>SJYV01031758.1:928177-995580 GCA_006410875.1 Neotragus pygmaeus | reverse complement strand
AAAAAAAAAAACTCAATCTATACATTTGGTCATTTCCCCCACACTAAGCGCGAAAGGAAATAACTCAGGAAACAATGAATTTCCGCTACAACACATGGGCTGGGATTTTTCTTGGCCAACAGGGAATTGAGGTCCCAAGGCACTTATTTCAGAGACCAACATTACGTTCTAGTTGGCAAAGAAGCAAAACACATTATTTTCTTCCCTGTGATGGGAACATTTAATGGCTTTAGATTTAAACAAATATCAAATATATACATTATCCTTCCTGTCCCCACCTATATTTAAAACAAAAATCACAGGCACTGCACTGATTGTTTTTAAAATCAGCATCCATGAGCTCTTGTCTTATTCACTTTTTTCCTCCGTAGTTCCTGAAACCTGTCTGTGAAGCAGTCCCGTCTTGCTTCCACTGTTCCCATCTCACTCCCAGTTCTCTGAGGCACTGATATTCGAGCATTTAGCACCTTATCCATGCAAACCCAATTTGAAAGAGAGAAGAACCATAATCGATCATAGATTATGGCCAACAAAATGGGCCAGCATTAAACATTAAACAATTAATGCTGTTAACAGTTAAACAATGGCCTGAGTGAGAACACATATATGAAACAATCAAACAACCAACATGCAGCCACAGAAACAAGTTTCATATGAAATAGACCAAGTGCATGTAATCTAGTCTGAGTAAGTATGTGAGACTAGCTAATAAAAGATGTTGGCTGGCTGTATGGGAGGAGAGAAAAATCTAGCGTGCGCTCTTTCTCTCTATTTAAAGAGAATAAATTCAAAATAGAATCAAATGAGTATTAGAAAAATATATAGATGAATAGTTTTATAATATTAAGATAGAAAGGCCCTTTTTAAACATGACATCAAAATGTAAAACTCAAAGACCTCACATTTGGCTCGCAACATTTTTTTTTTTAATCTCAAATACAGGAAAGGCAAAAACAAGTAAAAAATACAGACAACAAACAAACAAACTTAGATACTTTGTTTAAATAAGAAACTAAGTAAAATATTCATGAGTGAAGTCACTCAGTCGTGTCCGACATTTTGTGACCCCATAGACTGTAGCCTACGNAATACAGGAAAGGCAAAAACAAGTAAAAAATACAGACAACAAACAAACAAACTTAGATACTTTGTTTAAATAAGAAACTAAGTAAAATATTCATGAGTGAAGTCACTCAGTCGTGTCCGACATTTTGTGACCCCATAGACTGTAGCCTACGAGGCTCTGAGGAGCCTCTCAGTCCATGGAATTTTCCAGGCAAGAGTACTGGAGTGGGTTGCCATTTCCTTCTCCATTAGGACTTAAGTCTGGCATATTTTGCAGAGAGAAAAAGGGCAACACATAAGCTACTTCTACCCATTTCCCTTGTTTTCTACAGATTCGGTCTAATTGTGAAACAGTATCATACTTAAGAGACCCTCTAACTGGCCACAGTTCGCCATCCTCCAATGGATACCGTGGTCATGCAGTGTCACATATGAAGACCAGGTGTGTCTTCTTTAAGCCCTGGGGATCAAATCTATCCCAGTTTTTCAGGATACAGTTCAAAGGAGTGAGGCTGGAATTGTTAGCTCCCTTGTCCTGAAGAATCCCGGATGAGTTCCCAAGATGAAAGGTTGTTGCTGAATCACGCAAAGATGCTGGGATTCTTGGCCTCCGGAGGAGAAGAATTCAATCTGGGGCCAGAGACGAGGCTTGATCGCTCAGAGTTTTTGTGTAATAAAGTTTTATTCAAGTATAAAGGAGATAGAGAAAGCTTCTGATACAGACATCAGAAGCGGCTAAGAGCTAAAGGAGGGACTTCCCTGGCAATCCAGTGGTGAAGATTTTGCCTTCCAGTACATGGGGTGTGGGTTCAATCCCTAGTCAGGGAGCTAAGATCCCCATGCCTAAAGGCTAACCAATCAAAACATAAAAACAGAAGCAGTATTGTAACAAATTCAATAAAGTCTTTAAAAATGATCCGTATCAAAAAAAAAAATCTTTTTAAAAAGTCAATAAAGAAATTAATACCCCAGCTCAAAATGGATGAAGCAAATTAATAAACTTCCCATGAGAAGAAATAGAATAGTGAACGATAACAAATGCATGAAGAGATATTCAATTATACTAACAATGGGAAAATACAACTTCAGAAAACCTAGCTCTTTTTATCTGTCAGATTGGTGATGTCCAAGACTGACAGGAGCTGTTGTTATTGCCACAGCTCACCATGTAGCCACTTTGGCAATTATATCAGCATGTAAAATGGCACACCTTTTGATCTAGCAATCTTTCTCTAAGAATCTACTCAAAATAGATTATTGTGAAAGCAGAAAGATGGATACACATGTTTATAATCACTGAAGGCGGAAGGACTAAGTATCCTAAAGGTTTACAAATAGGAGACGTCAAGTAAACATGTATTTATAGATGATATTTACTGGTATGAAAAGAGCCATGATACACTTCTAAGTGAATAAAACAGGCAAGTCTTCCCTGGTGGCACAGTTGATAAGAATCCGCCTGCCAATGCGGGGAACACATGTTTGATCCCTGGTCTGGGGAAGATCCCACAATGCTGTGGAACAACTAAGCCTGTGTGCCACAGCTACTGAAGCCTGTGTGCCTAGAGCCCATGCTCCACAGCAAGAAAAGCCACCGCGATGAGACCTGTGCACGGCAATGACGAGGAGCCTTTGCTCGCCGCAGATAGAGAAAGCTCGTGCACAGCAACAAAGACGCAGCACAGCCATAATAAACAAAAATTAAAAAGTAAAAAATAAGTAAATGGCCATGCAAAGTATGGTTACATTTTGCGTGTGCACGCCAGTGTTTCTAGATGTCCTTATACATGCTAGAAGGACGTTTATTAAAACAGTAATGATTGCCTGACTATCTGAATTTTAAAGCATCCTTGCTTTTCTTATGTGTTTGAATTTCACATAATGAGCATGAATTTTTTTTTTCCCAAAGAACACAGAGGAGCTGTTTTTTAATGTCACGCTTGAGTGTAAAGTAATACACTGCATAGATTGCTACTTTCCCTCCGTCACCTTCTCTCTCCTCCTTGTAACGTTTGTGTCACACATGTGCTTGCCGTGAACACTGATGAGAGAAGTCCCTTCTTTCTCTCTGGTTCCTGTTCGTTCCTGAGGGCCACTTCATCCTTGCCTAAAGTTCCTAAGACACACCTCTATCCTTATTATAAATTTCTTTTTTTTTAACTTAAGCTAGCTTGAGTTTGTTATCTGTGACCAAAGGAACCCCATGTAATACAGTGCTGCTTTCGATTTTCCACCTTCTCAATCATCCATTCCATTTGAAAGCAGAACAGTAAATCTTGTAATCACATGAATGAAGATTTGTTGTATACAATGCCATGTATTGTTTTTGACCTGTAGCCAAAGGAACTGAAGCAGGCAGCTCAAAGTTAGTATAACAAAGGCAAAAATACTATTCAATACTTCAAGAGATAGAGGAGCTCTTTCCTGACTAACATGAGAACCCATGAAAAGACTATTTGAAAAAGAACAAAAACAAAGGGGACATATTTGTCCAGATGGGCTATTTCTACAGTTAAAATAGTCTCCATTATCATGTTTTAACCACTTTGCAGATTTATTTTTATTGGGTTATATTTACATATGAAAAGCTTTTTTTCTTTCTATTTAGACTATAAAATACAGAAATGTATTCCCATAATGGGCCCATTATGTTCAATTTATCTCCGGCAGACAAATTTACTCTTCTCATTGCCCTATCTTTAAAAGTTCAGAAGTTCCATATAATACAAGAATCCTCCTAAGACTGTAATTACAAACTTGGCTAAAAAGCAACAAACATACAAATCCCTTCAGAGGTGTATTGGATGTCAAATACAAATCTAACTAATCCCCCTCAATATCCCAAAGGGTCCTATCCCCCAAAAAATTTCTCTAGAAGGTAGAAAAAGGACTATCCAATTTCAAAGACAAGTCATTGAATGTTTAACTAAATATCTGTGCCTCGGCATCACTCAGACAAACCTGCAGGCCACCCAGTGCCCACTGCTGGCCTCTGTTCTGACCACACGCCCTCCCAGGGCAGGGGCACCTTTCTAAGTAGATAGATGGGGGAGCCAGGTAAGTCCATATTTGAGGCTGAGATGCATTAGGATTTGAGACAGAACATGGCGTTTAGGGGAAGAGCAATAGCACAGTGATTTACAGTGACTGATCCTGATTCTGTCATTTATTAGACCTATTAAAAAGCAGAGACATCACTTTGCCAACAAACGTCCGTATAGGCAAAGCTATGGTTTTTCCTGTAGTCATATATGGATGTGAGAGTTGGTTCATAAAAAAGGCTGAGCGCCGAAGAATTGATGCTTTAGAACTGTAGTGCTAGAGAAGACTCTTGAGACAAGTCCCCTGGACAGGAAGGAGATTAAACCAGTCAATCCTAAAGGAAATCAACCATGAATATTCATTGGAAGGACTGATATTGAAGCTGAAACTCAATACTTTGGCAACCTGATGCAGAGCCAACTCACTGGAAAAGACCCTGATGCTGGGAAAGACTGAAGGTAGGAGGAGAAGAGGAAAACAAAGGATGGATGGTGGGATGGCATCACTGACTAAATGAACATGCATTTGTGAACATGAGCAAACTCCGAGAAGTAATGAAGGACAGGGAAGCCTGGCATGATGCAGTTCCATGGGGTCACAGAGTCGGACACGACTGAGCGGCTGAATGACAACAATTAGTCATTTGGCCCTGGTGTACCTCAGTTTCTCCCCCTGTAATAATAATGCCCAGGAAAAGGGCTGCTGTGAGGATTAAAGGCAGTAATACACCTAAAACAATGAGGCAAGTTCAAGAATTAAGCATGACCTTGCTTGACCTCCAGCTCAGTGGTCAATGAGATGGCCACTGCCCACAGGCAGAAACTCACTGCCTGATCAGAGCGAGGTCCCTAGAGAACCCCAGGACAGAATATGTCTCTACATAGGACACTTAACTATTAAAAATGTTTATTTTAAATATGAAATAGACCCTTCCAATTAAATAGAAATTTATTCTAAAGGTATCAGGAGCCTGTTGTTTGAAGGAATGCTGCCTTTAAGTAGCCTTCTCTGGATCATATGATAAACCTCTTGGCAGCTTTCATGTTCTACCTTTTCTGGAGTATTTTGAGAAGTGTTTATAGATGTGATGAAAAGGCAGAAAAGCTGCTGGCTAAAATGCTTGTCACCAACAGAGGACCTAACTGTTCTGTTTTGTTTTTTGCACATCTTGGACCACTTCCTACTTCCTTGTGGAAACTTAGATATAACTGTCCATGTACCATGTCACTCATTACCAGAGAAAAGAGAGGAAATACTTAAGATACTTCAGATGCAGAAATAAAATGAAAATGGATGGGTGACGTTCCTAACACAGTGCATGGAGCCCAGTAAGCATCTAGTAAAAGGTACATCTTTAAATGATTCATCTGAACAGCAGTAAAGAAGCAAAACGCATGTAAGTAATCTGGGACTACACAAGGCACTTTTTCACCATGAGAGTTTTATGGACTCTTTGTTTTCCACATCTCACTTGGTAAAATCCCCACAAGAATGCAGGGCCAAGTTGAAGGGGGTTTTAAGCCATGAAGAGCCTACACAACGTATATGGCTGACCCAAAGGAGTCAAGAACACATCTGTCCTAATATTCCAACCAAAGATGGAAAACAGCGCAACATGACACTCAAATTTTACCCTGGTACCATCTACACGAGCATAAAAATAAGAAGATAGGCCTGTATGGGCAACATCCCAAGTGTTTTTGGTGCCCAAAGTTACAAAAGGGCTTTTATAAGGCAAGACCAAGCAAAGGGGCAGGAGGGCCACTAGATTTTAGCCAAACATGAGCAGAATATACTACTCTTAGCTTGAAGTTACCACTAACATTTGACACATTTATTACTAATTGCTCAAAAACAAAATCCAAGAAGAAAGAGACCAACTGTGTGTTTCAGTAGCCATAAAATAAAGACAGGAAGAGCCAAAGAGAGAAAAGCGAAAAAAAGAGAAAAATTGTGAAAACAAAATTCTTCCAACTTCCCAGCTTCCTCCAGTTCTACCCCTTGCCAAGGATTATTTTTTTCTCCTCTGAAACCTTGAGAACATTTTCTTTGAAAGCACAGTTCAATAATTAGAGTCCAGCTCTACTGTGTCAGAAGGTATCTGACTCCAAGGGAAATGACAATTCTCTTTTCATGGCTTTCCTTGGCTGACTTTCTAGCTAGAGACTGGGTCCGGGGTCAATATATATATGATATCCTAATCTAATTCATTCCTCCCTCAGTGAAGCCAAGCTCCAAGTACCAATGCTCATGGCCCTCAGAAGTAAGGAATGATACGTGACCTTGATCTCTGCAAGCAGAAAGAAAGGCTCGAAAAAATCCCTTTGGATGCCTCTTCCAGCAAACCAGGAAGTAAGAGGTGTTATGAGTGAAAAAAGATTCTCAATATATATGTGTGAAATGCTGGTTTAAATCAAAGAAGTCCTTTAATGCAGAACATTTTGGACAGTTCAATGCGCTAATATGGATATAAATAAGAGGCCCCAACCTTATCTATACACAGATTCCTTTACCTTTTGTGGTCTATGTCTTGGTACACATGTCCAGGTCAACAGTTTGGAAAATAACGTTATAATTAGTTCTTTTATGCAAATGACTATTGAAGGCTCTGCTCTGCCCCACGACACACGCAATGACATGACCCGGCACCATGCCCCTAAAGATCAGGTCACAGTGCAAACAATATTAATGCAAAGTACTGTGACGCTTCTGTTCACTAGGAGGGTTAGAGACGTGCTCTAAGTACCCTGCTTTACCTCCTTCAGGCTTTAGATGCTTTTCACAGCTGGACAACTTGAGAAATGCCCTGAATTCCCTGTCGCACTATAATACACTGTTCTCCATCTCTCGTTTATATATAAGTAAAACTAAAATAGTAACATGAGGTAGAATGTAAGCTTTCACAAGAACAGGGACTCCTCTTGGTATAGCGCTATTCCTCCAGACCTAGAAGAGCAGGTACAAGGATGTTCCACAAATATTTGACAATTATGAATAAGTGTTAGTCACTCAGTAGTGTCAGACTATTTGTGACCCCATGGACTGTAGCCTGCCAGGCTCCACCGTCCATGAAATTCTCCAAGCAAGAAAACTGGAGAAGGTGGCCATTTCCTTATCTGCTATATGAATAAAGTACAGAATAAATAAACTTATATAAGTGTATCAACTCATTTTATGAACTAGCCAAAATATATGCTCTACAGCTTTAAATTGATTTTGAAATGCTTACTGTAAAACAATTTCCTATTTCTTTTCTCAAAAGTAGTTTGTTTTGCCTGTTTCATTCTTACTACTATCTCCCATCCTTTGTAATTCCCTCCCACAAAACCATCCCTCTAAAATAAAGGATATTTTTCCTTTGACTTTTGGATTAGAAAGAATTTCAATATTCTGATCTTAATGTATAAAATAACCCTTGCAACACATTCAAAAGAATAAATTTTAAAAGTTTTTGCTAAACTCAATTAACTCTAACAAAATAGGATAATGCATTAAATTTTTTTAACAAGTATTTTTTTTTTTCTTTAAGTGGATGAGGAGGAAAGAGCAGGAAAAAATTGTTTAAGTACTTCCTTGGTCATTTAAAAAATTGACTAGACCTTTCCCATGCCCATTCCTCTGACAAAACTATTAATGCCAGCGTGTTTCTATTTGGTAATTTTCAACTTTTGGTTAGGTTATAGTCCTTTTCTTTTTTTACTTTTTAAAAATTAATGTTATTAGAATATCATTGCTTTACAATGTTGCATTAGTTTCTACTGTACAGCAAGGTGAATCAACTATAAATGTTTACATATCTCCCCTCTTTTTTGAATTTCCTTCTCGTTTAGGTCACCACAGAGCACTAATATAGAGTTCCCGGTGCTATATGCAGAAGGTTCTCAACAATTATCTGTTTCATACATAGTATCAATGGTATATACAGATGCATATCCTAATCTAATTCATTCCACCCTCCCATTTCCACCTTGTTATCCATACACTTGTTCTCTACATGTGTCTATTTCTGCTTTGCAAATAAGATTCTCTATGCCATTTTTTCTAGATTCCACATATATGCATTCACATACGATATCTGTTTTTCTCTTTCTGACTCATTTCACTCTGTATGACAGTCTCTAGGTCCATTCATGTCTCTGCAAATGGTACAATTTCATTCCTTTTATGGCTGAGCAATATTCCATTGTATATGTGTACCATATCTTCTTTATCCATTCCTCTGTTGACGGACATTTAGGTTGCTTCCATGTCCTGGCTATTGTAAACAGTGCTACAGTGAGCATTGGAGTGCATGTAGCCTCTGGAATTCTGGTTTTCTATGGGTATATATACCCAAGAGTGGGATTGCTGGATTATAGTCCCATCTCTTGCAGCAGCCCTCCCCTGTGCCACCAGCATGCCGGCCCTTCTCCAGCCTAGAGTAAACCATCTGAGAAAGTCATTTGAGTTTATCCTCAGCTTCCCAACTGCGCGACTCTCCGGGGCCCCTTTCTGCACCGCCACCTCATCTGGCCTGGCAGTCAGTGCCTCAGCACCAGCGAGCCCACACTTCACCTGGACCCCGCACTCTCTGTACTGCTTCCCTGCGGTGCCCTCTGCCCTCCCAACTTCCATGCCTCAAATGGCCTCCGCACACCCCTGCTCACCCAGCACCTCATCGAGTTCCACCTACTTCAGGGAGACTTCGTGGACCATATCTTGGTTTCTACATTTACCATGTCATGTTCAAATAATCTGTTTAAGTGTCTGTAGTCCACAAGACAGTGAGCTGCCAGAGGAAAGCAGCTATGACTCCCCGAGAGCTCCCGCCCCAGCTCACAGCACTGTTCCTAACACCCAGCATGTGCTCGGTATGTATCTTTAGAATGAACGAACGTGTGTCGTATGATTAATAACTTCGAGACACCAGGGATGAGAACAGGAAACTTTAAGAGACTGGAGTACTAGAGCAGCAGGGTCAGGATGGGTTCAGGGGCGTGTGTCTCTGTATATGCACACCCAGACTGAAGGGCAGGGGGGCCTCATTCCATGAACCTCCTTCCTGCTTCTTCAAGGCCAAGCTTCCAGGTAACAAACCCCAACTCCTGCTGCCTCGCTTTCCTTCTTTAGTCCCAGGGGTTTTGGTTGATGACTCACTCTCCTGCCACAAACCTAAGTGTCTTTGAGTAAGCCTCTCTCCTGTTTGGCCTGCTGTCAATAAGGGAACTACACCTTTTCACAACTATACCTTTTCCCCCATCTCAAAGCGAAGAAAGGCTTTGAGATTTAATGATTAGAGGCTGGTATAAGATGTCATTCCCTATCCTAACTTCTAAAGAACGTCTGTTGGCTCACTCCAGCTTGGACGTTGTAGGAGAGCAGTCACACAGGGACCCACAGTGCAACCTGATGAGAGAGTCATTTCCTAGGCAGGTTGTAAGTTTAGGGGTCCCCAAGGAGAGAGGGGTCTGAAATTCTCAAGGAGGAAGAAAGGACAAACTTCTTTTCCCCTCTACATTCCTTCAGTTCAGATCAGTCGCTAAATCGAGACCGACTCTGCAACCCCACGAATCGCAATAATGTATCCTGCTTGAGGACAGTCTAGAAAAAAACCTTCTGGCTAATCCTGTTATTTTAAAATGTAAATTATGGGAGTAGGTCTAGTGAGGTCTTTACAACCTCCAGACATTCTTTTGATTCACTGTAATAACTAATTAGAGAGTATATAATTCCATTGCCAACCCTAGCAAGGGGGTACTTTTCTGCCCCCTTCTGATGCCTATGGCAGAAGCTTTCTCTATTTCCCTTATACTTTAATATAACTTTATTACACAAAAGCTCTGAGCGATCAAGCCTCATCTCTGGCCCTGGATTGAATTCTTCTCCTCCAGAGGACAAGAATCCCAGAGTCTCTGCGTGGTTCAGCAACAACCTTTCAGTGATGCACATGGAGAGGCGAGTGTTAGTCATCAACCAGCAGAGCATTTCTTTTAGGAAGGCAATGAGAGAGACTACACCGAAGTGAGCAAAAAGGTTCACCTGTACAGCGGAATACTGCTCAACACTAAAGAAAAGTGAGCTCTCAAGTCATGAAAGGACAGTGAGGAATATTAAATGTGTATCATAAGTGAAAAGCCAATCTAGAAAGGCTATATACTGCATGATTCCAAACAAATGGCATTCAACAACAGAAAACGCCACACTATGGACACAGTAAAAAGTTCAGCAGTGCCCAGAGGCTATGGGCTCAGAACGGATGAATGGGCAGAGTACAGAGGACGTTTAGGGCAGTGAAACTATTCTATGTTAAGCTATTGTGGTGGATACAACTCAATATACATTTGTCAAAGCTGATAGAACATGCAACACCAAGAGTGGACCCTAATGCCAAGAATGAACCTCGGGTGGTTATGATTTGTCACTGGAGGTTCATCAATTGTAACAAACATANTCCAGTTTGCCAGCACCTCACTTTCAGTCTGTATGTATCCCTAGATTTGAGGTGTCTCTTGTAGATAAATGTTTAGGGGGGTTGTTTTTGTATCCATTCAGCCAGTCTTCATCTTTTGATTGGTGTATTTAACCCATTGTGTTTAAGGTAATTGTTGATATGTATGATCCCATTACCATAAGCAAGGTGAAAAGGTAGCCTTCAGAATGGGATAAAATAGTAGCAAACAAAAAAACTGACAAAGAATTAATCTCCAAAATATACATGCAGCTCATGTAGCTCAATACCAGAAAACTGAACAACCCAATCAAAAAGTGGGCCAAAGAACTAAACAGGCATTTCTCCAAAGAAGACATACAGACTGCTAATAACACGTGAAAAGGTGCTCAATCTCACTCATTATTAGAGAAATGCAAATCAAAACCCCAATGAGGTGTCATCTCACACAGTTCAGAATGGCCACCATCAAAAAGTCTGCAAACAGTAAATGCTGGAGGGTGTGGAGAAAAGGGAACCTTCTTACACTGTTGGTGGGAATGCAAGCTAGTACAGCCACTATGGAGAACAGTGCAGACATTCCTTAAAAAACTGGGAATAGAACTGCCATATGACCCAGCAATCCCACTGCTGGGCATACACACTGAGGAAACCAGAACTGAAAGAGACATGTACCCCAGTGTTCATTGCAGCACTGTTTACAATAGCTAGGACATGGAAGCAACCCAGATGTCCATCGGCAGATGAATGGATAAGGAAGTGGTGGTACATATACATAATGGATTATTACTCAGCTATAAAAAGGAACATGAATCAGTTCTAATGAGGTAGAATAAACTAGAGCCTATTATACAGAGTGAAGTAAGTCAGAAAGAGAAACAGCAATACTGTATATTAATGCATATATATTGAATTTAGAAAGATCTTATATGCAAGGCAGCAAAAGAGCCACAGATGTAAAAAACAGATCTTTGGTCTCTGTGGGAGAAGGCAAGGGTGGGGTCATTTGAGAGACTGGCATTGAAACATGTATATTACCATATGTAAAATAGATGACCAGTGCAAGTTCGATGTATGAAACAGAGCACTCAAAGCTGGTCCTCTGTGACAACCCAGAGGGATGGGGCGGGGAGGGATGTGGGAGGGAGTTTCAGGATAGGGGGACATGTGCACCCATGGCTGACTCATGTCGATGTATGCAAAAACCATCACAATATTGTAAAGTAATTCTCCTCCAATTAAAATAAAGTAATTAATTAAAACAAAAGAAGAATTTTCCACAATTTGTTGTGATCCACACAGTCAAAGGCTTTAGTGTAGTTAATGAAGCAGAAGTAGTTGTCTTTCTGGAATGCTCTTGGTTTTTCTGTGATCCAATAGATGTTGGCAATTTGATCTCTGGTTTCTCTGCCTTTTCTAAATCCAGCTTGAACATCTGGGTGTTCTTGGTTCACGTACTGTTCTCTTTATCTGTAACAGGAAAACTTTTTTTTTTCCCCTGTATAAACTACTGCTATTTTCTTTCAGTGAATTTTTAATCAGTAAGAAACAACCCATTATCTTGAGTCAATCAAACCTGACTCCAAAAATAGCTACCACTTTGAACTTTAAGCAACAGCAAGTTTTCAGATGGTTTGAGGAACAACCAATAATCTCATGTTAATGTAAATGCTTGAATTAATCAGCCAGAGTTCATGGTTCTAGAGGTTGTCTTCTAAATTCCTAGGGAGAGAAACATAAAGGTAGTTAGGAAGTGTTAAATCTTTAGCTGAAATCACATAAATATCTTTGAAGACAATCTTATGTNTTTTTTTCTCTATTCTTCAAGTGAGGAAGTTTCATGGGACAGAGTCCAGCAATGATGGGCCAGAACACCCCTGATTTTATTTCATTTTCAAATAGATCAGATATTCAGTATTCATACTTTCTTTAAGAAGAGATTCACAGTTGGCCAGAAAACTGTCATTCTAAAGTATCCACTTCATAGCTGCCTCTTATCTTGGGTTTTACCTATAAAGCTGAGAAAGATACATGTAGGTATCCCTTATTTCAAACAATTTGTGGAATAAAATGTTGCATATAAATTGAATTTTGGAATCTCTCACCATAATCATTATCTGGGTACATTGTTTTCTTAAACNTTTACCTATAAAGCTGAGAAAGATACATGTAGGTATCCCTTATTTCAAACAATTTGTGGAATAAAATGTTGCATATAAATTGAATTTTGGAATCTCTCACCATAATCATTATCTGGGTACATTGTTTTCTTAAACACTTAATTAATAACTCACAGCTTTTGAAATTCAGTTTTCTCAATTCTAGACAGAGGGTCTATTCATGATTTCTAATTGTCTGCTGATGGACCTGTGCTCAACTAGCTGGATCAGAGTCACTTGGAGAAATTAAAACACAGACACTGTGGTATCCTGGGCCTTTCTCCACAAATGCTGATTCAGTAGGTCTGTGGTGAAGCCCAGGCATCAGCATTACTAAATGTTCCCCAGAAGGTACTGAGAAGCAATGAGTTCACTTTCACTGACCATAATAAAGAGTGCTGGTGCTTTACACACAAATCAGATAGTTTTCACTCACCTTGGCAAACCAGAAGAGCAGTAGTCCATATCCCTTTCTAATGATGCCATGAGCAACACTGCGCTACTGTTTCTGCTGCCCAGTCTGTAAACTGCAGCAAAAGATTAAAACGTAATCATTTATTTTTAGCATCTAAAATGTTAAATCAGCTTATAATCCCAATTTAGGACCAAGGGCAAAGAAGTTCATTGTATTAATAGCATTACTTGTAGTGACAAACACCTGGGAATGAACTGATGGTGGACTAAATTAGGATCTAGTCAGTGAGGTATTATGCAGTATTTAAGAATCAGTTAGGCCTGAATGTTTTTTACACTGTGTGTGTGTGTGTGTGTGTGTGTGTGTGTGTGTGTGCACCCAGCTGAATCTGACTCTGTGATCCCCTGGACTATAGTCCACCAGCTCCTCTGTCCATGGCATTTTCCAGGCAAGAATACTGGAGTGGGTTGCCATTTCCTCTTCCAGGAGATCTTCCCGACTCAGGGGTTGAACCCACATCTCCTGTGACTCCTTCATCGGCAGGTGGATTCTTTACCACTCCACCACCTGGGAAGCCCACAAATACTGTTAAATAAATGAGTTGCTGAGCTTTATACACACACACACATACATGTGTGCATGTATATATATATGTATATTCCCATTTATAAAGGAAAAAATTAATAAAGCTGGAATATTGACTATATATACTTGTATCAGTAGAAAGATGGAACACATAATTTTGTCATTGAAATCTTCACAGTGGGAGGAGTGTGAGGATTTTTAACTTCTTTATACATTTCCACATTTCACTCATCACAACCAATATGAATTTTTTTTTTTGGTAATCCAAAAGACCCAATAAAGTGTTTTTGTGTTTGTTTTTATTGGCCNAACTAGTGTGTTTTCTTTTGTGGGAGCTCTCAATGACCTTTTATATATTCCATAGACACAGAGTCTGCCTGGTTGAACATGTGGATTTAATCTGCAGCTTGTACAACTGGTAGGAAGGTGTTTGGTCTTCTTCCTTAGCTACATTGCCCCTGGGTTTCAATTGTGGTTTTATTTCAACCTGTGCATGTTGGTCATCCACTGGGGTTTGCTCCTGAGGCTGCCCTGGAGGACCTGAGTTTGCCCTTGTGAGGGCCAGATGTGGAGGCGGTGCAGCTGCTTGGGTCACAGGGGTTCTGGCAGCACCAGGGAATTTGGCGGCTAGGGCAGCAGTAAATATAGTGCTCTAGAAGGGTATGGCAACTAGTATTGGCCAATAAACTCCAGTATTCTTGCCTGGACAACCCCTCTCCCTGACAGACAAGCCTGGCAGGCCACAGTCTACAAGGTTGCAGAGTCAGACACGACGAAAGTGACCCTATGCACATACATGCAAGAATTTTCTTTTTGCCTGTGGCAGCTCTGTCCCAGCGAGAGTTGAGCATGAAGGCGGCACAGTTGCTTGGCTTGCGAGAATCCTGGCAGTACCAAGTGTGCAGACACACGGACTACCTCTGCTGCAGAAGTTATGGTCCTATCAGTCTTTTTTTTTTGAGCCCCTTGTAGCTGGCAATTAGAAGGCCTCTTTGGCAAGTCTTTCTCTATAGCTCTGAACATTCAGGCACTTAGAGGGCTTCCTTGCCTGAAGTCCTCTTCTGTTGTTCCACGCATCAGACACATAGAGGGGATCCCCTGATTGGGGTCCTACTCTGTANAAAAAAAAAAAAAAACACTTTAAATAAAACTGATTCAAAATAGCTTTTAAAAAGTTAATCACCTTAAAAGCTTGAAATGATGAAACTGCTGCTTATCATAGAACTAAACTCCCCTTCTGTTTTAAGCTGTGGGTCCACAAAAAATTCTATACTTTCTTTTGGATTATCTTTCCCCCTCCAAACCCTCTTCCCAACGTGAGAGGTCAAGGGATACACCCCATCACCTATCCTGGGTCCTTATGGACCCTCACCCTCCTATTCCAAAACATACACCTTGTCCCACCCTCCACCAACAAACCCAGTTCAGGTCACCAACAGACTAGACAGACCAGAGGTGCACCCAATCCTTGTCTCGTTTGGTTGAAACCTGTACTGCATAGTATGGTGGCCACCAGCCAGTGTTTAGTGAGTGCTTGACATGTGGCTGGTCTGCAACGAGATGTGTGAACTACATACCAAGTTTCAAATACTTAGGACCCAAAATAAAGGTAAAAAATTATTTCATTAGTAACTGTTCTCTATTGCTACATGTCAAAATATTGGGTTAAAATATATCAAATGTATTCCACTTGTTTATTTTTACTTTCATAAAGGGAGTTTCCCTTTTGTAAAGGTGGCTTAGCAGTAAAGAATCTGCCTGCCAATGCAGGAGACATAGGTTTGATCCTTGGTATGGGAAGATCCCCTGGAGAAGAATACCCACCCCAGTATTCTTGCCTGGAGTATCCTATGGACAGAGAGCCTGGCAGGTACAGTCCATGGGATCTCAAAGAGTCAGGCACGACTTAGCAACTAAACAACAACAAAAAGAAGGCTACTAAAAATGTAGAATTACAGACCAGCCACGTTGTATCTCCATCAAATAGAGCTGGCCTAAATCCTGTCCCCACACCTCCCTCTGCAGACCCACAGATCCTGAGTGTAACACATCAGCTGTCCCTGTATGATGCCTGATTTTGAGCTGCTGCACTTGGGAGGGGACAGCCAGCGGAAGGGCTTCTGTTCCAATGGGCTGAGCCAGGTGGCTGAGGTTGGCATGCTGTCCTCCAGACAGAATCGCAGCTCTCTGAACCAGCTTTGTTGCAGAGGCTATATAACCTCTGAAATTGAGATTCTAGAAGAAGGCACACTCTGGATCCAAAAGAATTAGGTTTTCCATTTACCACAATCAAATATAAAATAAACTTCCAAAAGAATTAAGTTTTCCTACCAAAAAAGTCCAAGGGAATAAAATAAAATGGAATTATCATGAGAAATTTGCTGAGATAGGTTGGTCCTCATGGCCCTTGTCCCTGATATGTTGGGCGTTGGAAAGGGAGGGTGGTGGAATCAGAGAACTGTCTAACCTCATCTTCAGTTAGAGCAATGCGCTTTGTGTCAGTGAATTCCCCGGGCTGCTTAGGCCACCAGTCCCCAACAAACACAGAAACCAGTAAGGGGGCACCGGCCTTGGCAAACCACGCTCTTTCACAGCCAGAAGCTAAGAATTTTTTTTTTTAGATGGCTGAAGAAAGCAAAAGAATATTTCATGACATATATGGGATTCAGACTTAAGAGTCCACGCGGTTTTAATGAAACAGGCCACTTGCATTCCTTTACATACTATCTATGGCTGCTGCTTTGCTACAAAGAGCAGTTGTGACAGAGACCATATGGCCTGAAAAGCATAAAATATTTACTATGTGGCCCTTGACAGAAAGACTGCCTTGTTCTTAGGGCCTCGTCCCTACCGCCGCTGGGCAGCAGTTTTCCCGTGCGCAAGGACAGGGAGTGTCAGAGGGACCGCCGGGCGACGCTTGGCGACTGCTCCCAGTAGGNAGGTCAGTAGACTTTACAGCTCTTTCTAGCTGTGTTTCTTTGTTATCAGCAGAGATCAGAATAAGTTGGAGCAATTTCAAAAAAGTTTAACAAAAAAAATTGGACTCCATGGAAATTGATGAACGAAGTAAAACCTCCACTGTCAAGCCCAGCACTATCCACAGGGTGGTCTGCCCACAACTAGTTTGTGACTGGTCTGCAATAACGCAAGTACAGAAATTGAGAGTAAACATTTGGAAAGTTTTATAGTAATTTGACAAAGTATTTATGTTGGTTGAATGTAATAAAAATAAAAGTGCTTATAGTTTATGTCTGTTTTAAATATTTCATCTTTATTGTATTTTTTATTGACACACAAAAGTAGGTCAGCCCAAAACAAATTATAAATTAAATTACTGATGGTTCCTTTCAGAAACACTAATCTAAACCAACCCACCAGAATCCTTCATTTTCTGATCGTCTCATTCTTCATGTGTAGGACTTGGGAGGCATAAGATAATAAAGGGGAAAGGGAGCAGAAACTACATTTTTAGGAAGGAAAAACCACCACTTACAAGAGGGTGAGTCAGGCAGAACTATGTCCAAGACATAGCTAGGATTAGGGTCTATAACACTGTCAGGAGAAGCACACTGATTGAAACCGCCCATCCCGGCCAGGCACCATAGTAACCATTTGCATGAGTTGTTTTACGACAGGAGGTCCTGCTAAGGAACACGGAACTAATAAGCCACCACCAACCGGAAGAGTTCAGGAAAGATCAAAAGGAGACACCACATGTCCGACCACCTCCCAGAATCCTCCTCTCTGGCATCCATCTTGGCTCAACAAAGCATGCACCACCAAGAAGGACTCTGAGTCAGAATGACTGGCTAAAGACAACCCGGAAACTAATCCCATCTCCATAAAACCCAAGACTGTGAGCCACATGGCAAAACTGTTCTCCTGGGTTCCCTTGNTGGCTCAACAAAGCATGCACCACCAAGAAGGACTCTGAGTCAGAATGACTGGCTAAAGACAACCCGGAAACTAATCCCATCTCCATAAAACCCAAGACTGTGAGCCACATGGCAAAACTGTTCTCCTGGGTTCCCTTGCCCTACTGCTCTCCACCCGGGTGCCCTTTCCCAATAAAATCTCATGCTTTGTCAGCACATGTGTCTCCTCAGACAATTCATTTCTGAGTGTTAGACAAGAGCCCAGTTTCAGGCCCCAGAAGGGGTCCTTCTTCCTGCAACAAAACTATAATATTTCTACCTCTACAATACAGTGCCATTTTTCTTCAATTATAACTTCTTCTTCTTTTCTTTTTTTGGCTATATCACAGAGCTTACAGAATCTTAGTTCCCCAAACAGGAATCAAACCCAATCAGTGGAAGCACAGAGTCTAACTCTTTGTGATTCCGTGGACTGCAGCATGCCAGGCCTCCCTCACCATCTCCTGGAGCTTGCCTAAGTTCATGTCCATTGAATCAGTGATGCCATTCAATCTTCTCATCCTCTGTCACCCTCTTCTCCTTCTGCCTTCAACCTTTCCCAGCATCAGCATCTTTTGCAGTGAGGCAGCTCTTTGCATCTGGTGGTCAAAGTATTGGAGCTTCAGCTTCAACATCAGTCCTTCCAGTAAGTATTCAGGGTTGATTTCCTTTCAGATTGACTGGCTTGATCTCCTTGTTGTCCAAGGAACTCTCAAGAGTCTTCTCCAGCACCATAATTTGAAAGCATCAATTTTTTGGTGCTCGGCCTTCTATTTTCCAAATTATTCTCCAATCCTATCACAATGTTGAAGTTCTTTTTTCCTGTTCTTTGATCTTAGTTTTAAAACAACAGTCACTTTACTAAGGTATTGATAAACCCTAATTTCTACCTCTCCTGCAACATCTCTGGGATTATTTCTCTTTTACTTGAATACTTACGGCAAAAATATTTTCAATGCTGGCTTTTGGTGGTACGTTTTTGAGGGCATATACCTGAACTTATTTTATTTTTGTCTTTGTGTTGTTTTTCACTTTAACGTTTAAATGATATTGTGCTAGATAGGAAAATTATAGGTTTACAGTTCTTTTAGCATTTCAAAATTTATTTTTCAGCTGTGTTTCTGCAAATAGAAAAGTCTGATGGCAAGCTTCTTTCTTTGTAAAAGATCTGCTATTTCTGTCTGGAAGCATTTAGAGTAGTATCATTGCTTTTGTTAGTCTAAAAGTCACTATATGTATTTGTAGTATTTTTCCTTGTCTCTCACTCTGAGCCTTTTCAGTTCACAGCCTGTTATTTAAATTTTTGTGACTCAGCAGAGTCACATTTTATAGCTTATAAATTATACCTTTATACATTTTAAAGCTTAGTTTGCAATATTTAAAAAATAAAATAAAATCCCATGGATTACAAATCACTTTGTGATATGATATGCAAGTGATGGGTCCTGATTGACTATTAAATTATAAACAAACTAAAGTTCATATGTGGAATGATTACAATTCAACTGAACAAAAATGTCATGTGTTCATTAAACATGCACGGAAATCAAGTAATGGTGTTTTCAGAAAGCCTTCTAGGTTGAAGTTAAAAGCCAAAAATTTTTAGGTGAGTAAGGAGTTTATTAGTAAGCATCAACCACATACAAAAGGTTCTGAGGGACAGAAAACTGAAGAGGCAGCCTCTAAAGAATTCACAATTGAGATGACAAGACAGATGGTACCCAAAATATCAAGGAGCAGAGAGTTAAGCAGCTTAAGAATCAGATGACTCGCACTGACTGTCACTTCAATTACGATCAATCTCAGACTCCATTTCCTAAGCACTGGGTCATCCCACAGAGAGGCTACTAAGAAGGCTGAGTCCTCCCCATGTCTGTGACCCAAGGTCAAGGGCTGAGGAAGAAGTCAGCATCCAGATACCCACCCCATGGCCAGTAGTCACCAGCTGTTCGTGCCCAGCCAATTACTTCCCTTCTAAGCCTCAGTATCCTCATCTGTAAAAAGGGTTAATAACACATATCCCTCAGGATTATGGGGATGCTGGGTTCTGATGCTAAAAACTCAGAGATTTGAATTTGTAGAGGGAAGGAAAGAAGCCACAGCCCAGAGGAGGGGGATTCCTGGAGAAAGGGAATTATGGGGGAGGGGGCAAAGGAAGCTGCTTCTGCCCCAGAGCTCTTTCCTCTCACTGGACACTGGCCAGGAGAGGGAGCTCCGTTCTCTATGTGAGATGAGAGGGTGTTCTCTATGAAAAATGACTGCCAAGGAGGAGCTGGAGTAAGGGGACTCAAGCAAGGTGAGAAGTATGCCTGCTTCCCAGAGGAACCTGAGTTGGTGTGGACCAGGGGCTCCTAAAAGGACACTATGTGGAAAGAAGCTGCGAAGTGGCTGTGGATCCCAGTGTGTGCAGGTGCCAGCCTCAAGCGGCATCCCCAGAGGAAGCCTTCATTCTCCAGACCCCAGGGCAAGGGCATAGGGGTCCAAGCTCAGGTCCCCAGTCAAGGAGGAAGTGTGACCAGGGGATTCTAATCGAGTAGGCGGAAAGGAGGAGTTTCCATAGGGAGGTTTCAGTGAGGTCAAAGAGCAGAGATTCATGGTGTCACCAGGGTGCAAAGAAACTCCCAAGAGAGCTGCTATATTATCTGATAAACCAACACCTGCCTTGAGATGTGGTTATGGAAACTGGAAGGAAAGGCCTTGACAGAGAGCCAGTCAAGGGTCAGCTGGGTTGTTAAAGGGCACACCTGCAGTGGGGGCCGGAGCTGCCAACCACGCAGAAGCCTGAGAAGCTGGGAAGGCCCGCGCGTGGGGGATTAGGTCCTGGGGGATGCCTGGCATCGAGCCCCAGGGACAGCACATGGTGGGGAAGGAGCCACTGGCAAGGTGGGGCCTGGGAGCAAGCGGTGATGGACTTGCAGGAAGGGCAACTGGGCGGTGGTAGGGGAGTCGACCCCTCCTCCAGACCCCGGGGTCCTGGGAATGTCCTGCCAGGGCAACAGGGACTAAGGAAAGGCAGGGGTTATGAAAGAGCCTGGAATCAAAGTGTCAGCAAGCAGCATTCCAGGCTCAGCTTGTCACTCACAGAAACTGCTCGGTCACTAGGTACTCCACTCTCATGGACTTCCAGATCTCCAGCTGCTACCACACATTCTGGCATAGAAAAGTCTGGCAGAGGACTTCCATCATGGTACTGTAGTTGAGAATCCGCCTGCTAATGCAGGGCACACAGGTTCGATTGCTGGTCTGGGAAGATCCTGCATGCCACGGAGCAACTAAGCCCATCTGCCACAACTACTGAGCCCGTACTCTAGCACCTGTGCTCTGCAACAAGAGAAGCTACCGCAGTAAGCCCACACACCACAACCAGACAGTGGCCCCTGCTCGCTGCAACTTTCGCTTGAAAGCCCAAGCAAAGCGGCAAAGACCCAGTGCAGCCCAATAAATAAATAAATAAGTTTTAAAAAAAAATTGGCAGTGAGCAGATTGAAAGGCTTCATTTAAGTATGGGGGGGGGGTGCTTACAGGCCCACCCAAGAGCACATATGTGCTGAGGAGAAGCTACAAAGCAATTTCAGGTACCTGCCAGCTGAGTATCTTCCTTGAGAAAATGACTGTGCCTAATGTCAAGCCAGAGAACCTGAAAGGAAGAACTCACAGACTTTGAAGACAAGCAGGGACCTACTATGTTTCTGCCAGGCCAGGCACTAGGAGTAACACCTTCACATATCAATACACTGGAAACAAAGAGAATGAAAGACGGTTTCCAACACCTGTTCTGCTCTTGAATATCATGATTAGATGAAGAAGAGCCCAGAGCAGAGCAAAAGGGACTGAGGAAACGTATCAACCAAAGGCAACAGATATTTAGTACAAAGGCACTTTTAGGTTTAACACTGATTCGTTTATTTTTAGAGAAGATAATTATGTTTAGAAAAAAAGCTTCAATCTTTTAGAGTTACAACCTGAAATACATATAGATGAAATGCAATGCTGAGGATTTAAACTAATCAAGTGAGTGGAGGTGGAGGAGATCTTGATGAAACAAAACGGATTGTAATTAATAATCACTGAAGGGGGGGATGGGTACAGTGGCGCTCCTCCTGTGCTTTCTGCTTCTGTAGATGTTTCCAATTTCCAATTAAAAAACAAAAACAAATAAATGAGAGGCACTACAGGAAGGCACAGTACATTGTTTGTAACCTAGCTGTGTTAATTTGATAACAATGCTGCAACACACTCAAAATTCTGAAAGTATGTTTAAATGATAAATATGCCTCTGGCTTTAGAGGTAGATCAACAGTTTCACAGGGATGCAGTCTTTTCTGTAAGTTTTATAAGGAAGCACAACTAGCCAGCTGTACATACAGGCAGTCACGCTTGAGAAGATCCAGGAAATACATCTGCCCAAACAATGTGTCACCTTGACATCCAAGTTCGGCACCTTCCCCTCCGATGACACGAAGTAAGTCTGACTGCTTCAGAGGCGTGATAGGCAATACACTCCGGTCATGCTTTGCTGCCCAGGTGAGGAATCAAGCGATGGAAAGGTGCCAAGTGTCAGGCATCCTCGATGTGACTGGCATCCCCATCTTAAAGCCAGCAGAGGAATGGCAACAAGTCAGGGAATAAGCCTGCTCTAAAAGCTAACAGTCGATAATGTCGATTTGATCAACGGCCTATTGGCCTCACTTGTGTGAGACCCACATCATGACCAGATTGAGCACGACTAGGCTGAAAGAGGACTCGCAAGAAGCAGGAGTCAAGGTTGAGGAACTGAACCACCACTCCTCCATACCCAGCACACACATACCCTTATCCTTTCCACCATCAAATTCAGGACCCTATCCAGCGGTTGAACCTGCGTCTCTTGTGTCTTCTGCACTGGCAAGCAGATTCTTAACCACTAGAGTCACCTGGAAAGCCTCCTTTTGTGTTGTCACTTTTCAAAGGATTGGCTTAAGCCGGTGTTTCTCCGCCTTGGGTGATTTTGTCCCCCCTTCCCCAGGTAATGGGACATTTGGCATTGTTTGGATTGGATACTTTTAGCTGCCACAACTAACTAGGGAGAGTTGCTACCAGCGTTTGATGGGTGGAGGCCAAGGACATTGCCCAACATGCTCCCGTGTATAGGACCACTCCACCTGACAAAGAATTATCTGGCCTAAATATCAATGGGCTCAAGTTAAGAAGTCCAGGCTGAAATAAGTAAAATGAAAAGTGAAAGGAAGATTCAGACGTGTTCACAGAGGGAGGGAGGAAGGGAGGGAGGGCAGGAGAATGCTACTATCTTCTGCAAGTTCTGTGTCAGAGAGGGAGGGCAGGAGGATGCTACTATCTTCTGCAAGTTCTGTGTTTACATATTTCTACCACTATGCTTCCACCAGACGCGATATTTGATGCCATGTCCTCTGCTGTAGCTCTTCTTTTGTCCACTAACACGAGAGGGACCAGACACTCGAGAGACTCCAACTGCCAAGACCAATATTTGCTCTTTTCCAACGGCCATGTTTACTCAAGATTACTCTGCCCCTGGTGAACTGGAAAGCAATTGGTTGTTGACACACTTGGAATAGAGCCAAGGAATAGTCTGACATCCATTCTCATGGGTGGCAAAGAGAGAATATGGTTAGCAGATGAGCCGTCTCTAAAAACCACCTCAGCTTTTGGATGCAACCCCTTTGAAACCAGTATGAAACAAGTTCCTATCAACAGGGCAATCCTGTTAACATTCTGAACAGCACAGGAGACCTTCGAGAAGCAGAAAAAGAACGGCAGTGAAATTAGGAAAACTACACAGAGGGGGAAGTGAGAGGGAGTACAATTATCAAATAATTTAATGGCACTTTGACCTGAAGGAGACAGAAAGGAGAACTCACACCTAATTACTGCTCCATCAACTGCAGTTTTATAGCCAGTTGAGACTATATATATATCTTGATGGTAAACCCAGAAATACAACCCAGCACTGACCTCCATGGTGACCAGTCAAAGATTCTCTCCTTGTTTGATTTTTATTATTTACATTTGCATAAGTGGCCTGTTTATATAATAGATACTTCTGGTAACTGAAATTCAGCTGCACCTGAACTGCACAATCACAGATTTTCTCTCACGGGCCACAGAGCTTCATTGTCCACAGCCATTCATGCCCCTTTAGCACAAAAATTAAACTGTGGTAACTTCCCTGGTGGTCCAGTGGTTAAGAATCCACCTTCCAATGCAGGGGACACAGGTTCAATCCCTGGTCGGGGAAAATCCCACATGCTGCAGGGCAACGAAGCCCAAGCACCACAGCTAGAGACAAGCCCGCACACCTCGATGAGCGCTTGCACACCGCAACTGAGACCCGACACAGCCATAAATACATACATACATAAATAAATATTTAAAAAATTAAACTGTGGCTACAATTACTACCAACCAAATTCACCTGCTAACCAAGTTCATGTCACTTGGCTTGACATGAGAAGCCAAGAGATTTTGGACTAAAGACTGTACCAATGCCACACATGAATTCCAACTGCTATCCACGTCAAGAACGTCTGGGCAGAAGGTATGCCTGAGATGGCAATTCTGACATCCTGGCAACAGTGAGCACCCATGCCTGCTGATGGATTCTTTCTCAGTCTCCCATGCCTGGACTAATGTGGGCTCTGATGCATTCTTTCTCAGTCTCCCCACTTCTGGGAAGGAGCTGAGGCACTAGATCCAGAAGGTCAGACCAGAGGTCCCTGCCCTCAAGAGTCCATGACTTTAGGGTACAGAGGCAAGGTCAGAGCAGACCCTTTGGTTATTTCAAGAGAACTCACACTCAACCTCTGCATGAAAGGGTTGAATATTGATCTCTCAAAAGATAAGTCCGTGACTTAATTGTGGGAACCTGTGAATGTGGCCTGATTTGGAAAAAGATTACAGATACACATCCGCATAGATACTGAGGATATTGAGTTGAGATGATCCTTGGACTACACAGGGAAGTCCTAAATCCAATAAGAGGTGTCCTTATAGGAGCCAGAAGGGAAGACACGGAAGACAGAGGTCTATGTGTGGAGTGCGGTAGCCACAAGGCAAGGAATGCCCAGGGCCACCAGAAATGAGAAGAGGTCAGGAATGATTCTCCCCCAGAGCCTTCCAAGGGAGCACGCCTCTGCCAACACCTTGATTTTTACTTCGGGCCTCCAAAACTATTAAAGAATACATTTCTGATGTAGTGAATGAAAGGTGGCAAAGTATGCCGCTTTGGTATAATGATTATTTTCAGCTGTAGGCAAGGGAGAAACAGCAAATGCAGGAAGAAGCTTTCTGTGATCTGGCCTTATCTGCCTCAAGATAAACCTCCAAAGCAACTGGACTGTAAATCCCCACCCCTGGAGTTTCAGTACCCAGGAGAGGAAATACAGCCTCCCACTTATTTCCCTATTAAGTACATGTATTAAACAGATACCCAGCCCCCTTCCCCATTATGATGTTGTTTAGTCACTAAGTTGTGTCTGATTCTCTGCTACCCCATGGATTATAGCATGCCAGGCTCCTCCATTCTTCACTATCTCCCAGATTTTGCTCAAATTCATGTCCGTTGAGTCAGTGATCCCATTCATGGATCACAGCCTTGTCGTGGCAAAGAGGCTTGTGTAACTCAATGAAGCTATGAGTCATGCCATGCAGGGCCACCCAAGATGGACAGGCCCTAGTGAAGAGTTCTGACAAAATGTGGTTCAGTGGAGGAGAAAATGACAACCCACTCCAGTATTCTTCCCTAGAGAACCCCATAAAGTGGTATTTAAGCCAAAATTCTACCTCTACCTCTTAGAGTTACTTATTATACCCCATGTGTATCTCCCATTATACATGAGGCACACATGTCAATAAACTTTTGTTTTTCTCCTGTCAATTTTTTATTATAGGAGGTCTCAGCTGAGAACTCAGAAGGGCGGAGAAAAAAATATATTTCCTTCATACATAAGCCACTCAACTGGCGGTAATTGGCTAACATGGTCCTGGGAAGCTACTCCATGGCCCATCACTGGGCCTGGCCAGCTTTAGCATCTCAGAGTGGCCAGGTCAGGGTACAACTGGGCATCTTCCAGAAGCTTCTGCCTGAAACTTGTGAAAAGCTCAGGTAGGCAGGGATGAGGATATGCCTTCAGCCCTGAAAGCCCAGGCCAAGGATGTTTTCCAAAGGATGAGCTCTGCGGAAACACAAGCAAGTGCTTCCATCTGTCATGGGCGGAGCACCACTCCCAAGAAACAACCCCTCCCAAAGGGACTGGGGGTGGGACGGGGACACCCACCACCTTGCAGGTCCTCAGATGAAGGGTTGTTCGTCATCAACCACCTTTCCTGACCCTTCCTGAGAACTTCCCACTGGCCATACCACCCAGGTTACTACTTATTTGGGCTTTTGATTTCATCATTTTCTGCCTTTTCTTTAAATTGGTACCTCTAATATGTTGCTGTTTAGTTGCTAAGTTGTATCTGACTCTTTGCGACCCTATGGACTGTAACTCAACAGGCCCTCCATCCATGGGATTTCCCAGGCAAGAATACCGGAGTGGGTTGCCATTTCCTTCTCCAGGGGATCTTCTCAACTCGAACTCGAGTCTCTTGCATTGCAGGCAGATTCTTTACCACTGAGCCACTTGAGAAGCCTGAAAATGTTCGTTTAGTGTTGCACCTAAAAAGACATTTGCCCTATTGGTATGCTCCTGAGAACACTGAAGCCGAGGGGATTGGAGCAGGTTGCCCCCATATTGTGGGTTAGCTGATGGGGAAGCCAGAACCGTGACTTGGAGCAGCCTCCAGAGCACACGTCTTCAGCCTTGGGCCTCTCTGCTCTGCCTCCCTTGCGTCCAAGAGGCTTGTACTAAGCCCAGCCCCACCCCATTCCAGCCTGCTCCCTGCCAGGGCCCCCTGCCTAGGCCCCACTATGGCAAGGTCCCTGTTCTCCCAGCCTGAGCCTCAGCCACGGCCCAGGCCCCTTCCCCTGACCCCAGCACTTAGTGGTGTTCAACAGTAACAGGTACATAAAAACGCTCATGCCTAGTATCAGGGGTTCAGAGAAAATCCAGACAAGAATAGGGAAGTTTAAATGAACAAGTTATATCGTAAGATCTATAGGGGACCAGAGAAGAGGGGATTCCCGAGGTCCTAACTCACGCATGTCATCTTCACCTACAAAATGATATCGGCTCTGGCTAAAGTTAATGATCCCCACAAAGGCAGGCACCTCACACTCAAGCCAGGTCCTGTCACTCTGTCGGCAATGCCACCGCCCTCCAGGAGCCCACATGGCGTAACTGCTCTGACTCCAGCCTCTCTGTGCTCAAATCCACGCTCTGCCAAAGTTCCAGGAATCTCAGGGACACATAAAGCTTTACAACCTTTGCAGTCAGTGCTTCCTTTCGGCCAAGCCTTCTGACAGTGCACTTCAGACACCTTTGAAATACCTGGTCCCCTGAGCCAGCAATCACAATGGTGGCGATCTATCATCAGGGAATACTCTTACATGCAGAAATGCTTTCATATATGAAGACACTAAACCTTCCTTCTTCACTCTAATAAGAATTCAAAAACAATCTTATGATCCAAAAGAAGGGGCTAAGTTATTAACAGGGTTTGATTCTCTTGACTGGATATTAATTACCTAGCCAGGAAAAAAATGTTGTTTGAGATTTTGAGAAAATGCTTACTCTCTAATAAACAGAAAAACCAGAAAGCTAAACTGTACTTATGGCATGACCACAACCAATCCACCCCTTGGAAGAGAAATCTAAGGAAGTTAGTCAAAATACAAATGTTTCCTGAGTGGTGGGGCTCTAGGTGTTTCTCTTTTACTTTTTAATTTTGCCACACATTTTCTATAATGACAATGTTAAGAGCAGAGGAAAAATGAACTTCCTAGGTAAGACAAAAGATAAGGCTCCCACAGCTCCCCACTGCTGCCACAGTTGTTCAGAAGGACACAGAGGACCCTCCACAAGTGAGTGCTACCTTTGGCCCTCAGCTTCCACAGCCCCTTCCTCCCCAACCCCCAACCCTGTGCACCCCACCTTCCAGGCACATCTCATTACTTCATATTCCTAAAGGCACCCTTACATCCTCCACCTCAGAGCTCCACACACTGGTATGTCCTTTTTTTTTTTTTCCAGGGAAACTGAAAATACAATGTTTATTAGTCACAGGTCCTAAAAGATACAGGTCCTAAGATAAGAGAGAGGAAGTACAGATGTGGGTTCTGTCTTTAAAGGAGTGGAGGGGAAAGGTGACTAGTACTTGAAGAGTTCACTCTATATTGGTGAATTTAACACACAGGAGCAGGAACTAGTGTGCAGGAAGAGAAAAACGGGGTCACTCAAGCAGTCGGTTATCTAGGTTAGCCAGGACTCTCTAAAAGGGGTCCTCAGTGGAAGGAGCAGCCTAGTTTTTGTCTGATTGTTTATCTGGTAACTGTTATACAACCAGTAATAGATTGATCTGAGATGCTGAGATGGATGTCTTTGACACAGATGCCTCAGCAATAGAAACGTAATGTCAGCCACTTACACTGTAACTTTTTAAATGCAAAGACATCCCCCTAGTTTCTTAAGGAGAAACTAACTTCCTCAACAAAAGAAGGGCTTTTTTCTGTGTATTAAGATGCTTACAGATCTGGTCAAAGTGTTCTCCCTCTTGCAATAATCCTTTACTAGAGAAGACTCTTGAGAGTCCCTTGGACTGCAAGGAGATCAAACCAGTCAATCCTAAAAGAAATCAANAACAGCACGGACCTCAGCGCAGGGCAACCCTGGCACACAGCACCGACCTCGGGACATGGCGACCGTGGCACACAGACCGGATATTGGTGCAGGGCAACTGCGGCACACAGCCCGGACCTCAGCACAAGGTTACGGCGGCACACAGCTCGGAACTCGGTTCAAGGCTACTGTGGCACACAGACCGGACCCCAGCACAGGGCGACCGCTGCACACAGCCCAAATCTTAGTGAAGGGCGACCGTGGGACACAGCCCAAAATTCTGTGCTGGGCCACCATGGCACAGAGCTTGGAAGTCGTCGTTAGCCAACCACGGAACACAGCCTGGACCTCAGCACTGGATGACCGTGGAACACAGGCTGGACCTCTGCGTGGGGCGAGCATGGCACACAGCATGGAAATCTGCGCAGGGTGACCGGGGTACAGAGCTCGCATCTTGTCACTAGCCGACAGTGGAACACAGCCCAGACCTCGGCGTAGGGTGACCATGGCAAACAGGACAGAACTCATCTCCAGCCAATGGCGGAACACAGTCCAGACGTGAGCACAGGATGACCGCGGCACACAGGACGGACCTCGGCGCAGGGTGACCGCGGTACACAACATGGTCCTCGGCTCAGGGCGACTGCGGCACACCACCCGAACCTCAGTGAAGGGCGACCACGGCACACAGTTCAAAAATCTGTGCAGGGCCACTGTGGCACAGAGCTTGGAACTCGTCGCTAGCCAATCGTGGATCACAGCCTGGACCTCCGCACTGGGTGACCGTGGCACACAGTCGGACCTCTGAGCCACACACAGTCCGAACTTCAGTGAAAGACGACTGTGGCACACAGCCCGGAACTCGTTGCCAGCCAACCGAGGAACACTGCCCGGACCTTAGCGCAGGGCTACCATGGCACACAGCCCAAACCTCAGTGATTGGTGACCGCAGCACACAGCCCAGAAATCTGTGTAGGGCGATAGTGGCACAGAGCCTGGAACTCGTCGCTAGTCGACTGAGAAACATAACCAGGACCTTGACGCAGGGCTACCACAGAAAACAGGCTGGACCTCATCACAGGGCTGCCACGGCACACAGCCCGGACTTCGGCAAAGGGCAACCAAAGCACACAGCCCGAAACTCAGTGAAGGGTGACCGCGTCAAACAGCCCGAAACTCATCGCTAGCCGACCNGCAGATTCTTAACCACTAGAGTCACCTGGGAAGCCTCCTTTTGTGTTGTCACTTTTCAAAGGATTGGCTTAAGCCGGTGTTTCTCCGCCTTGGGTGATTTTGTCCCCCCTTCCCCAGGTAATGGGACATTTGGCATTGTTTGGATTGGATACTTTTAGCTGCCACAACTAACTAGGGAGAGTTGCTACCAGCGTTTGATGGGTGGAGGCCAAGGACATTGCCCAACATGCTCCCGTGTATAGGACCACTCCACCTGACAAAGAATTATCTGGCCTAAATATCAATGGGCTCAAGTTAAGAAGTCCAGGCTGAAATAAGTAAAATGAAAAGTGAAAGGAAGATTCAGACGTGTTCACAGAGGGAGGGAGGAAGGGAGGGAGGGCAGGAGAATGCTACTATCTTCTGCAAGTTCTGTGTCAGAGAGGGAGGGCAGGAGGATGCTACTATCTTCTGCAAGTTCTGTGTTTACATATTTCTACCACTATGCTTCCACCAGACGCGATATTTGATGCCATGTCCTCTGCTGTAGCTCTTCTTTTGTCCACTAACACGAGAGGGACCAGACACTCGAGAGACTCCAACTGCCAAGACCAATATTTGCTCTTTTCCAACGGCCATGTTTACTCAAGATTACTCTGCCCCTGGTGAACTGGAAAGCAATTGGTTGTTGACACACTTGGAATAGAGCCAAGGAATAGTCTGACATCCATTCTCATGGGTGGCAAAGAGAGAATATGGTTAGCAGATGAGCCGTCTCTAAAAACCACCTCAGCTTTTGGATGCAACCCCTTTGAAACCAGTAGGAAACAAGTTCCTATCAACAGGGCAATCCTGTTAACATTCTGAACAGCACAGGAGACCTTCGAGAAGCAGAAAAAGAACGGCAGTGAAATTAGGAAAACTACACAGAGGGGGAAGTGAGAGGGAGTACAATTATCAAATAATTTAATGGCACTTTGACCTGAAGGAGACAGAAAGGAGAACTCACACCTAATTACTGCTCCATCAACTGCAGTTTTATAGCCAGTTGAGACTATATATATATCTTGATGGTAAACCCAGAAATACAACCCAGCACTGACCTCCATGGTGACCAGTCAAAGATTCTCTCCTTGTTTGATTTTTATTATTTACATTTGCATAAGTGGCCTGTTTATATAATAGATACTTCTGGTAACTGAAATTCAGCTGCACCTGAACTGCACAATCACAGATTTTCTCTCACGGGCCACAGAGCTTCATTGTCCACAGCCATTCATGCCCCTTTAGCACAAAAATTAAACTGTGGTAACTTCCCTGGTGGTCCAGTGGTTAAGAATCCACCTTCCAATGCAGGGGACACAGGTTCAATCCCTGGTCGGGGAAAATCCCACATGCTGCAGGGCAACGAAGCCCAAGCACCACAGCTAGAGACAAGCCCGCACACCTCGATGAGCGCTTGCACACCGCAACTGAGACCCGACACAGCCATAAATACATACATACATAAATAAATATTTAAAAAATTAAACTGTGGCTACAATTACTACCAACCAAATTCACCTGCTAACCAAGTTCATGTCACTTGGCTTGACATGAGAAGCCAAGAGATTTTGGACTAAAGACTGTACCAATGCCACACATGAATTCCAACTGCTATCCACGTCAAGAACGTCTGGGCAGAAGGTATGCCTGAGATGGCAATTCTGACATCCTGGCAACAGTGAGCACCCATGCCTGCTGATGGATTCTTTCTCAGTCTCCCATGCCTGGACTAATGTGGGCTCTGATGCATTCTTTCTCAGTCTCCCCACTTCTGGGAAGGAGCTGAGGCACTAGATCCAGAAGGTCAGACCAGAGGTCCCTGCCCTCAAGAGTCCATGACTTTAGGGTACAGAGGCAAGGTCAGAGCAGACCCTTTGGTTATTTCAAGAGAACTCACACTCAACCTCTGCATGAAAGGGTTGAATATTGATCTCTCAAAAGATAAGTCCGTGACTTAATTGTGGGAACCTGTGAATGTGGCCTGATTTGGAAAAAGATTACAGATACACATCCGCATAGATACTGAGGATATTGAGTTGAGATGATCCTTGGACTACACAGGGAAGTCCTAAATCCAATAAGAGGTGTCCTTATAGGAGCCAGAAGGGAAGACACGGAAGACAGAGGTCTATGTGTGGAGTGCGGTAGCCACAAGGCAAGGAATGCCCAGGGCCACCAGAAATGAGAAGAGGTCAGGAATGATTCTCCCCCAGAGCCTTCCAAGGGAGCACGCCTCTGCCAACACCTTGATTTTTACTTCGGGCCTCCAAAACTATTAAAGAATACATTTCTGATGTAGTGAATGAAAGGTGGCAAAGTATGCCGCTTTGGTATAATGATTATTTTCAGCTGTAGGCAAGGGAGAAACAGCAAATGCAGGAAGAAGCTTTCTGTGATCTGGCCTTATCTGCCTCAAGATAAACCTCCAAAGCAACTGGACTGTAAATCCCCACCCCTGGAGTTTCAGTACCCAGGAGAGGAAATACAGCCTCCCACTTATTTCCCTATTAAGTACATGTATTAAACAGATACCCAGCCCCCTTCCCCATTATGATGTTGTTTAGTCACTAAGTTGTGTCTGATTCTCTGCTACCCCATGGATTATAGCACGCCAGGCTCCTCCATTCTTCACTATCTCTCAGATTTTGCTCAAATTCATGTCCGTTGAGTCAGTGATCCCATTCATGGATCACAGCCTTGTCGTGGCAAAGAGGCTTGTGTAACTCAATGAAGCTATGAGTCATGCCATGCAGGGCCACCCAAGATGGACAGGCCCTAGTGAAGAGTTCTGACAAAATGTGGTTCAGTGGAGGAGAAAATGACAACCCACTCCAGTATTCTTCCCTAGAGAACCCCATAAAGTGGTATTTAAGCCAAAATTCTACCTCTACCTCTTAGAGTTACTTATTATACCCCATGTGTATCTCCCATTATACATGAGGCACACATGTCAATAAACTTTTGTTTTTCTCCTGTCAATTTTTTATTATAGGAGGTCTCAGCTGAGAACTCAGAAGGGCGGAGAAAAAAATATATTTCCTTCATACATAAGCCACTCAACTGGCGGTAATTGGCTAACATGGTCCTGGGAAGCTACTCCATGGCCCATCACTGGGCCTGGCCAGCCTTAGCATCTCAGAGTGGCCAGGTCAGGGTACAACTGGGCATCTTCCAGAAGCTTCTGCCTGAAACTTGTGAAAAGCTCAGGTAGGCAGGGATGAGGATATGCCTTCAGCCCTGAAAGCCCAGGCCAAGGATGTTTTCCAAAGGATGAGCTCTGCGGAAACACAAGCAAGTGCTTCCATCTGTCATGGGCGGAGCACCACTCCCAAGAAACAACCCCTCCCAAAGGGACTGGGGGTGGGACGGGGACACCCACCACCTTGCAGGTCCTCAGATGAAGGGTTGTTCGTCATCAACCACCTTTCCTGACCCTTCCTGAGAACTTCCCACTGGCCATACCACCCAGGTTACTACTTATTTGGGCTTTTGATTTCATCATTTTCTGCCTTTTCTTTAAATTGGTACCTCTAATATGTTGCTGTTTAGTTGCTAAGTTGTATCTGACTCTTTGCGACCCTATGGACTGTAACTCAACAGGCCCTCCATCCATGGGATTTCCCAGGCAAGAATACCGGAGTGGGTTGCCATTTCCTTCTCCAGGGGATCTTCTCAACTCGAACTCGAGTCTCTTGCATTGCAGGCAGATTCTTTACCACTGAGCCACTTGAGAAGCCTGAAAATGTTCGTTTAGTGTTGCACCTAAAAAGACATTTGCCCTATTGGTATGCTCCTGAGAACACTGAAGCCGAGGGGATTGGAGCAGGTTGCCCCCATATTGTGGGTTAGCTGATGGGGAAGCCAGAACCGTGACTTGGAGCAGCCTCCAGAGCACACGTCTTCAGCCTTGGGCCTCTCTGCTCTGCCTCCCTTGCGTCCAAGAGGCTTGTACTAAGCCCAGCCCCACCCCATTCCAGCCTGCTCCCTGCCAGGGCCCCCTGCCTAGGCCCCACTATGGCAAGGTCCCTGTTCTCCCAGCCTGAGCCTCAGCCACGGCCCAGGCCCCTTCCCCTGACCCCAGCACTTAGTGGTGTTCAACAGTAACAGGTACATAAAAACGCTCATGCCTAGTATCAGGGGTTCAGAGAAAATCCAGACAAGAATAGGGAAGTTTAAATGAACAAGTTATATCGTAAGATCTATAGGGGACCAGAGAAGAGGGGATTCCTGAGGTCCTAACTCACGCATGTCATCTTCACCTACAAAATGATATCGGCTCTGGCTAAAGTTAATGATCCCCACAAAGGCAGGCACCTCACACTCAAGCCAGGTCCTGTCACTCTGTCGGCAATGCCACCGCCCTCCAGGAGCCCACATGGCGTAACTGCTCTGACTCCAGCCTCTCTGTGCTCAAATCCACGCTCTGCCAAAGTTCCAGGAATCTCAGGGACACATAAAGCTTTACAACCTTTGCAGTCAGTGCTTCCTTTCGGCCAAGCCTTCTGACAGTGCACTTCAGACACCTTTGAAATACCTGGTCCCCTGAGCCAGCAATCACAATGGTGGCGATCTATCATCAGGGAATACTCTTACATGCAGAAATGCTTTCATATATGAAGACACTAAACCTTCCTTCTTCACTCTAATAAGAATTCAAAAACAATCTTATGATCCAAAAGAAGGGGCTAAGTTATTAACAGGGTTTGATTCTCTTGACTGGATATTAATTACCTAGCCAGGAAAAAAATGTTGTTTGAGATTTTGAGAAAATGCTTACTCTCTAATAAACAGAAAAACCAGAAAGCTAAACTGTACTTATGGCATGACCACAACCAATCCACCCCTTGGAAGAGAAATCTAAGGAAGTTAGTCAAAATACAAATGTTTCCTGAGTGGTGGGGCTCTAGGTGTTTCTCTTTTACTTTTTAATTTTGCCACACATTTTCTATAATGACAATGTTAAGAGCAGAGGAAAAATGAACTTCCTAGGTAAGACAAAAGATAAGGCTCCCACAGCTCCCCACTGCTGCCACAGTTGTTCAGAAGGACACAGAGGACCCTCCACAAGTGAGTGCTACCTTTGGCCCTCAGCTTCCACAGCCCCTTCCTCCCCAACCCCCCACCCTGTGCACCCCACCTTCCAGGCACATCTCATTACTTCATATTCCTAAAGGCACCCTTACATCCTCCACCTCAGAGCTCCACACACTGGTATGTCCTTTTTTTTTTTTTCCAGGGAAACTGAAAATACAATGTTTATTAGTCACAGGTCCTAAAAGATACAGGTCCTAAGATAAGAGAGAGGAAGTACAGATGTGGGTTCTGTCTTTAAAGGAGTGGAGGGGAAAGGTGACTAGTACTTGAAGAGTTCACTCTATATTGGTGAATTTAACACACAGGAGCAGGAACTAGTGTGCAGGAAGAGAAAAACGGGGTCACTCAAGCAGTCGGTTATCTAGGTTAGCCAGGACTCTCTAAAAGGGGTCCTCAGTGGAAGGAGCAGCCTAGTTTTTGTCTGATTGTTTATCTGGTAACTGTTATACAACCAGTAATAGATTGATCTGAGATGCTGAGATGGATGTCTTTGACACAGATGCCTCAGCAATAGAAACGTAATGTCAGCCACTTACACTGTAACTTTTTAAATGCAAAGACATCCCCCTAGTTTCTTAAGGAGAAACTAACTTCCTCAACAAAAGAAGGGCTTTTTTCTGTGTATTAAGATGCTTACAGATCTGGTCAAAGTGTTCTCCCTCTTGCAATAATCCTTTACTAGAGAAGACTCTTGAGAGTCCCTTGGACTGCAAGGAGATCAAACCAGTCAATCCTAAAAGAAATCAACCATGAATATTCACTGGAAGAACTGATGCTAAAGCTGAGGCTCCAAATACTTCGGCACCTGATGCAAAGAATCAACTCACTGGACAAGACCATGATGCTGGGAAGGATGGAAGGCAAAAGGAGAAGGGAGCGACAGAGGATGAGATGCTTGGATGACATCACCAACTCAATGGACATGAATATGAGCGAGCTCTGGGAGATGGTGAAGAACAGGGGAGCCTGGCATGCTACAGCCCACGGGGTTATAACGAGTCAGACACTATTCAGCAAGGGAACAACAAAAACTAGTAAAGCAAGGGTAATCAAAACAGGTCCAAGTTCATTCGGGATTAATATACAGCTATGTAAGGAATTTAAGGGTGCAACTGTTGCCAGAAAGTGCCCCTCCAGCAATCCAGAAGCACTTCATTAACAAGTGGTATGTTAATTGTTGCTCATATACCCCTGGGCACAGATTCCCCTGAAATTCTCTACAGAGCAATGATGTCTTAAATTTGGGGCCGATCATATTTCAAAAAGCTCTTTCAGGCACGTCTTCTGTCAGCCTAAAGCAATTTATTGTGAAGATACTTTAATGATTTCAAATTTTCCTTAGAATTCTAAGTTAGATGACTTCTTGCTATTTCAAACTAATGAAAAATTTTACTGCACCAAAAGATTATGAACACTTCTCAAAATGATATTTATGAACTTTCTTCACCATGGCAAGTCAAGGGGAAGTTTGTGCCCTGAGTGTTAGCAGGGACCTCACCCAGCATGCATACCACAGTGTTTTAACACTTATTAGCAGCCTGTCTGGGGTTGCTGCTGAAGCTCTCGTAAGCAGACACACACAAATTAGCAGGTCAGACACGCACCTCTGCTCTATGAGGCTAACTGCACAGGTGACAAGGGGATATTTATAAGCAATTCTGAGCACATATGTGTCAATGGGGAAAATGCAGCATCTTATACAGTTTGAGAAATTAACATGCTCAGGAAGAACAACATCAAAGTGTGATTTGTAAGAAAATCTATAAGGCATATAATCCAGGATGGGGCCAACCTAGGCAAACCTGAAGTGGTCATGGAAGTTTCTCATCTAGGTCTGAAACCTTCAGAGATTAAAGTGGGGGTTGGGAGTGGCGGGGGAAGTAGTTTGCCATCATGGGAAATAGCCAATCCGATCATCTTTGCTTTTACTGTGAGACCAGACTCTCAACCCCACAATAAAGCCAGGAAGCTGGGCTGCCTGATTCCTACCAGAATGTGACTTCCACTGAGTCTACAGGACTTTCCCCTAGTGGGGAAAAGTCCACCAAGCAAAACTCTTAAGACCCAGGTCTCTGTCACTATCATGCCTCCCACAAGTCAAGTGGCTACAGTTCTGAGGCCCTCAGACTCCCTTCCTCACCGGTGAAATAGGAAAAGGATATAGGAATAGGAATAGGCCTGTTTACAGCCTCAACCTCTGACAGTATTAGGGTGTGTACAATCATTTAAAAAATTCAAACACCATCACTGAAGATGTGTATCTTGTTATTATTTTCTTTTAATGTTCCCTATGAACTAATTTATTGGCTCAAGAAGTAGGAATTGCCTGCATGGCATTTGGTTAGGTGCTAGGAACCCAGGAAAGGTCACGCCAGGCCTCTGCCATAGAGTTGTCCTCCCAATCCAGGGGAGGAAAGATTAAAACACAAAGGACTAGGATATAATGAGGTACACAGTGGCAGGGCTCGGGGATTCATCCAGAGTGTTCTGGGGGTAGACTGGTGGGGGAACCAGAAGAAACCTCTTCATAAGGAGCTTCCCATGGGAGCTAGGTGGAGCTGGCTCTGGAAAACAACAGGGGCCACAGCAACTGGGTACGATGTGCAAGAGGGGGCAGGAAAGCCATGATGCTTCAGAAGAACATCTCGGGAAGGCTAGGCGAGGGGCGGACAGAGGGAGGAGAGGTCAGAGAGCTGGGCACCACCATCTCCGTGACTGCATTTCACCCTCACTATTCTGCAGTGACCATCACAAACCACAAGTTAAAAATGAGGACTGCTCTAAAGCAGTGTGTAATGTAATTATGTAATACACACACCTCAATGTTCATAGAAGCACTACTCATAATAGCCAAGACATGGAAGCAACCTAAATGTCCATCAACAGAAGAATAGATAAAGATGTGGCACATGTAGGATACATGCACCGCAGCGTTCATAGCAGCACTATTCACAATGATCAAGACGTGGAAGCAACCTAAATGTCCATTGACAGAAGAATGGATAAAGATGTGGCACATACATACAATGGAGGATTAGTCAGCCATTAAAAGAGAAAGAAAGAATGCCATTTGCAGTGACATGGATGGACCTGGCGGGAGTCTCAGGTGGCGCAGCGGTAAAGAATCCACCTGTCAGTGCAGGAGAGGCAGGTTCGATCCCTGGGTCAGGAAGATCCCCTGGAGGAAGAAATGGCAGCCCACTCCAGGGTTCTTGCCTGGAAAATCTCACGGACAGAGAAGCTTGGTAGGCTACAGTCTGTGGGGTCACAAAGAATCAGACACAATTGAGCAACTGACCACTCACACAGGGATGGACCCAGAGATTATCATACTGAGAAGACAGAGAAAGAGAAATATCATATAATATTTCGTATATGCAGAATATAAAAAGAAATGATATAAATGAACTTACAAAACAGAGAGAGACTCACATATTAAGAGAAAGAACTTACAGTCGCCAGGTGTGGGAAGGATGAGAAGAAGGGATAGTTAGGGAGTTAGGGATCAACATGTACACACTGCTATATATAAGCTGGATAACCAACAAGGACCTACTGTATAACACAAGGAACCCTGCTCATTTTTATGTGCCAGCCTGGATAGGAGTTTGGGGGGAATGGATCCATGTATATGGATGGCTAAGTCCATCTGTTGTCCACCTGAAACATCATAACATTATTAATCAGCTATACCCCAATACAAAATAGGTTTAAAAAAAAAAGCACTGCAACACAGACATTGGGACTCAGGCAACTGTCTCAGCAACCCCTTGCTGCATAGTTACCACACTCCTGGCACATGTAAGTTACGTAAGAGATAAGACAGATGGGTAAAAACAAACCAAAGTGGTTTCAATAAAAACACTTTTTTAAGATCAGAAGTTGTCAAGGCTATCACAGAAACATATTTATGTAATATGGGACTTAAATTGGCTCTAGAGAAAAATAAAATTAGAACATATCATTAGTTTAAAAGGAGACCAAATGCATCCAGACCACTAGGATGCAGCAGGTATCACCAATTTGAAGATTCATAAGACACCATCCTTGGCATCTAACAGAGGGGCGGGGAGTTGGGGTCAGCACAGGAAGGAGGAGTAGGGGGAGGCTTCTCAGGGGAGAGGATGTTTAAATCTGCAGACTGAGAAGAGAGGAGAAGAAAAGGGGAAGGGATGGTGGGATACTGCAAACAGGAAAGTTCTTGAGAGGGGATAGGAACCTGGCCCAATAGGAAAACTGCAAGCCAAAGGGTTGGGAATATTCTAGAAGAACATGAGGCAGCTGATCTGCAGACTGAGGACAGCAGCAGGCCACTGGACCTGAACACAGAGAATGGCACCCTTTTGCAAGAAAAGAGACTTTTTAATATAAACATTTTCCTCTACCCCATACAAAGTGTTTGGCTCATTAGTGCTTGGAGATGGAGGCGGTGGTTCCTGGAATATCAGAAGCCTGTGTGCACTTTCTGCAGGAGAGGGTGGGGCATTCAGCCACAGGACTCCCTGGAGGACTGTGACGTAAGGTAAACTCACCTGGAAAATGGTCCCCTGGCAGAGACCCTAAGGAGGGCCTCTGAATGACTCCGCACAAAGCTCTCTCTGGCTTCTCTGGTGAATGCATTAGCTGTTCAGGAGAGGGCTTAAGGAAATGCAGACACACCCTCTCAGGAGGGGCCCGGTGGGGCGGGTCACATTCCTTTGAAAACAGGGCCCTGCTGTAATTTGTGCAATCAGACCAGAGATTGGACAGCCCAGCTTGGCTTCCCATTTACTACAATATCTCGCTCCTGCCCAGGAAAACCCCACCCGGGCTTTTGTTTGGAATTCTTGTTCTTGATTAGGTGTAAGCCCTGTTACTCCAAAGTAGCACAGAGGTCTGATGGAGCAGCAATGCACAGCGCAGGCAGAAACCCTCTTCTGTGAATCAGGCAAGCACGCTCTTTTCTTCTCAGTCATTTCAGAATGATTTCTTTTTCATTCCCTACTCAAGAGAAGAAGGTGGGGGAAGCAGGGACATTCTGTGCAACTGGAAAGGCAAATCGTTTTTACTCTCGGTTTAGAACCACGTGAGCCCAGGGGACACTCCCGGGCTGCACACAGAGCCTCTCATTGCCTCCTGACCTGGAGGCCTGGTATATCTCTGCATTCAGCTAGTGAGAGGGGATGAAGGAGGCCAAGCCCTGTCTGTGCACCACATCTTTGCAAAGTCTGCAAAGTCTTCCTCCTGGCAGGAATGGCAGAGCTGCACTGTGATGCTATCTGACCGACCGCCTTCCTTATGCAGTTCAGCTGGGATCCAACCCCAAGGGCAGGCTGAAGAGCAGGGTGGGGTCAGGGGCCAGTCGGAAGATAGATTCCAGAATGACTGACATTTCTTACAAAGAAAGACAGAATTTATAAGTAAATTTCATTTCAAAGCAGCAAATATTAGAATTGGCAAAAAGAATAAATCATTTCATTAGTTAGTAAATACTAAGGCAATGTAGGAAGGCTTATCCTGCGGTCTTTCCAACCTCAAGTACCATGGGCCTACTGAACCTCCTGCCCTTCCCTCCACAAAGCCTTCTGGGGCAGGGTTGGAGGTCTGCTAATCCATCATCAGGTCAGGGACCTCACATTTAGGTGATCTGGCTCTAACAAGCCAATTATGGCCGAGACTGCCCCCCAGTCATTCAGTCTTTCTAGCTGATGGAATCCCAGCAGGGAGGTTGGAAGGTTAGAAGTCAGAAAAGCCAGGACTGGACCGTGCAAGTTCAAGTGCATGGAAAGAGGATCAAGGACACCTCGAGCTAGGCTCAGAGATGCGGGAGCCCAGAAGAGCACCCTGAGTGTCTTGGCCCAACTCCCCTGAGCCTTGGACATCCTATTCTTCCCATCCTGTGAAGTCCAAGACGACACACAGAAACCTTCCCTGTTGACCAAACTGATGTGAACGGGTTTCTACCACAACCAAAGGCCCTCGCCTGAAATATTTGCCCAATGTGTGTCCAGTGCTATTTCAGAGCGAGCGTGGCAGACAAAACCTTTTACTGGAAAAACTGCAGAATGAGACAGCATAGCTGCAAGAAAATGCTAGTGAGATAATACACAAAGTCTGGCTCAAAAATGGGCAGCACAGCTCACGCTAGGTCAGATTTGCCAGAGAGCACTCCTTAGGAGAGAAAGGACTCCACCTTGCCCAGGAAGAACAGGAAGGGTGTATCTGAATAGGAGGACAAAGCTGATAATCCCTATGTGAACAGGACTTCATTCTAATTCCTCTGGGCTGCAGCCACATCCGCTGGCCTCAGTCACTTAAACTGTAGCCCACGCAAAACGGGGAGAGGTTCTGCTGGCGAGCTCTCCTGCCCTGATTTTTGGTGATCCTAGTGAAATACAGCAATCCCCTGGGGTAGGCTACTTAGTGCTCTCTGGTTAACAACTGGCCTTCAGGCTGAAAAGCAAGAGGCAGCTCAGGCTGCTGGGGAATCCTGCCTCTAAACTCCTCCCAACCTGCCTTCTGGTTCACATCATGAGCAGAAGGGCAAGGGGCTGTTCATTCATAGCAGTCCAAGTGGAATCAGGAACTACATCCTGAACTTGTGAGAGGTATTCAGGGATGGGGATGGGAGTGGAGACGGAAAACAAAGATGTCATGCTGCTTACCATTTATCAGGAAGTATGACTTGTTCACAGCTGACCCAGTCACAAGCAGGCACACACTAACTGCTCACACTAAGTGCACACACCAACCCCTCATAAAATAGATGAGGAAATCATTTCTAAATCCTGAATTCAAGGAATTTTCATTAAGAAGTACAAATGAGTTGGAATATAAAATACTGTAGTTACGTAGGCAAGATCAGTATTATTGTAGAAACATGATTTAAATGAGTAAAATGACAATGATGGCTTTCAAGTTTGTTTGTTTGTTTTTAAGCAGCCAAATGTTTTCTTTAAATGTAACTTTACTCAGAAACCAATAAGCAAAGTAGATTCATAAAAGCAGAGCTGCTGTGGTTGAAATGGGGGCACAAGATCTGGAGCTCCTTTTCTGTAGGCTGCTCATGGGCCACCACAGCTGGAAAACCCTTCCTGTAAAATCCTGGGGCTGATGTCTTTCAAGCACACGTGGTAATTTTAAAGTCACCTAGTGGAAGTGTGCCCAGGTAGCTGAATATACTTGCCAAAAAAAAAAAAAGGTTTTTATTTTAACTGAGCCTGTGGTTTTAGTTTTAACTCTGCCAGTCTACCTTTGTAAACCCAGAAACTTACCCCTCAACCTCAGGGAAGGGCCAGAGTCCTGATCTAACATTAGGCACCTTGTATGGCACTATCTGCCTCTTACACATCTGGTTCTTAAGTCTAAACTCACTCTGCTCCTGCACAACCTCCAAAGTCCCTCTGAATCTAACCTCCAGTAAGGATTTTCTGAATTTCAACCCTTACAGTTTATTCTCAGGGCACACTGATAATGTGGCTCTGAAACCGTTTACCTTAGTCTGAGACTTGAACTCACATGCTGGGAGTTTAAGCCTCAACCAAAGCCAAACCCTGCCTGGGACTCGAACCCAAGTCTCTGGGACTCAAACCTGGCCAAAACCCATAGTCTTCCAGCTGAAGTTACATGCCTGGTTTTAGGACCTACTGAAACTCGGGTTCTTGACATCTCATGGCAGAAAGAATTCAGTGAAAGACAAAGTGATAGGTAAGAAGTGGATTTATTTAGAGAAAAATACACTCCACAGACAAGAGTGTGGTCCTTCGCAGAGGGAGAGTGCAGCCTCAAAATGTGGTGCAGTTAGTTTTTATGGGCTGGGTAATTTCATAGGCTAAAGTGTGGGAGGATTATTTCAACTATTTGGGGAAGGGGGTGGAGAGATTTCCAGGAACTGGGCCACCACCCACTTTTTGGTCTTTGATGGCCAGCCTTGGAGCTGTCACGGCACCTCTGGTTGTGCTCTTTAGCTTGCTGATGTGCTATGATGATCATACATTGAGGATCAAGGTCTAGTCAAAGGTAACTTGTCGGCCATCTTGGACCCACTTGAGTCTAATCAGTTTAAGTTGTGTCCTTAGGCTATGTCATTCCTTCAAAGGGTGCCCCATCCCCTTCCCTCCTGTTTCAGCTCCATCTGCTTAAGGAAAACATGACTATTATACCCCAAGATTTCACCNTGTCTGTGCACCACATCTTTGCAAAGTCTGCAAAGTCTTCCTCCTGGCAGGAATGGCAGAGCTGCACTGTGATGCTATCTGACCGACCGCCTTCCTTATGCAGTTCAGCTGGGATCCAACCCCAAGGGCAGGCTGAAGAGCAGGGTGGGGTCAGGGGCCAGTCGGAAGATAGATTCCAGAATGACTGACATTTCTTACAAAGAAAGACAGAATTTATAAGTAAATTTCATTTCAAAGCAGCAAATATTAGAATTGGCAAAAAGAATAAATCATTTCATTAGTTAGTAAATACTAAGGCAATGTAGGAAGGCTTATCCTGCGGTCTTTCCAACCTCAAGTACCATGGGCCTACTGAACCTCCTGCCCTTCCCTCCACAAAGCCTTCTGGGGCAGGGTTGGAGGTCTGCTAATCCATCATCAGGTCAGGGACCTCACATTTAGGTGATCTGGCTCTAACAAGCCAATTATGGCCGAGACTGCCCCCCAGTCATTCAGTCTTTCTAGCTGATGGAATCCCAGCAGGGAGGTTGGAAGGTTAGAAGTCAGAAAAGCCAGGACTGGACCGTGCAAGTTCAAGTGCATGGAAAGAGGATCAAGGACACCTCGAGCTAGGCTCAGAGATGCGGGAGCCCAGAAGAGCACCCTGAGTGTCTTGGCCCAACTCCCCTGAGCCTTGGACATCCTATTCTTCCCATCCTGTGAAGTCCAAGACGACACACAGAAACCTTCCCTGTTGACCAAACTGATGTGAACGGGTTTCTACCACAACCAAAGGCCCTCGCCTGAAATATTTGCCCAATGTGTGTCCAGTGCTATTTCAGAGCGAGCGTGGCAGACAAAACCTTTTACTGGAAAAACTGCAGAATGAGACAGCATAGCTGCAAGAAAATGCTAGTGAGATAATACACAAAGTCTGGCTCAAAAATGGGCAGCACAGCTCACGCTAGGTCAGATTTGTCAGAGAGCACTCCTTAGGAGAGAAAGGACTCCACCTTGCCCAGGAAGAACAGGAAGGGTGTATCTGAATAGGAGGACAAAGCTGATAATCCCTATGTGAACAGGACTTCATTCTAATTCCTCTGGGCTGCAGCCACATCCGCTGGCCTCAGTCACTTAAACTGTAGCCCACGCAAAACGGGGAGAGGTTCTGCTGGCGAGCTCTCCTGCCCTGATTTTTGGTGATCCTAGTGAAATACAGCAATCCCCTGGGGTAGGCTACTTAGTGCTCTCTGGTTAACAACTGGCCTTCAGGCTGAAAAGCAAGAGGCAGCTCAGGCTGCTGGGGAATCCTGCCTCTAAACTCCTCCCAACCTGCCTTCTGGTTCACATCANCCCCTGGGGTAGGCTACTTAGTGCTCTCTGGTTAACAACTGGCCTTCAGGCTGAAAAGCAAGAGGCAGGTCAGGCTGCTGGGGAATCCTGCCTCTAAACTCCTCCCAACCTGCCTTCTGGTTCACATCATGAGCAGAAGGGCAAGGGGCTGTTCATTCATAGCAGTCCAAGTGGAATCAGGAACTACATCCTGAACTTGTGAGAGGTATTCAGGGATGGGGATGGGAGTGGAGACGGAAAACAAAGATGTCATGCTGCTTACCATTTATCAGGAAATATGACTTGTTCACAGCTGACCCAATCACAAGCAGGCACACACTAACTGCTCACACTAAGTGCACACACCAACCCCTCATAAAATAGATGAGGAAATCATTTCTAAATCCTGAATTCAAGGAATTTTCATTAAGAAGTACAAATGAGTTGGAATATAAAATACTGTAGTTACGTAGGCAAGATCAGTATTATTGTAGAAACATGATTTAAATGAGTAAAATGACAATGATGGCTTTCAAGTTTGTTTGTTTGTTTTTAAGCAGCCAAATGTTTTCTTTAAATGTAACTTTACTCAGAAACCAATAAGCAAAGTAGATTCATAAAAGCAGAGCTGCTGTGGTTGAAATGGGGGCACAAGATCTGGAGCTCCTTTTCTGTAGGCTGCTCATGGGCCACCACAGCTGGAAAACCCTTCCTGTAAAATCCTGGGGCTGATGTCTTTCAAGCACACGTGGTAATTTTAAAGTCACCTAGTGGAAGTGTGCCCAGGTAGCTGAATATACTTGCCAAAAAAAAAAAAAGGTTTTTATTTTAACTGAGCCTGTGGTTTTAGTTTTAACTCTGCCAGTCTACCTTTGTAAACCCAGAAACTTACCCCTCAACCTCAGGGAAGGGCCAGAGTCCTGATCTAACATTAGGCACCTTGTATGGCACTATCTGCCTCTTACACATCTGGTTCTTAAGTCTAAACTCACTCTGCTCCTGCACAACCTCCAAAGTCCCTCTGAATCTAACCTCCAGTAAGGATTTTCTGAATTTCAACCCTTACAGTTTATTCTCAGGGCACACTGATAATGTGGCTCTGAAACCGTTTACCTTAGTCTGAGACTTGAACTCACATGCTGGGAGTTTAAGCCTCAACCAAAGCCAAACCCTGCCTGGGACTCGAACCCAAGTCTCTGGGACTCAAACCTGGCCAAAACCCATAGTCTTCCAGCTGAAGTCACATGCCTGGTTTTAGGACCTACTGAAACTCGGGTTCTTGACATCTCATGGCAGAAAGAATTCAGTGAAAGACAAAGTGATAGGTAAGAAGTGGATTTATTTAGAGAAAAATACACTCCACAGACAAGAGTGTGGTCCTTCGCAGAGGGAGAGTGCAGCCTCAAAATGTGGTGCAGTTAGTTTTTATGGGCTGGGTAATTTCATAGGCTAAAGTGTGGGAGGATTATTTCAACTATTTGGGGAAGGGGGTGGAGAGATTTCCAGGAACTGGGCCACCACCCACTTTTTGGTCTTTGATGGCCAGCCTTGGAGCTGTCACGGCACCTCTGGTTGTGCTCTTTAGCTTGCTGATGTGCTATGATGATCATACATTGAGGATCAAGGTCTAGTCAAAGGTAACTTGTCGGCCATCTTGGACCCACTTGAGTCTAATCAGTTTAAGTTGTGTCCTTAGGCTATGTCATTCCTTCAAAGGGTGCCCCATCCCCTTCCCTCCTGTTTCAGCTCCATCTGCTTAAGGAAAACATGACTATTATACCCCAAGATTTCACCCCAACTTGTGTCTGTGCCCCCTCTGGCTAGACCCCCTCTACTGAACCTATGCTCTCCAAAAATTCTGATCATCAGGCTCATGTAAGTCAGCCTGGCCCAAAGCATGTTCCTTGGATCGCTACAGAGGTCCTCTGGACCAGAAAGTCCTCAGAGGCTTCAGCAGCCTCCTATATGCTGTGAGTTCCTTACAGGCGAATCAAGAAGGAGCACCTCAGTGCATCAGAAACATTTCATGTGCGTGGCATATCTCACATCACTGCCACGTCCTTTGGGAAATATCAGTGACTTAAACATTTCCTACAATTATAGTCAATTTGGTATTTTCTCATAAATACTTTCCTCTAAAGATAACTAAATCAGAAATATGTGGAAATGAGCCAACAAATGGTAAATTACAAGTAATGTCCCATTAATATGAGGAAGATGACAAGGATGCATGCTATTTCTACTCAATATTTTACTTCATCCTCTAACTAATGCAGAGAAATGAAGTAAGACAAAAATACTAGGAAGGAAGCAGGATTTCTTCATTTTTTTTTTGCTAATGAAATGCCTGTCTGCCTAGAATCTAGTCAATTATAGATGGCCAGATAAAGTAACCATTTAGAAAATGCCATTTAAAAAAATTCCAGTCATTACCAAGAAGGGGAGAAAGGGAGGGAAGGAAAGGGGTTGGGGGGAACCTAGAAATAAACTTACCTATAAATATAACAAATCAATCTTATCTTAAATTTTATTGAAGGACAGTAAAAGAAGATACAATAATGGAGATAACTATCGTTTCCCGATGAAATAACTCAATATTGTTAGACAGCAATTATCTCTCTCCCAGCTTAAAAAAATCAGTGTGATCCAACCAACATAGCAACAGGATATTCTATAGAACTTAAAGCTGATTCTAAAGTTTAATTGGAATACAAAAAGCTTCAGAATGACTACGTTTTTAAAAACAGAAGGGAAAACTATCCTGAGAAAACTAAACATGCTGTAAAGCTACAGTAACTAAAATGGTGTGACATCATCACACAAATAACTAAACAGGATACAAGAAACAAATACATAGATATCAAGGCAGCAAGAAACCTGTCATTTAAAGTAAAGACAACAAACTATGTGACACATTATTTAGGAAAGTAAATAGTCACGTAACAAAAATGAAGTTACAAGTCTACCACTGTCAGACACAAAAACAAATTCCAGGCAGGTAAGAGGCACAGATGTAAAAAATAATAAAGCCAGGAAAAAAAAGTGAAGACAATCATTTATATATTTACAAAGCCCATGAAACAAAGAAAAGCTTACAGATGTGGCAACACTACAGTTAAACCTTCTATATTGTATAAACAAAGCCAAAGACATGCAAAAAAGAGACGTTATTTACAAACGATATTTTGAGGAAGGCAACATGATTAGCTTGATCTACTACTTTTTACTCTCAAAGTTCTTATCATGTTTAAGTATTTCTTAACATTTGAGAACTCAAATATTGTTAATAATACCTATTTAAACTTTTTTTAACCAAAAAAAGTTAATATGAAGGAGCACTTCAAGTAAACCCTTTCATAAATATTCACAAATTAAAAATTAGTACTGTAGAAAAAAATTTGTTTGCTATTTGTCAGGAATAAAAATAAGATGACTGTGGGCAATTATCTAAAATATTTTCCCTTAAACATTTTCCTTAGTGCCTCTCCCATAGATATTCTGGAAGAGAAACTATGCACTCAAGTGGGTGTGCCTCTTGGTTTTTTATGATTATCTGAACGCCTGCATGAGTAAATAAACAATCATCCCATAAGTAAACCAAGATTCTCCTAGGGAAGAGACCCTGCAACTCCCAACCTGTGGGAGGGATGTTCTCTGTTCTTTTCAAAAGGGATAGATTTTATAAAACTAAAGAGTTCTGTGAATTTTTCATAGCAAATAATTGTAAAAAATAAAAATTGTTTTAATTCGTATCTCTGCCAAATCCTTGTTTTCTCCGCATTTACAAAGAGACCTACTGGAGTCTTGTTCAAGTGCTGAATTTGGAATCAAGGTGCAAAGTTACCATGTAAAAGACACTCCCTTTTTGCAAAGTAGAATCTTCTGCCCTGCAAGACAGAATCTTCTAGGCCCTTTTCATTGTGAGGTGAGGAAATTCACACTCAGCCAGTGGCATGACCTTATCTTTTCCACTCTTGTCAGAAACCAGTCCTTGGTAAAGTCACTTTTTATTTTACCATTTTCTAATAGTCAACTGGTAAACTTGCCTGTGTGCTCACTCAGTCGTGTCTGACCCTTTGCAGCCCCATAGACTGTAGCTCACCAGGCTCCTCTGTCCATGAGATTTTTCAGTCAAGAATACTGGAGTGGGCTGCCATTTCTTCCTCCAGGGGATCTTCCCAACCCAGAGATCAACCACACATCTCCTGTGTTACAGGTGGATTCTTTACCACTGAATCTCAAGGGAAGACCCCCAGGGAACCCTAAATGGGTACAATTTCCCTGTCCTAGAAACAGCATATATCATTTATTTCAAAGGTCTGCAATTCTGGGTTTTTCCATCAATCAATGCTACTATTGTGTTAAGTCTTTCTTTCCCAGGAGCATTTTTATTATCTCACTTCAAATCATCCTTGGTGAAAACTATAGTTTTCTGATAGAAATAAGGCTTAAAATCCTATCAAATGTTCATATCTAGTATCAACAGCTGGAACAAAGAGGTCTCACTTCCTCACCCTAGATCAGGGAGTTCTTATCTACAGGATTCCCAGTCACTCCAAGTAGTCTCTGTGGGCATGAAACTCATAAGTGAGCATCAGATGTCTTTTTTCCTCTAGTCATGGTGAGGGGAGGGGTTACAGAATCACTGTGACACAAAAGTGTTCCTCACACTGTAATCATTCCCGGAACATCTGTGTACTAATTAGTATTATGCATTTTGCCTGATCCTGGGCAATGTTTACTCACTGGCATCCACTGATTAAGTACTTTTCTATCAGGAAATTCAATTTTTTGAAATCCTCCATCAAGCCTAGTGATTTTTTTAAAAAATCATAAAATTCCAAGACTGAATCTATGTTGTGTTCTGTAGTTTAGGCTACTGGCAAAAAAATAAATACAAATTAGATTAAAAGACATTTATCACAAGCTCATTGCTTAGCACAAAAATTAAACTATCACTATTAAACAGAAACATCATCTATGTAATTTTTCCTGACAACTTAAGTATTTTATAAATAATGGGAAGCATTTTTTACACCTAAATTATATGAAGTAATAAAGCATAACACAAAATAGGCAAATATTCAGTTTCATCTGTATTGAATTATGGGTATAAAATGCATTTATTTTCATGTGTGTTTATTAAAAGCCTTGAAATGACACATACCAAATTCTTAACACTCTTTAGGAAAGGGTGGGGAAGAGTGAGAAGAAGAGATATTTTTACAATTTATTTTCTAGGTATCTGTCTGTATCACTTGAATTCTCTAACATATTCAATTTTGTCATTTTAAAAATAGGAAAAATGCAGAATAATGCTGGTATAGATGCACTGGAAACGGCACTGTGGTGAATTGCTATGGCACAGTAAACTGGTACAACATTTTCACCAGGTATGTAGCAGCTTTAAATATGTTTGTGTCCATTGACTGCAATTATTTGCTTTAACATTACTGTGGCTATCTTAATTTTTATAAAGAAAATCAATGTAGGTTAACATATATATCGCATTAGATCTTTAAAATACAGGCTTCTGAAATGTAAACTAGACAAGTAACTAGAGTTGATCCTTGCTATTTGCAGTACTTATGTTCTACAGTCACTGCAAACATTGAACAAGTCAACACTTAACGACTGCTTCAAAGGGGAAATCCAGGGTTGGGTTCTTGTGAGCCTCCAGTCACAGCAGTTTCATCAGCTCATCAATACATAACCCTGTGTTATGTGTGTCTCCAGACAAACAGATAGATGGATAGATATGACTGACATGAACTCATGGCCAACAGCACCATCATTCATGCCTCAACGAAGCTTATATAAAATACCCCCGTTTTCTCCATAAGGCACGTTACAGCCTTCCTGTGCTTAAACATTACACAGCACTATACTTAGGAGCTGTTTGAAACGGCAAAATCGCCAATAAGAAAGACAAAAATCTGAAAAACGTGGCACTAAATAGACTATGAAAGGGATACTTGTTTACAGACTGGGAGCTGAAACAAGGCACAGCATCACCTTGTTTGACCTCAGCTGGGAACAGATGCATCAGGTGACTCAGATTTTTTCTGCCTCTCTGCACATGTGTGTATCCAAGATTAATTGTAAAGGAGCCAGGAGTATCGATTTTAGGTTTACAAATGAACTTTAGCAAGTAGACAAATTTGCAAATATGTAATCTTCCATAATAATCAATTGTACACCTTTCTCTTTATTAGATAGAACAATATTCTCAAAAGATTAACAGCACAGTCAAGAGAGATCCATGAAAAGCTTTCTCATCTCTGCTCAGTGGTTCTCAACCAGGTGTGATTTTGCTCCCAGGGGACGTTTGGCAATGTCTGGAGATGAATGTTGGTTGTCATGGTTGGATCTAGTGGGTAGGGGGCCAAGGATGCTACAAAACACTAGGAACGTACAAGACAGCCTCCCAATAACAGGATTATCTGGCCCAAATTATCAATAGTGCCAAGAATAAGAAATTATGTGCTAAGTGACCTTTATCTTTACACCTATCAAGATACACACTAATGCCTAAACAATAAACAATTAAATGTTAAGGACAAAGCAGTTCTCCTACTTTGGAGAAGCCAATGGTACCCCACTCCAGTACTCTTGCCTGGGAAATCCCATGGACGGGGGAACCTGGTAGGCTGCAGTCCATGGGGTCGCAAAGAGTCGGACACGACTAAGCGACTTCACTTTCACTTTTCACTTTAATGCATTGGAGAAGGGAATGGCAGCCCACTCCAGTGTTCTTGCCTGGAGAATCCCAGGGATGGGGGAGCCTGGTGGGCTGCCGTCTATGGGGTTGCACAGAGTCGGACACGACTGAAGCGACTTAGCAGCAGCAGCAGCAGTTCTCCTACTCAATTGGCACCCTTTTACTTTCAAGCTTAATTACATGCAACTGAAGGGGCGTCCCTCATGGGCCAATGGTAAAGAATTCACCTGCCAACACAGGAGACACAGGTTCCATCTTTGATTCGGGAAGATCCCACATGCCGCAGAGCCACTAAGCCCACACGTCCCGACTATCGTGCCTACACTCTAGAGCCTGGGAGCTGCGACTACTGAGCCAACGTGCAGAAACTACCGAAGCCTGTGCATCCTAGAGCTCACGTTCTGCAACAAGAGAAGCCACAGCAATGAGAAGTCAGCGTACCGCAACTAGAGTAGACCCCGCTCACCACAAGAGAAAAACCTACACAGCAACGAAGACCCAGTGCAGTCAAAAATAAGTAATAAATAAAGGCAACTGAAAACACAAAACAGTTATAAGCTATACTGAGAAGTACTACTTTTCCCATCATTTCCACTTGAATGGGGAAACTCCAACAACAACATAAAACATGGCACCAGCCTGAAATTTTATTTCTGTTTCAACACTTGGAAAGTAAAAATCATTGCTGTGTAGGTAATAAGAAAGTATAATCTGTAGTATACTGCTCATGAGATAGAGAAGTACACTTACTCCTAGCAGCTTTCAGATTAAGTTACAAGCCTTTGAGAAGGTTCTTATAGTTACCCTGTCTGAGGAAGAAAATGAAACAGTCTTATGGCTTAATGATTCTATGAAAAAAGGCCCAGTTAAGTGCCCCCCAAATATCCTTACTGCACACTGAACCCATGTGCCTTTAATATTATACATTTATTCAGTCTTGAATCAATCATATTTTTAAATAGTGAATCAAGCAATTTGTAGAGTGGCCTCCAAGGTCACTCAAGAGCATTTCAAAACCACTGAGCTAACTTAACAAGGATAAATAATTCCCAACTGGGAGGCAGACTGGTAGACTAACAATTGCACTTGGAGTTTGGAACCTGAATTCTTGGCCGTGTGTTCAGAGTCAAGTGATTAATTTAAGAGTCTTTTATTCTGGAAAGACGTTTCAGCACAACTGTGTAAAAATAAGGCCAAGATACTGTTTCCTGTCCTAAGTATGCTCTGCTGCCAAATGCCTTCAACTTCCTACAGGGTCCTGCTGACAACTCAGACCTAGAAACCCTCTATCCTTCTGCTATCCTCTCATGCTCCCGCTCTTCCTCTCCTCCAGCCTACATTTGCAGCCCCACACCCACATACCACACTCCAGGCCAGGACTCTTCAGACCACCAGGATCAAAACCACCCAAGGAGTCAGAGATTAAAATGTGATTCTCGGCCCACATTCCTGACCCACTAATTGAATCTTGGATGGAAGAGTCGGGAATCTGTATGTCCACTCCACCTCCCACGTATTTAAGAACGATGTAGCCCAGCCACAGAATAACACCTGTGGCTTCCTGAAAATGTATCATTTTATCTTTATTGATCACAATTTCTATCGCCTGACTCTATCCCCTAAGCCCGCTTTCAGCATGCTAGTGGAGCTAGGAAATGTCATCTGTTGTTAATACATCCATTTGAGACAAATACCTCTTTTCTAAACTTTAATATGCTACTTATGACATCCACCACATAAAGTCAGAACTGTGCATTTACTGGCTTCCACAAACCGACTGAGAGCACAAGGGTAGAGATTATGTGCCATACCTAGCCTCATCCCCACTCGCAAGCACAGTCCACGGCACATAGCAGTTCTCATTCGTTGAACAAATGGATGGATGGCCTGCCTCTTAATGGCACTATTGAATTTCAGTAATTTTATATAATTTGTGATTAATGTTAATGTGAACAATCCAAAGACTCAATTGAGCACCCCACCCCTCAGAAGAATTTTGAGTGAGTGGATCATCTCTCAGAGAGCCTCACGGGAAAGAGAAGAGGTGCTTCTGAGGAGCCATTCAAATCTGACATTCTGTAGGGTCTTCACAAGTTAGCTAGGTGACTGAGCAAGCATACTCCCAGCGAGGAGCAAAAGCAGACAATGAAGACGAGAAGGAAAACTGGTCACCAAAGAACTTTTCTGGGCATGAGAAGACTATAGTTAAGGCCAAGGGTCAACATTCTTCTCATCAAAGATGCAGACAAATCTGTAATTAGCCCAAATGGATCAGCCCACAGGATAAAGTCTAGACTCATTCAACGTCAATTATCCTGGGATTCAAAGCTGTCCATAATTTACAGGTGGAATGGACTTTTTTTTTCCCCCCAATTATTAACCCATTGATCAAACCTCCTGTTCACTTCCACCTTTCTAGATTTTCCTTTGGGAAATCACTATATAGCAGCCTCAGGATTGAGGTGCTAGTGGTCTTAAAAAATGAGTCCCTAAAATGGATTGAGGTGCTAGTGGTCCTAAAAAATGAGTCCCTAAAATGAGGTTGACCCTTGCTGGTATAAGCCAATCAGCACCATCTCATCCCCATTCTAACTGTGAGATGAGCGGAAACTCAGGCCTAAGTACAAGGCATTCCCCTGGCTGCCTCGATGGTTAAGACTGGGCCAGTCAGAAACAGCTCAGGTCTTTTATTTGATGGTATGGATGTGACCAAAGAACCACGTAGCCATGCTTCTGGCAGCCATCTTGTGAACATGAGGAAATCTAAGGAAATCTTGAGGACCAGCTCTGCAATTTGAAAAGTGGGCCTTTTCCCCCATAATCGAACCAAGGAGTTATCCAGTTTAAGCTAACTCGGGTTTTTCTGTTATCCAAAGCATCATGATGCATGCCCATTCCTACCTTTCAAGTTGCTCTTTCCCTTTTCTCTTAGCACAAACACAGATCTACTATTTCAAGAGTCTGTATATTGTCCACCAACATANTATCCAGTTTAAGCTAACTCGGGTTTTTCTGTTATCCAAAGCATCATGATGCATGCCCATTCCTACCTTTCAAGTTGCTCTTTCCCTTTTCTCTTAGCACAAACACAGATCTACTATTTCAAGAGTCTGTATATTGTCCACCAACATAACTCATTCATTCCCACCTCCACACCTCTGTGTGCCATTTATGCCTAAAATGTTCTTCCCTCATCTTCTTTATTCAGATTCGGTCTGGTCTTCTAGACCCAGGCTGGCATCCTTATCTCTCTAAAGGCAGATATCCAGAACCATAGCTTTCTTATCACCTCTGAACTCCTGACCTTGAGAACACCATCTTTATTAGTTGTCATCCATATCTCAACCTTACACTTTTTAAAAAATGTTATTAAATTGGAGGATAGCTGTTTTACAATATTGTGCTGGTCTCTGCCATACATCAACGTGCATCAGCCATAGGTATAGATATGTCCCCTCCCTCTTGAACCTCCGGTGCTCTGTGACAACCTAGAGGGGTGGGAGGAAGAGCCAACCTTACACTTTTAATGATCCTTTTAACAGTTTATCCATTTTAAAAACAGAGTCACAAACTGGAATTCAAGTACTCTATATTTTTCAACGCTTTCTGAACAGCCTCTTGCACAATGTCTTATGGTTCTCAGAAAACCAATAAATCTCTCCAGGCAAATTCAAAATGTGATTCAAACCTCTAAGTGACTGCCAGACATACCCTCTCATTTCACAAAGCAACACAGAACATAGCAAGGAATTTCGGCATTACACAGTTGGCCAGGGTCCCATCACATTTCACAACCAGACTGGCAGTAACAGCTGGATGAAGATGAGAAATTCATCAGCTGCCTCCCCATGTGCAGATCACTGAAGGCCTTCCAGTGAAGAGGCAGACGGACACCGCAAGTTCTGAAAAGTCAAGTCCCAGACCTTTCAAACACCTGTATAAAAATCATCCTGGGGCAACACCAGACTGGAAAACAGGAAAGCACAGTCCAAGGCGTGGATCAACAGCTCTGATCACCTCTAAGCCTTTCACATCCTCTTTCGTGCTTGAAGTCTTAGGCTCCTTTAGAGCACCCAAGGGTGCATCTGTAAGATTTAAATGAGAGTCACGCAGTAAACTGAGATTTATCCCCCTTCACAGTGACAGTTAGGAGACAATGAGTAAGGTGAACAATGATATCAGGATCCAGGATTATTTCCACCGAAGATGACAACAGAAAATGAGAAAAAGGGAAGTATGTGTGTGCAGTGTGTTCACACACAAGCAGCAAAGATGCGGATTCAGCCAAAGGATCAAAATAGTCCTGGCCACTCAAAGTCAACCCTTTGGTGTGTGGCGTGACATGCCCCCTGCACAAAGATTTTGATGCTTCAGTTAGGGTCTATATAATATCACTTGACCATGTTTTGCAACAGGTTATAGAAATGGAAGGGTGCCTGACAAAATTTACACCACCACTATAAACGATCTATAGCAACAGCTTTCTTATATGTATATACCCATAATGACTGAGAGCTAGGTGCCAGTTAATCCTTGAAGTGGTTTCTTGGCTCAATGGCCAGAGTCATCCATTCAGTACTGCTGCTTCACTCTTTTTCCTCCCTGTTCAACACTGCTTCCCTGCCTAGGTTCTAAATGGGTTCTGAAGAGGTTCACAGATTGCATTTTATTGACCAGCCCCTGCAGACAATGTTACAGATCAAAGGCTTGTCAACCGACACATTCCATGTCTTCTCACAGTCTCTGCATATCACAAGAATTACCGCGAGGAATTCAGTTCTACTAGTGGCTCAAGTTTGCAAATACTCTCAAAACTGCCCTTTATTATTAGCCACGTGGCTACTAGAGATGGGTCTCAAAGCACTGTTTTGTTTTGTTTTGTTTTACTTTGTATTGGGGTATAACCAGTTAACAATGTTGTGAGAGTTTCAATTGAACACTGAAAGGACTCACTCAGCCATACATAAAAATGTATCCAGCCTCCCCCAAACTCTCCTCCCATCTAGACTGCCACATAACATCAAGCAGAGTTCCATGTGCTATACCACAGGTACTTGTTGGTTATCCATTTTAAACACAGTTGCAGCACTTTTAGGAGAAGGCAATGGCACCCCACTCCAGTACTCTTGCCTGGAGAATCCCAGGGACGGGGGAGCCTGGTGGGCTGCCATCTATGGGGTTGCAGAGTCGGACATGACTGAAGCGACTTAGCAGCAGCAACAGCAGCAGCAGCACTTTTTGTTCTAAAGAGATTTGCCTTGGCTTTGTGGTCAGTGACCAACCCGGTTTTGCTTTTCTATCCAGATTGTCCATGGTGCCAAGATGGTTTCATGAACTATCGCTGGCCCAGACTCTCCCTGGATCTGTATGCTAAGAAGGACCCTCTCTCCTATTCCCTAGACCGGACAGAAAGAACAAACTTTACAACTAAGTGAGGTTACAAATCCTGTCTCCTCAGGAGCCAGTCTGGAACACCAGTCTTTCTGCTTCTTTCAAAAAAAATCTCCCTAGCTCACAACTATGGGCCAAGAAATGAAATAACCAGAATAGGGCAAAAGTAGAGGAGTAAATCCAAATAGCTGCTGTTTCACCAGGGGAAGAAACCAACCAACCACCACCATAAAAATCTGTGCCCACACTTAAATCCCTTCTCTGAATCCCACAGAGGCAGATTAGCCATGTCCCAGTGCAATGGTCTAGCTTTGGGTTAAAGGGGAAGTCCCTGTCCAGAATCTACTGCAATGAAGCCATGTGGTTTGCAGCAACTGCTTTTCTTTATAATCAAGAGGTCAGGAAAAGTGCCCCCTCAAAGATGCGGGAGACTGAAGTCCATGCCTGCTTCCTTCCCCACACTGTGGGCCAAGCAGACCAGCCACATCTCCTATCAGAGGACCTGCTCTTGCCATAGGAAGCGCAAATGGCCGTTTCCCTCTCAAGCTTCCAGTCTTTCAGAATGTCCCAGCCCCACCTAATGTCCTGCGTGGCTGGCTCTACTGCTTCACAGAACCAACAGAATATGGAAACAACATCCCTTAGACCTGGGATGTACAGAGATAGCCAAGCCTGTCCCTGGTAGTCTTTCCAAACCATGTTCCAAGAACTGACAGGATCATTCTGGGACACAAACACCCTCAGCTTCAAGCTGCTATTCTGGGTATCCATTCCATATTTATTGAGTGCTCAGCTGGAACAAGGTACTGTCAGTACAGCCCAGCCAGGTTAGGCCTGCACAAGGGCTCACCAGCACACCCCGAGTGGCATGAATTTCAGGGCTCTGTCCAGGAAAGGGGAACTATCGTCCTTTATTGATTTAGTTCAGCATAAAAGGATATGCAAATTTGCAGATTTGCAGGCTATGCTATGTCTGGAATGCTGCCAGAAAATGTGGAAACTCAAACACACGCGCACACACACACAGTAGGGTAAGACATACGTGGCAGCTGCAAGGTGAAAGAGAGGCTTCCTCACTAGAAAGGTTTCTTATCCTGTCAACCTGCCTTTTCCCCACTGTTTAACTTTTCTCCTATAAAGAAAAACATGGACTTACTTCCCCCAAAATACCTTAATCATTATTGCAACAAGTAATCTATGAAAGGAAGAGCAAAGAAATGTATTGTTTTCCATCCCCCATTTTCCCATACACATCAGTCAATAAAAGAAAAAAAAACCACGTAATACACACAGTGAACTGCTCCCTGAGGTCACCCCCAAATCTCCACCAACTTAAGCTATTAATGCAACGACTATGCTGTCCCTGCTGATATGGGAACAAGGAAAACTATAATAAAGTTAACTTATCCCGATAATGTTTCTTTATTTCTACTACAACTCAGCATAGAAATAGCACACAGTCACTTTTTTTTGGTAACTCGACTCAAACTTGCTTTTGAAAGGTCTTTCTCCAGAGAAGAGTAGATGATCGCAGGGCAGAGGGAGAGAGGGTGTAGGATGGTTTGGTGGCAGGTAAGTTAGAACAGTTGCTTCAGAAAATGAAAAACATTCCAAAGCAGATCAGAGCCTAGAATCTTTGCAAGATTATGAAATTCACGTCTGTTCTTTTCAGGCAAATATGACCCTTCCTGTCCAGAGTGTGCAGGTTTCTCCCCAGGTGTCTGGAGACAGGTTTTTTTTTAGAAATACATGATAAACCTCACGTCTTCCTTTTAGTTATCATTGCTGCTGCTGCTAAGTCGCTTCAGTCATGTCTGACTCTGTGCAATCCCATAGACGGCAGCCCACCAGGCTCCCCCATCCCTGGGATTCTCCAGGCAAGAACACTGGAGTGGGTTGCCATTTCCTTCTCCAGTGCAGGAAAGTGAAAAGTGAAAAAGATGTCGCTCAATCGTGTCTGACTCTTCGAGACCCCATAGACTGCAGCCTACCAGGCTTTTCTGTCCATGGGATTCTCCAGGCAAGAGTACTGGAGTGGGGTGCCATTGCCTTCTCTGCTAGTTATCATTACATATCATCTTTTGGAATGACCCATGAAAAGATGGCTGAGAATACAGATGCCCCACAGGAGGCATGGACTATATGTCCTGAGAGTCTGGAAGAAGGGGTGCCCTGAACTCGAGGAGGTTGAGTGTAAGAGATATAGAGATATAGAACTAAGCTTGGACCAGTCAATGCATACCTGTTACAGGCAAGAAACTTCCACAATATTTTTGAAGGTCTGGAGAAATAAGGAACATTATTTTTTAACTTTCAGGTATATAATACAGTATTGACTATAATCACCTTACAGTATAATAGATCCCCCATATTTATTTATTTTGTAATTGGGATTTTGTACTCTTTGATGGATATCTTCCCATTTCTCCCACCTGCCAGCCCCTGGCAACCACCATTCTATTGTTTCTGTGAATTTTGCTATTTTAGATTCCATGAAGTGATATTACACAGTACTTCTCTGACACATTTCACTTAGCATAATACCCTCAAGGTCCACACCTCCATTGCTGTCACAAATGGCAGGATTTCTCTCCTTTTCATGGCTGAACAATATTTTATTGTGTATATGTACACCACATCTTCTTTATTCATTCATTAAGGAACATTCTGAAGGAATCTGAAATCCGGATTACTGAACATATTGAGGAACAGATTCATGGAGAGATTAACCCTAAGAACACATATAATTACAATAAAGAAAACTATAGATAACTTTTCGTATGGAGCTTGGAGAGAGAAGGGTGACCTACTATGTAGCACAGGGAACTCTGCTCAATATTACATAACAGTAAGAGCCTAACAGGGAAAAGAATCTGAAAAAGAATAGATCCAGGTTTATGTATTCCTGAATCACTTTGTTGTACAACTGAAACTAACACAACATTGTTAATCAAATATACTCCAATATAAAATTTAAAGTTAAAAGAAAAAATGAGACTTGATGTGACCTCTCAGTTACCTCTTAGACTGTGGGGACCGGAAGGCCATCAGACTCCCTGAGGGCCAGATGGATTGCAAAGTTCTCACTGGCCTTCACAGCAGCTACAGGCTCTAAATGTCATTCCCCTAAGACCCCACCCTGGGTTCTTATTCACTCTAGGCCTCCTGTAGCTGCCCTATGGCTCCCTATAGTAGAACTGAATATGGCTTAAAGTATGTATTTATGTGATTATTTTCATTAACTATTTGCTAAGGGCCAGGCATGTGTCAGAACCCCATCTTACATCCGTCTTACCATTTAGTCAATGTTTATCTTTTCCAATAAGCCCATAAGGGCAGAGGCCATGTATACACTGCATATTGTTTTAACTGTAGTCCCTGACATAGAACCTGGCATGACAGGTACTCAATAAATACAGGTGAATTAATCTAGACCAACCCTCTTATTTAAGAGCTGAGCATACTGAGTTTCTGAACAATTAGACATGTAACCCAAGTCAGGCTCCTGGAGAGAGACACGCAAAGGACTATGGCTTGAGACTTTCTGAGAAACAGCACTGATTCTGAGGCTTATCAGCCATCAGTTAATAATCATCCTGGGGAAGCAGCTTCAAAGGAGGTTATCATTTGGATGACAAGGTTCTGGGACTGGCTGGAGTACTATGTTCAAACCCCAGCGCTCAGACTTCCCTAGTGGTCCAGTGTTAAGAATCCACCTGCCAATGCAGGGGACACGGTTTCAACATCTGTTCCGGGAAGATTCCACATGCCCCAGGGCAACTAGGCCCGCGTACCACAACTCCTGAGCCATCCACCTAGAGATCATGGTCTCAGCAGGAGAAGGCACCGCAGTGAGAAGCCCGCATACCGCAACTCGAGAGTAGCCCCCACTCTCTGCCACTAGAAAAAGCCCATGGGCAACAGCGAAGTCCCAGAGCAGCCAAAAAAAAGAAAACAAATCCCAGCCCTGTCTCTGTAGTGAACACCAATGAATGGCCTCCCAACACTCATTTCGTTCTCACTTCTAACAAACAGCCTCTGCTTGTATTTATGCTTCTCAAGAAGTTGACCTCACTCCTCAGCTGCAGGACATGTGTTCTAAAGTCAGAACAAGCAATAGAATCCTTTCCCCTGGCCACAGGGATCCATTTACGGCAAACACATGACCTCAACCAGTCCAGCCCTTGTGAATTTCAAGACTTCTGCTTGCAGTGCCGGTTCAAAGTTGCTGGCTCTTCCTTGGTTGATGGAATGCTCTAGAACTCTGAGGCTATTGTTGCTCCCATGAGCTGAAGGCAGAATGAAGGTGAGGCCTCCCATACAGAGAAGAGCAGAGCTGAAAGAGTCCTGTAGGGATTTCCCTGGTGGTCTGGTGGCTAAGACTCTGCATTCCTAATGCAGGGAGCTTGGGTTCAATCCCTGGTCAGGAACTAGAGCCCACAGGCCACAGTGAAGACTGAAGATTCCACACACCACAATTAAGACCTGGCACAGCCAAATAAATAGTTAATTTTTAAAAAAGAGTCCTGTAGACATGAAACTAGATCCCTAATGCCAACACGAATCTCCAGCATATCCTACCACTTTATTTCTTAGTCCCCAAACCACTAAATACCCTTCACCATTTCAATCAATCTGTGGTAGATTTTCTTTAGCTTACAACCCAAAGAATCCTAGTACCTACTAGGTGTGTGACACTGGAAAAGCAAAAATGGAGGTAATGTTTACTTCGAAAAGGATATCTTACAAATCAATGGCAGGCAAGAACTTACTGCCGGGACAAATCTGGCACTTAATGAGTCCTAAATACTCTTTACTTCTTATGAAGGGATTCACCAGAGTTCCTCTAAATAAGTCTTTTCACCCAGCATATTAAACAGACTGTTTACAAATAATCTACAACTTAGCAAAGCATCTAATGTGGCCACAAGACACAAAGAGGTTGAAAGACACTGACAATCAAGGCTCAATACAAAATGGAAACAAATAACCTTCAAGTTATAATAAGCATCTATACAATAATGTCTACAGGCTCAGGGAGTGACAGACTTCACTACTGTACATACACATGTGTGAACAAATATATGATGCCAGGAAAATCTAATGTTTGCAAAGCATTTCAAGAAGCCATCCTCTGTATAAAAGGGGACGTTATCAACTGTGCTGTCTTCAGCACATTCTCTTCCCATTTCAAGCCCCTGTTAAACCTCGCCACCCTCCCTACACTCCAACACCCACACACAATAGGTACCTGGGCCAATATGGTTCCAATAAGCAGGCTGATCCCTGTGACTGGAGGGTGGGGGTTGTCAGCAGAAGTGGTTTTTCAGATGAGATGAGGCCAAGGAAAGAAGTCACGTAGGCTTGTCCTTGCAAGTAGCATTTAGGGTCAAAACCAGAAAAGCTGGATTGTCCAAAATCCACAGGGCAAATTCCAGGCCACAAACAGAAGACAGCAAAAACTAACAGACCAGGAAGGAAAGGTGAAATTTGGCCAAGACAGTAGGCAATAATAGCAATAGTCAATTGCCACCAAGCACAGTGCCGGGTGAGATGTTTAGTGTTAGATCTCTTTTCAGTATCACAAAAACCTGTGAAGCTCTTGTTCTCCCTGTCTTTAAGATTATTACTGAATCCTACCTTCAGGGCAGAAAAGGAGATGCAGACATTAACAACAGAATTTTGGTCAAAGTTGGGAAGGGAGAGGGTAGGATGACTTGATAAAGTAGTATCAAAACATATACAGTACCATACGTAAAATAGATATCCAGTGGGAATTTGCTGTATGATGCAGGGAACCCAAAGCCAGAGCTCTGTGACAACCTAAAGGGGTAGGATGGGGAGGGAGGTGGGAGGGAGGTTTGGGAGAGAGAGATACGTGTACCTACCTGTGGCTGTTTCATGTTGAACTATCACAGAAACCATCACAATATTGTCAAGTAATTACCCTCTAGTTAAAAATAAAATACAAAAAAAATAATAAAAACACCAAAACCCACAAAAAAAGGTCAGTGAACCTCACTACCACAACACAGCTATAAAAATCTACTCAGAGAGACCCTTGCTTGATCTGTACCCACATGACGCAATGCTCACCACTGCCCACACCAAGAGGGCCAGGAAACCACCAATAAGTCATCTCAGCAAGCCCGGGTGAAAATTTGAAACTCTTTAACTCTGACATCACACACCATGGCCTGTTTCGTCCAAGTCTGCGAATCTCCATTCACCTGGGCAGGTACAGAGTCCAGTTCTGTTCTGTAGTGAACTGTGATCACAGCAAATATCGACAACAGAGCTGAGCTGCCGCATGTCAAAGATTAGGGAAATCTCCAATCTTTATCTTCCTCCAGAAATTCCATTAGGGACAGGGGTACTGGTACTGCCTCAACTCCTGGGTAATTTTCCCCACAAGTATATTAATTTTGTCTTTCCTACTAGATCATGCACTGTGACCTGGGAATCTACTGCTAAACCCTGCTTCAGGATCAAATGCAAACTGATGCCCCCAGCTAGAAAGGCCTGCCACCTCCAGCACTTTTTCTCACCTCTCACACGTCACCACCCCTAATACCCCAGAAACACTGAACATCTTGGAGTTCCGAAGTACAGCTCCCAGCCTTCTCCAAGGATTTTCTCACCTTTTGGCTGAAAAGTCGTCCATCCCCAAAATCACCAGCTATGGCTGACATTCTTTTCCTCACTTCAGGAAAGCTTTCTGGGATAACCTTTTTGTTGTTCAGTCGCTGAGTTGTGTCTGACTCTTGGTGACCCCATGGACTGCACCACGCTAGGCTCCTCTGTCCTCCACTATCTCCCGGAGTTTGCTCAAATCCATGTCCACTGAGTGATACTATTTAAGCATCTCATCCTCTGCTGCCTCCTCCTTTTGCCCTCAATCTTCCCTAGCATCAGCGTCGTTTCCAATGAGCATTTCTATAAAGCCACATCCATCTCTCACTCTCTGCACACCTACCCACATCATTTTATAGTGACTCCCAATTTTATTAAGTGCTTTTTGAGGGCTGGGAGATTTAGCTATTTTTTGGTTGGTTTTTTTTCTTTATGTTTAGTGGAAATCAAAGAAATAATGATGACTTTGTCTGGACTGAGTTTGATGAAGAATATTTACATGTACCTGCCCAGTGAATAGCTAGAGGTCTAATAGTTATGTCAAAACATACTTCTGTTCCTTTTTCAGTCTCCAGTGCCTAAAAGAGGCACACAGTAGGTCTTCAGATAATGTTTATTGAATAAAACAAGCCAAGGAAAGAATGAGATGATGGCCAGATGGATAGCAGGGAACACACCTCAAACATTTAAAAATTTGTCAACAGCACTTCACGGCCAGATCTAGATATATCTGATGCACCAAGGTAATGAGCCTTTTGGGTTAACACCCAACAGACACTGTGCCTTCTTTCCTTCAGCTCCTCGGGTACCCACTAATCCTAGTGCTCATTTATTTGACAGACAAGCTTGTGCTCACCCTGCTGACAGTTTTTATTATGATGCTGAATTTCATCAAAACTCCATCAAGTCCTTGTCTGAAACTGACTGCAAACTCCTCGTCTCTTGAGCATCCCGCTCCCACTGAAGGTACACTATTATCTGGATCACTTTAGCTGCACTTTCTGGACCTGAGCCCTCAGCAGCAAATTTCTTAAGAATGACACCATTACCACCACCAAAACTACTCAAAGCACAGTGGCTTATCTTACCTACCAATCATACCCACCATCCAAGCTTGGCACATAAAACAGGGCAACCCTCTCTGTGCCCAACATCCTACACAGATAAAAACAAAAATGCTAGAATCTAAGATACAACACAAAACAAGACACAAATTGGGATTTCCCTAGTGGTCCAGTGGTTAAGAATCTGCCTTGCAATGCAGGGGACACAGGTTCGCTTTCTGGTGGGAGAACTAAGATGCCATATGCTGAGGAGCAACTAAGCCCATACAACCACAACTACTGCGCCCACGCACTCTGGAGTCTGCAAGCCACAACTAGAGAGTCCTGCACCACAGCAAAACATCCCACATGATGAGACAAAGACCACGTGTGCTGCAACTAGGGCCCATGCAGCCAAATAAATCAACAATTTTAAAAAGTAAAAATCCTTAAAAATAATAAAATGCGAAAGAAATGAACATATATCTACGAAACAGAAACAGACTCGATATAGAGAACAGACTGTGGTTGCCAAAGAGGAGGGCGTAAGGGAGGGATGAAGTGGGACTTTGAGGTTAGCAGATGCAAAATATTATATATAGAATGGATAAACAACACGTTCTGTTGCATAGCACAGGGAACTATATTCAATATCTTGTAATAAGCCATAACTGAAAAGAATATGAAAAACATATATATATATATAGTAAATCAGCTCTACTTCAGTGAATTTTTTAATGCTCCTGAGATAGTGCATCTCCTATCAAAACTGCCTTGGAATCTGTCTTCTTATCTGAGGTGGGGGGAGGGGGTACCATCAGAGCGAGGAAATCATCCCTACCTTTCCATGCAGGTAAACTATGGTTTCTGCCTGAAGGTTAGCCTTAAAATTTAGATTCTACAGGTAGTTCCTCTTTGCAAATCACAACTGAATCACCCTAAATCAGTCTCCACAAGAAATAAGGTACTGGATATAGTATTTTAAGGTCTATTGTCATTTTACATTCCTCTAAAGAATAAAGATGTTTTATTATGGTAATCAGCAGGTTATAAAGCATTCGACTTCTCTCTAAAGTAAATCAGATATATTTCTCCCCAAGATATTTTTTAAACCATTCCATTTGTTCTTAGAACTTACAACAATTTTTCAGAGTGACAGTACCAGGCTTATTGATTCACAAATGGCCTACGCGTGTCAAGTCGGTATATTACTCTTCAAGTAGAAAGGAGTTGGAGGGGAGAGTTAAACCTTCTGATTCACAGGCAGAACTCACCTCCATTGCCTCTTAGGTCATGTACATTGAACCCTGTGGACACAGAAATCTAAGACCCCAAATCTAAATCCAAGGAGGAAAAAATGAATACATAAAACCAAGGAGAAAACCTAAAAAGTTCTCCAAGACCAAACACTGGGGACAGAATTTGCTTCTATAAGCACGTGTCCCTGCAATGACCTTTCCATTTCATGATTTGTTGGGAATTTATTCATTTGGCACAGCTGAGCTACAAGCTAACACTGAGGTCTGAGACCTTGGACAAGCTAGGCTACATCTAAAGCAGAGTATGGGAGAGTACTGATGATGAGAAAACTTTGCAGTGATCCCGTAAGAATTAGAGCTACTGGTGCAGAAGTACTCATATGAAAGTGTTAGTTGCTCAGTTGTGTCAGACTCTTTGTAACTCTATGGACTGTAGCCCACCAGGATCCTGTGTCCATGAGATTCTCCAGGCAAGAATACTGGAGTAGGTAGCCATTCCCTTCTCCAGGGGATCTTCCCCACCCAGGGATTAAATCCAGGTCTCTTGCATTGTAGGCAGACTCTGTATGATATGAGCCACCAGGCAAGCCCATCCCATCAATGGCCATTATAATGTGATTCCCTAAACTCTTGATAAAGTAACAGAGGTAAAAACAAAGAAAGACTGGCGTTCTTCAAGGCCTTGAAGGACAACTGTTGTGACAAGAGGTAGCAGTTAACATTTGGGTCATTTGCAGTGATGTCGATGAACCTGGAGTCTGTCATACAGAGCGCAGTAAGTCAGAAAGAGAAAAACAAACACCATATATTAAACATATATATGGAATCTAGAAAATTGGTACAGATGAAATATTTGCAGGGCAGGAATAGAGACAAAGACACAGAAAACAGCCACATGGAGATGGTTATGGGGGAAGGAGGGATGGGAAGGAAGACCTGCAGTGACATATATACACTACCATATGGAAAACAGATAGCTAGTGGGAAGCTGGAGAAGGCAATGGCACCCCACTCCAGTGCTCTTGCCTGGAAAATCCTCTGGATGGACGAGCCTGGTGGGCTGCAGTCCATGGGGTCACTAAGAGTCGGGCACTACTGAGTGACTTAACTTTTTCCTTTCACTTTCATGCATTGGAGAAGGCAATGGCACCATACTCCAGTGCTCTTGCCTGGAAAATCCCATGGACGGAGGAGCCTGGTAGGCTGCAGTCCATGGGGTCACTAAGAGTTGGACATGACTGAGCAACTTCACTTTCACCTTTCACTTTCACACACTGGAGAAGGAAATGGCAACCCACTCCAGTGTTCTTGCCTGGAGAACCCCAGGGACGGGGGAGCATGGTGGGCTGCCGTCTATGGGGTTGCACAGAGTTGAACACGACTGAAGCAACTCAGCAGCAGCAGTGGGAAGCTGCTGTATAACACAGAGAGCTCAGCTCAGTGCTCTGTGATGACCTAGAGGGGTGAGATGAGGTGGGTGAGAGGGAAGCTTAAGAGGGAGGGGATATATGCATACATATAGCCGATTCCCTTTGTTGTACAGTAGACACTCACACAACATTCTAAAGCAACTTTACTCCAATTAAAAAAAAAATTAGGTCTCTCTGAATTCCATAAAAGGAAAAAGGTATCCTGATTAAATGTATGAACTGGACTCTTAAGATCAGTGTCTGCCGTGAAAGAGCTGGACAATCAATCGGGCTTGAAATTGATAGAAATACCTCTTTAAATCTTCTCATCCATCATCTAGCCTCTTGAATGAATCAAACCAATGGGTAAACCATCCGGGGCTAAGAGTAAGAACCAGCTGAGGGACTGAGCAAGAAAACCCCCTCTGCCCACGAGCCTCAGCTTCCTCAGATGTAAAGAGGTTGATTCTAAGCATCCCATGAGATCATCTTCTTTAAAGAATTTTAGAAACTTCATATAAAACATGGTATTGCTTCACCTTCCAGGAGCTTAGCACCGCTGGAGAGCTGGTTCAGCTTCTGAACTAACTAAGCCCTGCTGTAAGATGAGCCCCTAGCCCCTGAATACTAAGGAGCTATTAGTCCCAGAGAAGCAGGCTTTCCCTGAATACAACTTATTTAGAAAACTCCTTTCAAGAACAACAACTACAGTATCTATTCTTGGAAACAGGTTAGTTGGGAAAGCATTCCACTGACTTCACATAGCCCTAGCAGGCAGCATGCATCCATCACTTCCCTCACTCCCACAGTGGAAGCACAGGTGAGCCT
>SJYV01031758.1:911706-924144 GCA_006410875.1 Neotragus pygmaeus | reverse complement strand
AAAAGACCCTAATGCTGGGAAAGATTGAAGGCAGGAAGAAAAGGGGATGACAGAGGATGAGATGATTGGATGGCATCACTGACTTAATGGACATGAGTCTGAGCAAGCTCTCGGAGTTGGTGATGGACAGGGAGGCCTGGTATGCTACAGTCCATGGGGTCACAAAGAGTCAAACACAACTGAGTGACTGAACTGAGGAGTCTTGAATGTAGTGGTGACTTGATGATTCTACATTTTTAAAAACTCACATGTACACACAAAGAGTTACTATATGCAAATTTTAAAGAGAGAGAGGAAAAAAAAAAATCAAATGATGGACTTACTTAACCTAGTAATTTTTAATCTTAGCCGAATAGTAAGAACCACCCAAATCCTGTTGTCCAGGCTACACCCCACATCACATAAATCTCCAAGTATCAATAGTTTTAAAAACGCCACAGGTGGTCCAATGGGCAGCCATGTCTCCTCATTCCCCAGAGGAAGAGCACTGGCAAAGGTGATCTTAACCCAAGTCCATAGAAATGTGGCTCCAAACCAGTGATCACACCTACACCCACCATCCATGATCCAGGGAAGTCCACTAACATCTACTCAAGTGTCCAAATTTTCTTTTCTATCAGCTTTCATTAGGTTTCAAGACACTGTGACCCATAGCCAAGTAAGAGCAGCGCTGGATATTCACTAGTAGAGTACTCAACTGCCTCAAAATGTGCTGACAAGGGACTTCCCTGGTGGTTCAGTGTGATCCATCTGCCAACGCAGGAGACACAGGTTCAATCCCAGAACGTGAAAGACCCCACATTCCACAGAGCAACTAAGCCCATGCACCACAATCACTGAGCCTGTGCTCTACTGCCCTGGATCCATAGCTCCTGAAGCCCGTGCACCCTAGAGCCCATGTCTCACAAGACAAGCCACCACAGTGAGAGGCCCATATGCCAAAATGAAAGACAGCCTCTGCCCATTACAGCTAAAGAGAGCCCACATAGCAACAAAGACCCAGCATAGCCAAAAATAAATACAATTTTTAAACATAAAAAAACTATTGTGCAAACCAGGATGGGCATCACCTAGGACTGGTTAGAAATGTAGAATCTCAGGCCCTATCCCAAACCCGTGGATTCAGAAAATGTCTTAACAGGATTCTCACTGATCCAGATGCATATTAAAGTTTAACAAGCATCAGTGCTGACCAATTCTCATGTTCATTCAGCAGAGTTACCAAGCACCTGGCCTACGTACTATATCTAGCAGTGAATAGAGCTGAAAAACTTCTGTCCTCTAGAAGCTTCTATGGAGCAAAGGATGGAACTAAGGCCCAGGGCTGTGGGTCACAGAGCCAGTTAGCGGTAGAGACAGGTTTAAAACCTCTCTCTACTAAGAATACAGGCAACTGTCTCTCTAAAAATCACAAATATAATTCCCAAAAGAGAGGTTGCCAAAGAAGAAACCAGAAGACAATCTCTATATATCAAGCTAGAAAATGTGGGCATCAGAAATCTAGTTCCCATAAACCTCTGCTCCCTGAGTAAACCAGCAGAGCCAGATTCTACCGGCCAACACACCATGTTTACATAGCTAAGTTTATCATAGGTGTCTGAAAAGGATGAAGAAGAGACACGCGTTAAAAGGAAAAGCATCTTGACCACAAGCTAATACTCAAAGTCTTTCAGTTCAGTTCAGTCGCTCAATCGTGTCCGACTCTTTGTGACACCATGAATCACAGCACGCCAGGCCTCCCTGTCCATCACCAACTCCCGNTTTCCAGTAGTCATGTATGGATGTGAGAGTGACTTCTTGGAAAAGACCCTGATGCTGGGAAAGACTGAAGGCAAGAGGAGAAGGGGATGACAGAGGATAAGATGGTTGGATGGCATCACTGACTCAATGGATATGAGTTTGAGCAAGCTCCGGGAGTTGGTGATGGACAGGTAAGCCTGGTGTGATGCAATCCATGGGGTTGCAAAGAGTTGGACATGACTAAGCTGCTATATAAAATGATCCCTGGAGTCTAGAAACTTGTGTAGAAACTCTTACAACTAAATGTAGGCTTGATCCAAATTCGCCATGAGGAGATAGGGAGGGAAGGAGGATGAAGCCTAGGAACACATCCCCACCAGCTTTCCTTGACTCACCCATTTCCAAGTTTTAGTTAGTTTTTAGTTTCTCGAATTGTGGATCATAGGCTGACTGTTTCAGAATTACTTAAGCAGTAAAAATGCACATTCCTGGGCTTAAGACTCTACACGTTCAAGAATCTCCACCCCAAAGATTTCTGCAAACATAAAAATTTTAGGACACTTGCCTATCTGACCTAAGTATCAATTCAGTGACTCTGTCATGTCTGACTCTTTGCGACTGATATGAGAATTATCAGACTCATTAATCCCATGAGCCATGAGCAGTTAAGTCCACAACTATTAAGCCTGAGTGCCCTAGAGCCCATGTTCCACAAGAAGAGAAGCCGCCACAATAAGAAGCCCGTGCACAGCAGCTACAGTGCAGCCCCCACCTGCCACAAACAGAGAAAGCCTGCGCCCAGCAACCAAGACCCAGCACAGAATAAATGTGTTTTAAAAAATAAAATACATAACATCCTGAGTGCCTCTGAACTTGCAGAGAATGATTCAGGGATGAAAAACAAACCCATAATAGTACTAGGGGAAAAATATTCTATAAAATGAGTATTTCATAAGAAATCCAAAAATACACTATCAAAGGAGTCCAATAACAAATGATAAACTAGGATAAATTGTTTGCAGGTAAAACAAACAACCTCCTTAATAATATTCAGAGTTCCAACAAATGGGTAGGAAGTAGACCAACAACCGAACAGAAAAGAAGGCACAAAACTACAAGCAATTGTCAAAAGGAATTAAGACAGTTCTTCAACAAACCTATAAAAGGTACTCAACGCCACTTATAAGAGAAATGCAAATTACATCTGCAGTAGATCACTTGTTCATCTTTCAGGAAAGACAAAGATCAAAAAGATCCAGGAGTGGGGAAACAGAACCCCATACATCTTTCCCCAAAGAAAGAAATGTAGCAATAGCTATCAATTTTTTTAAATTGATATTCATTTGACCCAACAATTCTTTTAGAGATTTCTTATAAATTCATGTATATTAGAAATGTTCATGAAGCTTCATTATGAATAACAGAATATTAGAAACCAAAAAAGAAACATTCAATTGTAGATGAATAACAGAATATTAGAAACCAAAAAAGAAAAATTCAATTGTAGATGAATAACAGAATATTAGAAACCAAAAAAGAATAACAGAATATTAGAAACCAAAAAAGAAAAATTCAATTCCAGCAAATAGGTTATGGTGCATCCACATTACACAGAATACTAAGCAGTCATTAAAAAAAGGAACCTCAAACAGGCGGTTCTATATGTATTAATACCTATGTGCAAAGACCTACAAAATGTCAAGCAAAAATACTAAAGCATAAATGTGGTAAAGCCATCACTTTGGGTTTAAAACATATATAGTTATACTTGTGCCTTGTGCTCACTCAGTCATGTCCGACTCTTTGCAAGTCCATGGACTATGGCCCGCCCTCTGTGCACAGTATATTTCAGACAAGAACATTGGGATGGGTTGCCATTTCCTCCTGCAGGGGATCTTCCTGACCCACGGATGGAACCCATGTCTCCTGAGTCTCCTGTACTGGAAGACAGATTCTTCACCTGCTGACCATCTGGGAAGCCCCATAGTTATATATATACAAAGGCATGCATGCTTGTCTACATACAGATTATCTCTGGATGGACACATAAAATATGAGAGAAGGTCCTTCTGGGTAAGGAACCTTGTGTCCAAGAGACAGAGGTAGGAAGGATAATTATTTTCCCCATGTATCTGCTCTCCATGCATGTACTGGCTAGTCAAAAAGAAATTTAAGAAAAATAAGAGAACAACTGAAAGAGGTGGGGAAGGCAGAGACTGGGGTAGAATAGAGGAGATGCGACCAACTGAGTATAAAATCAGAGTTCTCCCCACATCTTCCCTCAGTAGTAATGGCCAGTATGTGCTAAAAGCTCTAAAAATGTTTCCTAAACCCACGTACTTCCACTTCTGATAATTCATCCTGAAACACTGAAAAACACTTTCTGTACAAAGATATGCAGGAACTGATCAAGTCAATTTTTATATGTTCACTTAAATTATGTATCAATTTAAACTATATTTACATAGTTTGAAACAGCATTATAACCTTAGCATTGTCAACATTAATTGAAAAAAGAAAATATAAAATTGAATAAGATATAAGCTACTTAAAATATTTCCTCATTTTATTGAAAAAATGTATATACACACATTCATCTATAAATAAAGGAAAACATTATAAAGAAATGCACTTAGAGGTTAACAGCAGTTATCTACAGGGTAAATAATATAGGCACATGATTTCATTTTATTATATTTTCCACACATGTTATTTTTATAACCTAGAAAAATTTTAAACTTAAAGATGCACAGAGAAAGATACCAAGAGGAAATCTATCAAAATGCTAACAGTTTCTGTGAGTTTTAGAATATTAAGCTTATTCTTCCACTATTATGATACTTTAATGATCACTTTGTATTTTATCATCAAAAAATCCACACTTTTCCCTTTGAGAAAAAGAGGCTGGCATCAGTTCTGGATCAGAACCCCCAGATAAAAGCTGGCCCAGGAATTGTGAGTTAAAGCCTTTCTGTGTTCAGGGCGAGATCCCAGTCAAAATACCATCTCCCAAAATACCATCTGCAGAGAGAATCTTCCATGTTACTTCCACAGTGAGGCAGGAAGAAGTTTCCTACAAAGTTCCCAAGGCACATCTTCATCTTTGGGATTGACTGACCCCTAGTTCCTCAAGAGTGAAAGGTAACAAGCCAGGTGGGTTTTTCAACAAAGCAGGGTTTTTGTTTGTTTTCTAAACATGCACAATAGGTCAACTGTTTCTTGAGGGAGAGCACTGGAATTTTTATCCCCAGCCCAGTAGTACAAGACAAAGGTACCAGCTCACCTAGGCAGGATTCTATAAGGGGAGTCAAACTAATACCAGTCTGAAGAAGACCAAAGTGTGCTCATGTTCACGATCACTTACAATGGTCTCCAGGGAGAACTAAATAAAACTCCCGATTCTAGCACCAAATGCCTGATACCTTTCCAGTTCCAGCAGCTCCAATATGTACTCCTCGCCTACCATCCAAAATCCAGCCCACCATCCAGGGCCCACACTCCCTAAATTTCTGCTGGAGGTCCAAGCAGCAAAGGGAAACTTATGGCTCAGCATGTCTTTGGTACCAAGCGTGCGTGCTTATACTACCTGTATACATACGCAAGCCTGTGTACTATGTGTGCATACTCAGTTGCTAAGTCATCCGACTCTGCAACCCCACAGACTACAGCCCGCTAGGCTCCTCTGTCCATGGGATTTCCCAAACAAGAACACTGGAGTGGGTTGCCATTTCCTCCTATAGGGAGGAGGATCCCAACCCACTGATCGAATCTGAGTCTACTGCATTGGCAGGTGGATTCTTTATTACTGTGCCACCTGGGAAGCCCCTCGTATAATGTAGATACACATATATACATACAGACCCTAACAGACTCCACAGATAGGCTATATATAGGGGCACACATACCACACTGCCCACCCATACACGTAAGTCTTACATCTGCTTCATAGCCTAACTTTTCAGTGATTCACAACTTAACCTGTACCCACACAGTCTTATCTATATACACATAAGCTCACTGAGAACAGGACCCAGACTCTGTAACCCTTGTATACCCTTTCACACAGAAACAGAGAACATTTCCAAAGTTACCAACAGAAATACAGACCACTTGGGACAGGATCTGGGAGAGATCTACTTGGGCCAGTGTCCTAAGCTGAAACAAACATGAGATTTTACAGTTTTGCTTCTATCTGGAGGAAGAACACTTTTAAGATCGCCAACAGATTCTGCCCAGCAGGGGATAATGCCTCTTAACCCCCTGAGGGAAGGGCCCTTGGGACCACTCAGACTGGCTAGACCACCCCAGAGACGAGGCCTGCACTGGAGCCTGGAGTGGTTGTCACTGGGTCACAGAGGGGACTCGGACAAGCTGCAAAAGCAAAATCCCAGGGATGCACGTGTGCAAACTGGCATCAGATCGCACGGGAATGGCAGCTCTATATATGCATGTCTAAGGGAAAGGCACCCATGTCTCCACTGTCATCAGAAGAGAGTATTCTATCAGGTTTAAGTTTATCATAATATAAGAAAAGATAATAAATGCACCAGCAATCCACACGACCAACCACACCACCGCCAACTCCCACACACCCCTCATGCCCTAGGACTACCATTAATGCAAGACTAAAGCCTTTAGTTGTGGATTCAACACCACATTACAAAGAGTTCTAACAAACAGATGATCAGAATTGTTCAGCAGGGCCTCCCTGGTGGTCTAGTGATTAAGAATCCACTTGCCAAGGTAGGGGACACAGGTTTGATCCCAGGTCTGGGAAAATTCCACATGCTGTGGAGCAACTAAGTCCATGTGCCACTACTGAGCCTACGTGCCACAGCTTCTGAAACTCGTGCACTCTAGAGCTTGTGTTCCGCACCAGGAGACGCCACTGCAGTGAGAAACCCGCGTGGCTCAGCTAAAGAGTAGCAGCCTCCCCCGCCACAACTGGAAAGGCCCATGAAGAGCAACAAAGACCCAGCTCAGCCAATAAACGAAAAAAAAAAAAAAAACTGCTCAGCAGGCTGGTGCGGACCAGCCTGGGGGAGCCGACAGAAGGCCTCAGCTAGAGGCAGGGGTGTGGGGAGGAGCAGGGCAATGAGCACCGCACCACCAGCCTCAGCCCCGCTGATGACCAACTTCTCTGGAACCTGGTCTCCTCATCCCTTCACCTACTCTAAGGGTCCTTCTAGACAAAACAGCCTCAAGTCTAAGTCAGTGTCCCACTTCCTGCAAGGATGTGGCACTCTGTCCCTGAACATGTAATATGAAGCAACAAAGCAGAAGTCATCAACATTGGCAAGAAATGGGTGATGGCATTAAATTTTCACCCACTTCTGACACCCAAGGACAAGCTCAAATAACCTGTACATTCCCACAGAAAAGACATTGGACTAACCTTGAGTACAATCCTGCCAATGACCTGAGAAGACGAGCCTGGGAGAGAGCGGGTAGGGAGGTGCCAGGGGACCCGGTGAATGGCCCCATTTCAGAAGCAAACGCGGGGATGTAGTCAATAAATTCTAGCAGCACCAAGTCACACAAATTGGATGCACAAATTAACCTCAGGCTGGTTTTAAATCATCTCTAAGAGACTGGTACACATTTCAGGGAGATCTGAGAATGCTGTGCACACGATCCTCGCTTTGTGCAAGAAGATGCCTTACTGAAGGACACGTGGCTGCCTTTAGCAACTGTGTAAGTAGATTAAACACACCAAAGAAGCAGTGCAGAGTTCTCGATACCAGGATGAGACCTGCAGCCAGAAGGAACAGCACAGGAGCTGCGTAACCTTAACCAAGCACTGCACATTCCCTAAGCCTCAGATTCCTCCCATGGAAGACTGGAACAGCAGCAGCAGCAGCCTCATAAAGATGTCACAACATGAATTAACACACAGACACCATGCTGGTAACCATGGCAATGCTACAACATTATTCTTGTCCTATCTAGCTAACTTTACAGCTTGAGGTCAATCATTTGAACTCTGTGGTCCTCTTCTCTCCCCCTCCAGTAAAAAATGAAGGGAAGAAGATTCTTTCCAACTTAAAATCCTTTGATTCTAAGCTCCTGTCTGCTCATCTGATTAGGAGACGTATCATGGAGAGCAGAAACAACTTGAACTGCTAGATCTACCACAGGTCTCAATTATCTGTAAGAATGAGTGAAGAGGAGCCAACATGCAATGGATTATGAATGCAACCCAAGTGACTGCAAATTCTAAAGCTAGAAGTCTCAGTCAATGAAGTTGTAGGTAACTATAATCCCAACAGGTATCATTTACTGCCACTTACTACTCGATGGACAAGGGTTTGGGTGGACTCCGGGAGTTGGTGATGGACAGGGAGGCCTGGTGTGCTGTGGTTCATGGGGTCGGAAAGAATCGGACATTACTGAGCAACTGGACTGAACTGACTATATGCCAAGCACACAACTGTCTAAAATACACAATTTCCTCTATTCTTTGTGAGTCTAATTCCAGGTAGGTTTCTTAAGCCCTATCTGAGGCTCAGAGAAGAGGAAGCAATAGGCTTTTTTTTTTAATTGAAGTATAGTTGATTCATAATGCCATGCTAGTTTCAAGTGTACAGCACCGTAATTCAGGTACACACACACACACACACACACACACACACACACACACACACACACCCGGGAATGAGAATTTCTACATTAAGAGAAAAATTTGCAGTATAAAAATCCTCCAATTACAAAGCTCCTATTCACAGCTTTTTGAAAGCCAGTGATTTTAATTTACATAGCAACAAGACATTTTAATTTCCCAGCCTTGAAAAGGCCATGTTATCAGGGCACAGGAATGCTGGAACAGCCTGGAATTTCCATAAACAAGGAGTCCCAGGTGGTTTTAAGGGCTCTCCCTTAAAAGAACAGAAGGGTAGGGATTTATATTTACAAAATGCCTCATTGGGAAGCTCAAAGGAGTGCCTGTGCCAAAAAAAAACAAAAAAACAAAAACCCTCCATCCTGGGCTCTTCAAAAGGAAAGAGGACCAGCATCCGATCTCTGTAAACTGGGCTGCTCCACAACAGGCTGGCATCTCCACTGCCCTGCTGCCAAGTTACCCCCAAAAGCTGGGCTCTTCCTACCTGGGTCTGGATGCTCAACACGGGAAGGGAACTCAAGGGCATCTTACATCCACAGAGCACTTGCCTTTGTGGCTCTACGTTTTCACTTGATTTTGACTCTGAGTAGCTTCATGAGTTGGAGAAGGAAATGGCAACCCACTCCAGTATTCTTGCCTGGAGAATCCCAGGGATGGGGGAGCCTGGTGGGCTGCCATCTATGGGGTTACACAGAGTCGGACACGACTGAAGTGACTTAGCAGCAGCAAGGGCAGCAGCCTAAATAATGGGCTTCCCAGGTGGCGCAGAGGTTAAAGCATCTGTCTGCAATGCGGGAGACCTGGGTTCGATCCCTGGGTCAGGAAGATCCCCTGGGGAAAGAAATGGCAACCTACTCCAGTATTCTTGCCTGGAGAATCCCATGGACGGAGGAGCCTGGTGGGCTACAGTCCACGGGGTCACAAAGATTTGGACACGACTGAGCGACTTCACTCACTTTCACNGGAAGATCCCCTGGGGAAAGAAATGGCAACCTACTCCAGTATTCTTGCCTGGAGAATCCCATGGACGGAGGAGCCTGGTGGGCTACAGTCCACGGGGTCACAAAGATTTGGACACGACTGAGCGACTTCACTCACTTTCACAGGTGGTGCTAGTGGTAAAGAATCCACCTGCCAACGCAGGAGACAGTAAGAGACCCAGTTTCAGTCTCTGGGTTGGGAAGATCCCCTGGAGGAGGGCATGGCAACCCACTCCAGTATTCTCACCTGGACAATCCCAGGGACAGCGGAGCCTGGCAGGCTACACTCCATGGGGTCGTAAAGAGTCGGACCCAACTGAAGCAACTTAGCAAGCACACACAGCCTAGCCTACATGATACCGACTTTAAAATGTATTGAAGAGTACACCTTGTCACTTTTCATAAATGTTCCACATGTGCTTGAAAGTAAGTATGCTCCAGATATGGGAGTTGTGTTTTATACAAGTCCACTGCCTAAAGTTCCTATATTCTTCACTGTTTTATTGTTTGCCTGCATTCAATATATGAAATACTAGGAAATTGGTATTAAATTCTCCCTGTATGCCAATGAACTTGTCAACTTTTCCCTTTGATATCTGGCCAATTTTAATCTCTTTATATATATATATATATACATATATATATATATACACATAAACATGAAAAGCCATAAATAAGGGCAAACAAGTTTAGAATTATTATATATTCCAGATTTACAGCGTTGCAGATTTATATTAGTAGTTTGAAGCCAGCCTCAGCATCTGAACAGAATTGGGTATGACTCCGAACTCCATAACCTGCTCTAAGCCTCCATTTTCTCATCCATGAAAAGAAAACACCACCCCAAACCTCATAAGGTGCTTGAGAGGATTAAGTAAGAAAGAGTATATATTGAGTTGGCCAAAAAGTTTGCTTAGGTTTTTCCATAAGATGTTAAGGAAACTTCTGGCCAACCCAATACACTTAGCATAGTTGCCCCATTCTGAGGATGCTACTGCTGCTGCTGCTAAGTTGCTTCAGTCGTGTCCGACTCTTCACAACCCCATGGACTGCAGCCTACCAGGCTCCTCCGTCCATGGGATTTTCCAGCCAAGAGTACTGGAGTGGGTCGCCATTGCCTTCTCCGTCTGAGGATGCTAGCTACTAACAAAACGGTCTATGACTACTTGCCTGATATCATGTAGCTTGCCATCGTATAGAAATGGAACCCTCTGACCACTTATTCATCAGAAAGCAGGATAGGGTGTGAGAGGAGGCAGATGTATTAAGTGTTTATTCCAGGGCCTCAGGGTTGGGGAAGTACAGGAGAACACTACCCAGTTCATATCTCACTGAGAATGTCAAGTCACATGGCAGCTGAACATGCCACCTGCCCCATCTGAACTGCAAATGCCTGGTTTAGCTAGTTCTCGTTGGGATTCATTTCCCCTTGTTGCTAGCTTGAGGGTTCTGTTGAAACAGCTCTACAATCATACTTTATAAAATTCTAGCTCTGAGAAACACTAAATTCAAAGCAGGCAAGAATTAGTATCTAAGCTGTTGATTGCTTGTGAGTGTTTATCCCAGCCCTGGGATCCTTGGAATTGCATGGACATGTATACCTGGAGTAGCGGGTGGAGGTTGTAGGGTGCCAGTATGTGAGAAAACAATTTCGGGGCAGACCATTCATTTCATTAGCAGCTTCCAAACCCTCAACAACATTCTCCCACCCCAACATGGTGAGCAAACCTCTGCCAGAGTCAAAGTTAACTGCACATGCGGGGCAGAAGATGGAGCTTTTTTCTCTAGCTTTTGAACTCTGAAATTGACACTTGGGACTCGTTCTGTCCTGAAATTGTCAGCTGTAGGAAAATACCAAAAAAAGCAGGATAAACCAGCCAGTAGAATGGAAGAACCATCTTAGAAAGCCTAAGGGGTTTTAGCAAGTCACAGATTTGCTTAAAAAATAATAATTGTTATTATAACAAAGCAAAATCACCACCAGTGCTGGAAAACAACTCCTTATGAAAGGTTTTTACCTCCAGGTCCGTTAAAACCGGGGAACTACAGAGAGTCCACAGGGTGTGGAGGAAGGCATTCGGTCCTGCTGCTGGAGGCCGGCACAGACCAGCCCACACACAAGCTGGGCAGCACCTTGACAATCTGACCAAACTGCATTGACAAGAACTTGATAAGCGGACAACGCAGCCTAAAACAGCCCTACTCAGAAACCAGTCCCTCAAAGGGTAGAAACCAACCAAATGCACAGGGTGTCAAACCCAGGAACAACAAAAAGTTAACAGGATTTACTAACAGAGTCTCCTTTATTTCTTGACCTGTTCCCTTTAAAAGAGAGGAAGATAATGCAGCTACTTGGACGTCCTGCTTTCCTTTCTTTGAGAGTTGCACCACTATTTGTCAAACAGGTGTCGCCAGTGTCAACCACTCAATTCACACGCCCACAAGTGGTCCTGCTAATCTGATCCCAGGGCTCCCACATTCCACATCAGCCGTTCTTTGCTTGCCTCAAAACCACTGCACAGACGTGAGAAACTCAGCCAGAGGGAAGGGANAGGTGTCGCCAGTGTCAACCACTCAATTCACACGCCCACAAGTGGTCCTGCTAATCTGATCCCAGGGCTCCCACATTCCACATCAGCCGTTCTTTGCTTGCCTCAAAACCACTGCACAGACGTGAGAAACTCAGCCAGAGGGAAGGGAGATAAGAGGGGGACGTGATCGTCTGTGCAACAAAAAACTACATATAATCACCTTTCCCTTCAAGCTTTAGGCGTGCTCTTTAAGCATCTCTGACCCAGAATTCCAAGGATCAGACACTTTCCCGTCAATCTCTTAATACATGAGAGACAATAGTTTAAGGGAAAAGACGAGAGTGAGGTTTTCACTCGGGTATTTTCTCCCTCCTTCCATGCGAGCCATCAGGCAAGAGCTTCTAACTCAACCCTTTGCCTTGGCAAGGACTAAGTAGGGCGGAGAAGGCAATGGCACCCCACTCCAGTACTCTTGCCTAAAAAATCCCATGGACGGAGTAGCCTGGTAGGCTGCAGTCCATGGGGTCGCTGAGTCAGACACAACTGAGCGACTTTACTTTCACTTTTC
>SJYV01031758.1:881441-911140 GCA_006410875.1 Neotragus pygmaeus | reverse complement strand
GCTACTGCTCACAATTCTGTATTTTCCATGCATTTAAGAAGCAAACTGTGAAGGTTATCTGTTTAGCCACTTCAGGAAGCTTGTGAGCCTGTGTATGCGAATACATTTTTGCACATGTAAACACTGATTGGTTCTTGTATCTTCCACATCAAAGTCAAATTTCAGCATGTAGACAGGCACGTGCCATTTCTCTCCAGAAGGGACAATTAATAAATATATATTCAGGAGGCACACAAACCTCTACAGTGACAAAGATTTCAGATCCCCAAAGAAAGATGGCATTCTACTTCTCAGTTCCTGGCTCATTCCTCACCCGCCCTTTTTTATAGACACTAAAGACTCTTTTAAAGAAAAACTACAGGGATATTTTCTTAGAAATACAATTTCAATTTCACGAGCACATAACAAACTCCCTTCTAGAGACTATGCCTTGTTGAGAATTGTGCAGCCAGTTTTATAGTCTTCAACCAAACAGAACTTGACTGCCACAAATTATACTCCTTCTACACCACTGACGAGACACACTTCCCTTTTTTTCATCCCTTTTGCCTCCTGGCCTGATTCTAGGGGCTGGCACATCCTGCATCAGCTTTTGGAAATAGGAGAATACTGGAGTCATCAATTCCTAATTCTCCATTTTGCAAACGGACAGAACTTCCAAGGTTAAGCATATTTAATATGCTATTATCATCTCCTGCTAATGATTCCTACTGAAAAAGGACAGGAAACAAATACCCTCAGTGTCTCATTTATAAGCCACTAAGGATGCAGTTTTAAGTAAGGATGTAAGCAGTAACAGGAAAAAAAAAAAAAAAGATCAACCTTGCCCACACCAAGAATTCCGACTTGGTTCCCATTAATACTTAGGAGATATTTACCAACTAAGTGAGAAATACTTTACCCTCACCCAGGGATGCTGGGTTAGCACATCCCCAACTGTTTGGGTGATGTTTATCCTTCATACAGAAAAGCACATTCAGGAGAGAAGTGTTTTATCTGGATTAAAATCCCCAGCTCTGTGGTCAATACTGTGGGCTCTGGAGGCCTCAGACCAAGTTCACCCACTCTACCACTTATAGCTCTATGACCTTGGCCAAGACACATAACCATTTTGTGTAATATGGGAACAACAGTAACTACCTCAGAATTGTTGAAATAAGTTAATACTTCTTTTTCAAATGGTTATTAATTTTTCATTGCAGGGTAATTGTTTTCCAATGTTGTGTTGGTTTCTGCCATTCATCAATATGAATCAGCCACAAGTATAACATATGTCCCCTCTCTCTTGAACCTCCCTCCCACTGCCCACCCCGGTAGGTTGTCACAGAGCGCCGGGTTGAGCTCGCCGGTGTCATACAGCACATTCCCACTGGCTGCCTATTTTACATATGGTAATTGGACATTTTGCATATGGTAATTGGCTATTTTACATATGGTAATATATATGCCCTCCTGCTCCTTGCAGCCACTGCTCCTCGGGTTGCTCCTTCCGGCCACCAGCCCTGGCCTCGGGTGTGGGTTGCTCCTCCCAGCTGCCGGCCTCTGGCCTGGGGGCTCGGGGTGGCTCCTCAGGGTCATCGCCCCTGGCCTCGAGCGCGAGGCGGCTTCTTCCAGCTGCCCCTGACCTCGGACGCGGGGTGTCTCCCCCTGGCCGTTCCTGACCTCGGATGCAGGGTGTTTCCTCCCGGTCGCCACTGACCTCGGACGTGGGGTAGGTCCTCTCGGCTGCACTTAGTGCACCGGCCCGGCTCTCGCTAGCCGCTGTGCTGAAGGTCAGGAACGGTGGCGGTAGGGAGATACCCCTCATCCAAGGTAAGGAGCAGCAGCTGTGATTTNTTTGAGGGACACGGGGAAAATAGTAACATATTTTCATGTTGTCTGACCTGGCCAATTGAATGGACGCTGAGTATGGTTTATCAAGATAGAAAATATTGGAAGGATCCATTCTTAGAGGAAGAATGGGTCCTTAACATTTCCATATATAAGTATATTCATCTTTCTTTTCTACTCTGTACCTGCCACTCTGTGTCACTGTTTAAATGCATTCCAGTGGATGTTGTTCATTGCTGTGTTTCTATTTCTGCTGGCATGGTTGCGTGCTTGCCCTGAAGTGATGCTCTATCCGTTTTGGAGAAGCTTACATCCTCAGTTACCTGCTATATCATAAACATTCTCTAACAGCTCCATCATTGGGGTGATCCTGATGCTTTTTCTGTTTCTTTTCAGTGTCTTGTTGTCCTTTGCTCTCAGAATCATTCCAGTTCATTAAAAAAATTCCAAAACTACCTAACTTCAAAAAGAATGGAGTTAGGATTCTCTTTCTTAGGAATTACTTGATCCATTCAAAGATTTATTTAGCTACTCCCTTAGAACAGTTGTTTAAACTCCAGAGAATTGGAATAATCTTTGCAACCAAGAGTTCCATAACCCTTTAATCCAGAACAATAATGTATCTTCACTTTATGTCTTGTAATAAGAAAACCATTCAAATTGTTCAGTAATAGCTAAGGAAGATTTGTTTCAGGCGGAGTGTTGGTGTCCACATAGGTTAAAGATATGTCAGATTTATAACAGTTATGTATAGATTTATATAAACATAATATGACTGTGACACATGGTAGAGGTGCAAGGGTCACCCTTATGAGGCATATATTTAGTTTCTCATTGTGGATCTATGCTTTCAATCATTTAGGAATTGTATTGGATGTAATTAACGGGAACTGGAAATGATAGTAGAAAAATAAAAGGTTATTTCTCTTTCACCTAAATAAGTCCAGAGGCAGGCAGCCCAGATAGGTTGTGGTAGTTCCATAGACATCAGGGATCCATCTCTTTCTAGTTCGTATTCTACCAACTTAGCACGTGGCTTCCATCTCCAAAAAATATTTTTTGGTCCTTAGTGGCTATTATCATTCCTGCTGTCATGTCTAATTTCTAGGTCGCTGGAAAGAGGCAGAAGTAAGGGACAGATCTTATGAACAAATAATTTGGTCAAGTACCTTTTTGTGAGCAGCAGTTCAAGATTCTCAACTCTGGTTAAATTTCATGACAAACTTTGAATCAAAGGATTACATCACAGTCTTCTAGCTGAGTATGTTGCTACCCTCAAAAGCCAGGATTCTGTTGCCAAGAACGAAGAAAAGAATGTTTAATGGGTGATGACTAGCCTATTTTTGTCTCATGAATTCAACTGAAGATATCAACGAAAGTAGAAAAATGAACATTGCTCATTGGTTATAAATTTTACATACAGTTGCCTCATCTTGAAATGTCCCTGATAGATACCTTTCAAATTCGTTAACCCCATTGAAAAAGGAAAAAGATAATCCTATCTTATTCTTAACACATTAAGTAAAAATGCATGGTTTCATGAGGAAACTTGAATATTTCCATGAATATTTTAGACTGAGGAGATTTGGTCTAATTGGGGAACTAAGGAATCAAGTGGAAAAGTTCTGTGTGTGTGTGTTAGTCACTCAGTCCTGTCCAACTCTTTGGAATTCCATGGGCTGTGGCCTGGCAGGCTGAAGCCTCCTCCAGGCTTGCATGGAATTCTCCAGGCAAGAATACTGGAATGGGGAGCCATTCACTTCTCCAGGGGATCTTCCCAGGGATCAAACCCGAATGTCCCACATTGCAGTAGATTCTTTCCCATCTGAGCCACCAGGGAAGTCTATGGATGTACACATATATCCAGAACCTTAGGTCTGTTCTAGGAACTGTATATGTTTTTAGGCAGAAGGAGAAAGTTAGGCATTTATTTGTTCAAAATCACAAGTGAATACATTGTTGATTATTTCAGTCATTTACAGTGCTATTAATACAAGAGAAATTGAATCTTTATATATTTCATTTATTTTTAATCTTAACATAAACACTAACCCAGCCTGTAGATTCTTTGATATGATTGTACCTATGCTGCTTCTAATTAATATTGATTTGAATTAACATTACATAGGACAGTTATTTTTAGTGCTTTACCAGCTGTGTAAATATCCTTATTGCATAAACAGACTAAAATTAATCACAGAATTTACTGTACTAGCAGTATTTACAACTTCATTGTGAACTGTATTTTAAACATCTGTCCTTCATTAACTATATCTTAAACATAGACTTTTATAATGCTGGTCAAATTAAAAGTATTTGTACAAAAACAATACTACTTAGTACAAAGACAATGCTACAATACAAATACTAAAAGTATTTGTCCAAAGGCAATAATACAATAGTACTTGGAGGAAAGAACAAAATTTCTGAGAAAAGAGTATCTTAATAATTAGCAAAGTTTGGGTTAGTCTCTCATAAATGTCTCTCATAAAACTATATAGGAACATATCAGAAATAAGAAAGCATTTTTAAAAGAGCTCTCAGAAGGNTAGTACTTGGAGGAAAGAACAAAATTTCTGAGAAAAGAGTATCTTAATAATTAGCAAAGTTTGGGTTAGTCTCTCATAAATGTCTCTCATAAAACTATATAGGAACATATCAGAAATAAGAAAGCATTTTTAAAAGAGCTCTCAGAAGGCTAAACTCTATAATACTGACAATTTGAAATCAGTTTTCTAAATAGGATATTTATGTTGTTATTTTTAAATGTATTTGTCTTGTGTGTTGCACCTTTTTCGTTGAATAACTGGTTATTGAATTGAAAAAACATTGTGTGGTCTTTAAGGTGAATTAGGATATACAAAATGGAGAAAGAGATTTAATAAATCTGACTTTCAAAAGTTATTTTTCCCCTCCAACAATAACTCTCTGTCCAATTTGATTATGTAAAAGTCATAGTATTTTATTTTTACAGTTAATTTTCTAACTTGAACCCTGCAAGGCTAGTTCCTTATGTATTTCCTCCAACTGATTTTATTTTGGATACGATGACTTTTATCTGATTTTCCTTTGAGAAAACACGAACATTTGCTTCCTTGGCTGACTTACAGGTACGGGTGAGTACTAAAGGACCCACATGAATGGGCTTCACATAAGAGAGAGCCCACCCCATGCAGAGATGCTGCCCGAGGCCAACTATTTGTGCTCTGGAGAACGCTGACTTGCCTGAGAAAATAGGTAGTAAGACTACCCTGCTTTTTTGTTTTGTTTACACACACACACACACACACACACACACACATGTATATATATATACACAGGGTAGTGAACGATGTTCTTAACAATGATTAGAGAAAACTACAACATGTAAACTTTTGGAACAATGCTACTTATACATGGTATAGAAGAAAAGAGTAAGGGTAAGGAGGTGATAAATTAGAAAATAGATACTGTGTGATGTCATTAACCTACATTGAAATCTAGATGTATGTTGTACCTCATGCGAAGAGTTGACTCATTGGAAAAGACTCTGATGCTGGGACGGATTGGGAGCAGGAGGAGAAGGGGACGACAGAGGATGAGATGGCTGGATGGCATCACTGACTCAATGGATGTGAGTCTGAGTGAACTCCGGGAGTTGGTGATGGACAGGGAGGCCTGGCGTGCTGCGATTCATGGGGTCACAAAGAGTCGGACATGACTGAGCGACTGAACTGAACTGAACTGATAGAGCAAATTAAACATCAAATCATTTCTGTTTCAGTGGTAAACATGAATCTGGCATTAAGATATGAATTAGGTTACAGAAATAAAAGTTATACTAGAGAAGATAAGTGAAGCATGGCATTTGTGCAGAGGGAAGCTGACATAGCCCACAATGAATTCTCAAAGGTGTAAAGGGTTGGCATAGCAAGTGGAGAAAGGCAGTTCAAAGGTAGTCCATTGAACAATGATGGAATGAAGGCAGATGGTTTGTTAGAATTGTTTCCTCCAACCAGCTTGTCTCCTTAAAATGCTTGGTGGTGGTGGCCATGGGTACTACACACCCACCTTGAATAGCAGGGTTCTTAAGGGGAAAGCATGAGATTAAAATTTATATATATATGTGTGTGTGTGTGTAGTTTGATATTTTGGCTAAAATAAAAAAAGGCAAAATAATTGAAGCAATTAACCTCAAAACAACAGTATCTTGAGATAAAATAAATAAAACAAAAAAGGATCTCAATAATTTAATTAGAGAAACTTAGATAACAGCATAAGCCACATACCCAAAGTGGTACTGATTTTTGTTTGTCTGCGTGTGAGTGATTTGCAATTAGTGAAATGTTTAGAGTATATAATTACATTTCTCTTTATTTCATCAAGTTGAAAGCATTTTATGTTTTCATCAGAGAAAATAATTTCCAGAACTTCCCTGGGACAGTCATGTATTGGTTAGGCACTTATCCTTTGGAAAAACAATGCTATTAGTTTTCCATGATTTTTTATTCAGTAGGAATTTTCTTTTTTACTCATATAATTAGTGGCTACACTTAAAGTCCTCATAACTTTATCTCCTTATAAATTTATTAATTTATTTTACCAATTTAAAATAAAACAAACCTTAGTGATTAAAGGAGGTAGAAATGTAAAGCAATGTGCTTGAATTTGTACGTGTGCGTGCTAAGTCACTTCCGGCCTGTGCAAGTCTTTGGGACCCTATGGACCAAATCTCGTCAGGCTTCTCTGTCCGTGGGATTCTCCAGGCAAGAATATTGAAGTGGGTTGGCTGCACCTTCAACCAGGGGGTCTTCCCGACCCAGGGATCGAACACCCCTGTTTCTTACGTCTCTTGCATTGGCAGGCAGGACCTTTACTACTAGCGCCAACTGGGAAGCCCCGTGTTTGAATTTTCTGGGGGCTAAATGCATTAAATAATGTCGGAAGATGCAGGAAAACATCTCAGACTGAAGGAACAGCTGCAAAGGCCCTTGAGTGAGGATGAACTTAGCATATTCATGAAACAAAAAGAGAAAGAGCATGGAAAGGTATAGAAAGAAATAAGATGGGAAACAATTCCTCATGAGGCTTTTGGCCTACCTCTCTTTTTCTTTTTCCTTTGCTGAGGCAAAAGAGAAGCACAAACCATACACACATATCTCATAAAAACCCACACTGTAGAATACATAACCCCTCCTACCAGAACTAAATTAAAACTGTAAAGTCTCTAAGTAAGAAAACAGTTAATAGTGCTATGTATCCATATGTAATTTAATACAACAAAGGCTAAACTATAAAGCGAGTGTATGGAAGTCTAACAAAACACTACTGTTTCTCATGACTACTACAGCATCTACCCAAGTGTTCATCTGATTCTCATTTCGTCACTTGTTTCCTGATAACATAATAAAACTGCTGGGAGCACAATGCCGTATGAAATACTTGCTTTCCCAACTACCTTGCACATTGGAAGAAACATCAGACACAAATATGGCCAATGAAACACTAGCAAAAGTCTTATGAAAACCTTTTATAGCAGAAAAGTAAGAGAAGTGATTGGTACCCTGCACATTAAACCGCTTTTTCTTCTTTGAGCATGAACATGTTGATGTCTGTAGAAGTCATCTGGTATGAGATTACAAAGTAGAAGAGCAGAGGTTCAAATTCTAATATGGTGAAACATACAGATAGAAAATTCTGATGGTGTCACTGACCTGCTGCACCAATACCACTAACAATAAATCTCCTGATCTGTTTAGATGAGAATTTTTAACCTAAGACCTTGTTGGTTGGACTTTCTGTCATGTACAATTGAAAAAAAAAAGTACAATAATATAGTTTCAAACACTAATAAAATGAATTGTTATGAAGGTCTGACTTTTTCTTGTTTTGAAAATCAAATATTAAAATTCCAGTTATGCTTTATTAACTGGCTCAGACAGTAAAGAACTTGCATGTAATGCAGGAGACCCAGTTTGATCCCTGGGTCAGGAAAATCCTCTGGAGAAGGGAATAGCAACCTACTCCAGTATTATTGCCTAGAAAATTCCATGGACAGAGCAGCCTGGTGGCTACAATCCATGGGCTCACAAAGAGTCGGATGTGACCGAGAGACGAATGTACACAGCCACCCGTTTTTAAATGTGCACAGTGCTTGCGCTCAGAGGTCAGTAGACCTGAACACAGAAAACAGTATTGACTCAGCTCTTAGGAGCCAAACTAAGTCCTTAGATCTAGATCGATACAATTTCCTCAGCAACACTATGAAGCTGGTGCTATTACAATTCACATTTTCCAGAAGGACCAGAGGTTCAGAATGTAACCAGTCCAAGGCCACAGGGGTGTAATGAACTGGATTTGAATCCAGGTTTGTCTTCCACCAGGGAGACTGCTTTTAATAATTGTTTGGTATAGCACCCGCCTCCTAAAATGAATGAGTCATTTGATTTTAAAGGTTTAATGGACCAAATTAGTGAAAGTTAATGTATACTTTATTTTTTATGGAAAAAAGAGAAAAAGAGATGACTAAAGATACATACACACAATTAAAATATTCAAGTTATATGTTCAAGTTATATGTTACTTTTTGAAGCTGTCTACATAACTATTCCTTAATACTCTCTCAAGAAATAACTGTAATAGCATACCAAAATGCCAAATATTAGCACCATTGAAATTGGAAACAGCCAAGTAATATATATGTTTTAATTTCTGTGAAAGCTATTTTAAGGAAAGTGCTGACAGACTGTTAATAGACCAAACTAGCAGGAATTCTGCTAATTAGGTAAACTGTATACAATATGCTTCTGCTTGCTTTGGAACCTGAAATTTCCAGAAATATTTGAACACAAGGATGGCAACAAATGTTCCTCTTGAGCTAAAGGTTCCCCAACACTACAGCCTAATTCCAATGCCCTGGGTACCTAAGAAACCCCTGATAATCTGCATTTTAAAGAAAGGTGAGTGACTACAGTTCTGCATCTTATAATTAGGTAAAGAACTAATTTGAAAAGAAAAGGACCATTAAACAAATGAGATACTTGTGGTACACTATAGTAATTTTAAAAAGTATCAAATATAGGAGAAGAAAGGCATTGCCAAAGAATGCTCAAACCACTGCACAATTGCACTCATCTCACACGCTAGTAAAGAAATGCTCAAAATTCTCCGAGCCAGGCTTCAGCGATACGTGAACCGTGAACTTCCAGATATTCAGTTTGGTGTTAGAAAAGGCAGAGGAACCAGAGAGCAAATTGCCAACATCCGATGGATCATGGGAAAACCAAGAGAGTTCCAGAAACACATCTATTTCTGCTTTATTGACTATGCCAAAGCCTTTGACTGTGTGGATCACAATAAACTGTGGAAAATTCTTCAAGAGATGGGAATACCAGACCACCTGACCTGTCTCTGGAGAAACCTATATGCAAGTGAGGAAGCAACAGTTAGAACTGGACATGGAACAACAGACTGATTCCAAATCAGAAAAGAAGTATGTCAAAGCTGTATACTGTCACCCTGCTTATTTAACTTATATGCAAAGTACGTCATGAGAAACGCTGGGCTTGAAGAAGCACAAGCTGGAATCAAGACTGCAGGGAGAAATATCAATAACCTCAGATATGCATATGATACCACCCTTATGGCAGAAAGTAGAGAGGAACTAAAAGGCCTCTTGATGAAAGTGAAAGTGGGGAGTGAAAAAGTTTGCATCTGGTCCCATCACTTCATGGGAAATATAGATGGGGAAACAGTGGAAACCTTTGGACTGCAATGAGATCCAACCAGTCCATCCTAAAGGAGATCAGTCCTGGGTGTTCACTGGAAGGACTGATGCTGAAGCTGAAACTCCAATAATTTGGCCACCTCATGCGAAGAGTTGACTCACTGGAAAAGACTCTAATGCTGGGAGGGAATGGGGGCAGGAAGAGAAGTGGACGACAGAGGATAAGATGGCTGGATGGCATCACTGACTTGATGGACATGAGTTTGGGTAAACTCCGGGAGTTGGTGATGGACAGAGAAGCCTAGCGTGCTGCAGTTCATGGGGTCGCAAAGAGTCGGACATGATTGAGTGAATGAATCAAACTGATATATATATTTAAACCAGTAGAAAAGGTAAAAAGGTAGAGATTAACATCTGACTCTATCATTGTCTATAAAGAAAGGTAGGCTCTGGGAGTTGGTGATGGACAGGGAGGCCTGGCATGCTGCACTCCATGGGGTCGCAAAGAGTTAGACACTAGTGAGAGACTGAACTGAACTGAACTGTATCATTGTCTATGGCCATTCTCTTTGAAAATACATTTTCTTTTTCCTTTCAAATTTGTGACAGGCATAAATAGTCTGGTAGTAAGCTGAGAATGCAGATTATTATTGGACACAATGTCAGCATGCTACACAGAATTAACACTATATATAAACAGGCTTGGTATTTAGAAGAAAAATGTTAATTAGAGCTAGAAAAATAAAAAGACACAAGCAAGGAAAGGTAACGAAACACAGATTAGAATCACAAGTCTATGAAGTGATTTCCAGTAAATAGTCACTATCCCTGAATCTTCAGTCCAAGACAAATATATTTGTGCTGTATTTTTTCGTTTTGTATTGTTTAATCTTAAAACTTCAGTAGCAATTACGTATTTCACTTTTGATGTTTTATTTGTACTTGGTTCTAGCAAGATTTTACTGAAGTGACACAAAAATAAAAGAGGGGCCCAAACCAAACTAAAAAAATAAAGAATCAATAAATTTATATACTGACACAGTCAAGACCTATCTTCCATTCTGATTTAGTCTTCTGTAATCAATACTTGTTGATCTGGCTACTCAAACACTAGTGTCAGTGTTCATGCCTATCTATCCCCTGTTTTGAGTCCTTTATTTCATTGTTCTTTCACTTGCCTTGTGATTTGCATGTAGGGTAAAAAAAAAAAATGTGCATAAAACAAATGATTTATTGCAAGTCAACTTTTATCATTTTAGCCATCCATTCTAGCTGCATCCATGTGATTTGGGTGTCTGACTTGGGAAAGGGGAGAGTGTGTATGTGCGGCATTCTCCTTGATGCAATATGAAGAGGAGGAGAATAACAGATGAGGATTTACCCTTCACTGCACAACTGCCAAGAGCATCGGAGTGGGCTATACTGAAGATCCCAGGAAAAGCAAACTGTTAAGGGCTCACACTCCCGCTCTTCTTACAGCCCTTATCTGAAAGGTGCACTTGCTCGTGTATAAGCAGGCTTAACAGCCAGCAATTGACATTGTAGCAACACAGGAAAGAGCCAAAAATTTCTTTCATCCACAGAAGACAATGGGAGGGTTGGCTGCAAAGTATGTAAATCTAGGGTTCTGCACATTTTATTTTCAGAGGAAAGCAGAAGGAAGTGGAATTATTTTGCCTGAATACTCAGTCCTAGGATGGGAGTTACTGAAATCTATACAAGAGATGACTAGCTATGGAGGACAAATGTAAAAACTGCCTCCATATTTGGGAATAGTGCCATGTGGAAGAAGAAAAACAATTCATCTTATGTGGCCTTTGGAGTTCAGACTGATTTGGTAGCAACTGTATAAGCAGAGAACAATTACAGTATTGAATGTAATAAAAATACTCTTTTAATTACAATTATCCCAAAGTGAAATGTGCAACTGTGAGAAACATAGACTTTCCTATCACTGGAGGTATTCAGCAAGACTCTCCAACAAAAACTCTGTACAGATGTCTTATCTTTTCCAGATGTCTTTTCCAACAATTAGTTACTAATTTGTGTACTAAGTATGAAATATGGATAACACAACTAATCTACCTTCTCCCACCTGCCCTACAAAACAAGTGTTCAGGGGTTGTTCAGGATTATTTGACCAACCTTTTTATTGACTATTCACTAGCTCTCAAGGTCAATGAGTGTGGTCCGTGTAATTGGCATGAGGTAGGAAAAAGTTTTAAGGGTTACCAAAATCTGCATTGTGCATTAGCAAAAAAAAAGAACACATCCCTACTGGTATTCATGTGGGGCTTGTATCTTTGTTTTGTAGTCTAATGGAAATAACCAGTTCCCAGTTCTGGCCTTACCAAAATTCTTATACATATGGACCTCTTTTCATTGCAAATCAATCATCACATTTCCTGCTTTTAATTTTGAAGTATTTCTGAAATCTTGCACATTAATCATCTTTCATTCTTTATATCCAATTCTAATAATTTAGGCTGTCATCATAATTTGTCTAGACTTTAGCCATTCAGAATTCTCTTGATCACCCCACTGTACAAGTATGATGTTTAAATTCAACTATGAGCATATCATCCTCTCACATAAAACCATTTAATGGTTCCCAACTTTCCACCGTAGGGGAACAAAACTTGCTACCTCTTGACACTTTATTGTTCAATTGTTAGGTCGTGTCTGACTATTTGGGACTCCATGGACTACAGCACGCCAGGCTTCCCTGTCCTTCACTATCTCCAGAGAGTGCTCAAACTCATGTCCATTGAGTCAGTGATGGCATCCAACCACCTTATCCTTTGTCATCCTCTTCTCCTTTTGCCTTCTATTTTATCCAGCATCAGGGTATTTTCCAATGAGTTAGCTCTTTGCATCAGGTGGGCAAGCACTGGAGCCTCAGCCTCAGCATCAGTTCAGTTCAGTTCAGTTCAGTCGCTCAGTCATGTCCGACTCTTTGCGACCCCATGAATCGCAGCACGCCTGGCCTCCCTGTTCATTACTGTCTCTTGGAGTTCACTCAGACTCACGTCCATCGAGTCCGCGATGCCATCCGACCATCTCGTCCTCGGTCGTCCCCTTCTCCTCCTGCCCCCAATCCCTCCCAGCATCAGAGTCTTTTCCAATGAGTCAACTCTTCTCATGAGGTGGTCAAAGTATGTATGAATGTGAGAGTTGGACTGTGAAGAAAGCTGAGTGCCAAAGATTTGATGCTTTTGAACTGTGGTGTTGGAGAAGACTCTTGAGAGTCCCTTGGACTGCAAGGAGATCCAACCAGTCCATTCTGAAGGAGATCAACCCTGGTATTTCTTTGGAAGGAATGATGCTAAAGCTGAAACGCAGCATCAGCCCTTCCAATTAATATTCAGGACTGATTTCCTTTAGGATTGACTGGTTTGATCTCTTTGTTGTCTATGGGACTCTCAAGAGTCTTCACCAGTACAATTTGAAACCATGAATTCTTTGGTGCTCAGCTTTCGTTATGGTCCATCTCTCACATCCATACATGACTACTGGAAAAAACTTTGACTATACAGACCTTTGTCAGCAATGAGGCAGCTGCCTTTTAATAAGCTGTTTAGGTTTGTCATAGCTTTTCTTCCAAGGAGTATTTAATTTCAAGGCTGCAGTCACCATTGCAGTGATTTTGGAGCCTCCCAAAATAGAATCTGTCACTGTTTTCACTTTTTCCCCTTCTATTTGCCATGAAGTAATGGGCCCAGGTGATATGATCTAAAGTTTTTTGAATGCCGAGTTTTAGCCAGCTTTTTCACTCTCCTCTTTCACCATCATCAAGAGGCTTTTTAGTTCTTTCTGCCATTAGAGAGGTATCATCTGCTTATCTGAGGTTCTTGATGTTTCTCCCAGTAATCCTGATTCCAGCTTGTGCTTTATCCAGACCAGCATTTTGCATGATATACTCTGCATAGAAGTTAAATAAACAAGGTGACAATATACAGCCTTGACATACTCCTTTCCTAATTTGGAACCAGTCCATTGTTCCACGTCCAGTTCTAACTGTAGTTTCTTGATCTGCATACAGGTTTCTCAGGAGGTAAGATGGTCTGGTAGTCCCATCTCTAAGAATTTTCCACAGTTTGTTGTGATCCACAGTCAAAGGCTTAAGTGCAGTCAATGAAGCAGAAGTAGTTGTTTTTCTGTAATACCCCTTCTTTCTCCATGATCCAATAGATGTTGGCAATTTGATCCCTGGTTCCTTTCCCTTTTCTAAATCCAGGCTGTACATCTGCAAGGTCTTTGTTCACATACTATTGGAGTCTCGCTTGAAGGGTTTTGAACTTTGCTAGAGTGTGAGATGAGAGCAACTATATGATAGACTGAACTTTCTTTGGCATTGCCCTTCTTTGGGTTTGGAATGAAAACTGACGTTTCCTCGTCATTAGCCAACTGTTTTAACTTTCTACCTTATTGACTCAAATTTTGCAAGTGTTTCTGAAGAATGCACACTCTCAACCCCTATAAGTATATTGTTGTAGCAAAATCTATGCCCTATCTATGGTGGGATACCGTGATGAATCTTNTGACGTTTCCTCGTCATTAGCCAACTGTTTTAACTTTCTACCTTATTGACTCAAATTTTGCAAGTGTTTCTGAAGAATGCACACTCTCAACCCCTATAAGTATATTGTTGTAGCAAAATCTATGCCCTATCTACGGTGGGATACCGTGATGAATCTTTCCAGTTATTAATAGTTTTGAATAGAGGATGTTCTTACCTCTAGTCCAGAAAATTATTAATGACACAACGGAGAAGTAAGCTGTGGCTGAATGCGTCTACAATTTGAGATGCTGATGCTTCTTTGGAAAAATATCACGTCTTCTGTTAGGGAGATGATACACTGTTTTCTTACAGCCTTCAGTCCCATTAGACATATAAGAAAAGCTTTCTGGCTCCCAGAGAAATCTCACTTATCCCAGGTTATTTACTTATTTTGGGAGTAGTAGTTTATAGGCAATTTACTTCTTTTGAGCTGACATAATCAGCAGCTCCAGAGTAGACTGTCACCCAGCGTGTTCCCTGCATCCTGCCTTATAGCAATATACTTCTGGCAAGGATGGCATGTTTCTCTGTAGTTCATTTTATTCCCAGCCCTACTTTTCTTATCATTCTGCAACATCACCAAGTGTTTGGACAGGTTTCAAAAGCCTGCCTGCATCCCAAGACTCATATTTCAAATGAAGTATTGCTGTGGTCCCTCACAGCATTGAAATCCACTTTGAATCAATGCTGTTGTGTGCCTCAAATGTCTTTTCTAACATCCTGTGTTGATTTGCTCCAAGGTTCAAAGTTTCATAAAAGATAAATTTTATTCTACTTTTTTCTTTTAGTTTATTTCAACTGTGTTAAAGAAGACATTGAGCTATAAATGCCAATATTCTGACACCTTTAAACAAACTAGCATTAGTTTAATTTAAACTGATAACTTAGGGAAAAATAGCATAATTCATAAACAAATATAACATTACTTGACTGTCTAGTTTGGTGAAAAATATGTTTTACTGTAGATTTAAATTTATTTATATGTTATGGCTTATAAATACATACCCATAATTTTCTGATTAGATGTTTCACATCTTATATATTATTTATGAAATATATATACAAAATAATTCTTTTGTGAGTGTCATGCTATGCAATGGCAAGATGGAAAAAAGCATTTGCATTTAGTTTTTGGTAGTAATTTTTAACAAAGTAAATGTAATATCATTTTTTTGTATTTACAGAAATATACAGTCAAATTGATGGAATTATTATTTCACTTTCATTTTGATAATAGTTTTTGAAGTAACAAGGATAACTTTATGTTATCTTTAAAGATAATATGTTGACTAATAAGCCAAAGGAGAGACTGATTTATTGAGAGACTGATTTACCACTGTGTACATCTTATCTCTAGTGCCTTATCCTTCATCTTTGTTAGACTCAAAATAGACTCAACCTTGCTTGGCTGTTCGAAAAGAAACAAAAGAAATGAGAGAATCAATGATATCTTTAATTTTATGAAAACAGCTCCTTACTACGTCTCACTTGCAAAGTCAATAACCTTCAGGGACCAAGCAGGCAGATAATACAAATAAAATGAGCAGACTCTGTGAACCATATCTTGAAAATTGCCTTATTATTACTATATGTTACCTAATCCGATTTTTGGCTTTACTTTGTTAGATTTTGTTCTTAGTATTAACGCATAATTCTCAAAAACTTATTTACATGTAAGATAACTTGCACAGAGAATTAATTAATTTGTTCAAGACCACACTTCTAGTAAGTTTTGAGCTTTTCTTTGTTAAACTTAAGTATCCTGTCTTCAGAGGCTATGTTCTTAACTCCTGCCATTTAATAAGCTAGTTTAGAATTTTGTCTTACTAGACAGACACAAATATTTCAGCATTGAACCATGTATACTATCATGTAAGAAACAAGGCGCCAGTCTATGTTCAATGCAGGATGCAGGATGCTTGGGGCTGGTGCACAGGGATGATCCAGAGAGACATTGTGGGGTGGGAGGTGGGAGGGGGATTCAGGATTGGGAGCTCGTGTACACCTGTGGTGGATTCATGTCAATGTATGGCAAAGCCAATAGAGTATTGTAAAGTAAAATAAAGTGAAAAAAAAAAAAAGGGAAAAAAATTTTTAATACATATTTAGGCTTTTTCTCAAAAATAGAAACATGTCAAATCTGACAGTTCTAAAGTGAATGACAATAATTATTCCATTATGTAACTTACCGGAAAAGTTAATGGCTCATTTCATAAAAGAAAATAAAATCCATATTGCTGTAACATAACTGCATAAACACCAGTGGGCACATTTGGAGAGATTTATTAATTCATTTTGAGATAGAAAACATGTGATGCTTAAATATGTAAAATAGATCAAAATTTACAATATAAATTTTTCTACAAAAAGTCTTTGGCAATGGTATATTAAGATTTTTTTAAGTATATTTTGGAGAAATGTCTATTTAGTTCTTTGGCCCATTTTTTGATTGGGTCGTTTATTTTTCTGGAATTGANATGCTATCTAGGTTGGTCATAACTTTCCTTCCAAGGAGTAAGCGTCTTCTAATTTCATGGCTGCAATCACCATCTGCAGTGATTTTGGAACCCAAAAAAATAAAGTCTGACACTGTTTCCACTGTTTTACCATCTATATGCCATGAAGTGATGGGACCGGATGCTAAGATCTTAGTTTTCTGAATGTTGAGCTTTAAGCCAACTTTTTCACTCTCCTCTTTCACTTTCATCATTATTAGAGAAATGCAAATCAAATTACAATGAGGTATCAAACTCATACTGGCCAGACTGGCCATCAAAAAGTCTACAAACAATAAATGTTGTAGACAGTGTGGAAAAAATAGAACTCTTCTACACTGTTGTGTGTGTGCTAAGTCACTTCAGTCATGTCCAACTGCAATACTATGGACTATAGCCCTCCATGCTTGTCTGTCCATGGAATTCTCTAGGCAAGAATACTGGAGTGGGTTGCCATGCCCTCCTCCAGGGGATCTTCCCAACCCAGGGATAGAAACCTTGTCTTATGTCTCCTGCATTGGCAAGTGGATACTTTACCACTGGCACCATCTGGATAGCCCCCTACAATGTTGGTAAGAATGTAAATAGGTACAGCCACTATGGAGAACAGTATGGAGGTTCCTTAAAAAACTAAAATTAGAAATATCAAGCCAAAAAAAAAGAAATATCATATGATTCAGTAATCTCACTCTTGGGCATTTATCTGGAAGACCAAAACTCTAATTCTCTTATTCAAAAAGACACATTCATCTCAATATTCACAGCAGCATTATTTACAATAACCAAACAGAGAAGCAACCAAATGTGCATCAACAGATGAATAACTACAGAAGATGTGGTATGTATACACAATGGAATATTTTCAGTCATAAAAAAGAGTGAAACCGTGCCATTAGATCAACATGGATGAACGTGGAAACTATCATACACACAGAGAAAGACAAATATTATATTAAATGATGCCAGTGAACTTATGAAACAGACTCGCAGACACAGAAAACAAACTTATGGTTAGCAAAGGGGTAAAGAGGGGAGAGGATAAATCAGCAGTTTGGGATTAACAGATATACACTACTATATACAAAATAAACAACAAGCACCCACTGTATAGCACAGGGAACTATATTCAATATGCTGCAATAACCCATAATGGAAAATAGCCTGGAAAAGAATAATATATATGTGTGTGTATAACTCACTCACTTTGCACCTGAAATACAACAGTAATACAACAGTGTGAATCAACCATACTTCAGTAAAGGAAAAAAGTATCACTCTTACCATCACATGTATGTGAAGCAGCGCTAAAGTAAACAGTGATTGGAAGCAATAGATCAGGACTTGTCAGGTGGTACAGAGGGTAAGACTCTGCCTGCCAGTGCAGGGGACACAGCTTCGATCCCTGGTCCGGGAAGATTCCAGATGCCTCTGAGCAGCTAGGCTCATGCACCAAAACTAGAGAGCCCGCCTGCTGCAGCTACTGAAGCCTGAGAGCCAGAGCCTGTGCTCTGCAACCAGAGAAGCCACTGCGATTAGAAGGCCTTGCACGCAATCGAGAGTACACGCCACTCCCCGTACCTAGGGAAAGCCCAAACACAGCAATGAAGACTCACCACCCGGCACAGCCAAAAATAAACAGACAGTTTTAAAAAGAATATTCTATTCACAGAAGGAAGGAAAAATAATGGCTAGATACAGGTCTTTAATAGGCTAAAACTATCACAGAAAATAACCTAGTGTAAAAGGGAACACATAAGCCTAGACGATTTTAAACTAAAAAGTTTATGCTCAAAGCTTGAACCCTTATTTTCAAGGGAAATTTAAGAAAGTGAACTAAGTTATAAAATTTTTACTTTTTATCCCTTGTTCAAAGTTAAAATGTATTAAAAAATAACTTATTTCCTTACTTTATAAGTTAAGTGTTTAGTTAAGCAGCTAGCTCAGCTAGCTCAGTCGTGTCTGACTCTTTGCAACCCCGTGGACTGTAGCCTGCCAGGCTCCTCTGTCCAGGGAATTCTCCAGGTAAGGATATTGGAGTGAGTCGCCATTCCCTTCTCAAGGGGATCTTCCCAACTCAGGGATTAAATCCGGGTCTCCTACATTGCAGGCAGATTCTTTACCGTCTGAGCCACCAGGGAAGACCTACTTCTCTAAATTTCTTTTCAATACAATACCAATTTGTCCACTTTTATTTCAAATTGCCAACATCTTTAAAAAAGTTTTTTTTTCTTCAGTGCTTAAAACTTTACTACAATGCTTAAAAATTCATCTAGAAGAAAATACCACATTTAAAAATTTACCACCATAATTAAATGGTACTTTTATTCTTCTCTATCAAATGTACGCACCAATTAAGGCTTACTCAGAGAGCCACTGTGAAGAATTTACATGGAATCTTATTCTCTAATGAGAAGTGCAAAAAAAAAAAAGAAAAGGAAAAAGAAAAAGAAAGAAATCCAAAATTTACAACCAAAAGAAAGAGAGAAAGCAAGGCTTGAAATTTCACTAAGGATAGCAAGTAAACATTCTGCATGTCAAAAATCAAGTTCTATAAAGACTGTTTCATATAAAATTATGAATCTGGTTTTCAGGTACAATTCAGCTCTTTATTTCAAAGAAACGCCTCATCTATCTTCCTTACAAGACAAAAGGGCAAAGCAGTTCAAAAAAAAAACAGCTTGTTAAAGACATCTGTGCTTCTCCTGCCTGGTGCTGGCTACATCCTTGGGAAGACAACTCAATTGCTTACTAGGCATGCCACATTTTATTATGCCTCAATTCCACAGTTTGTCTGATCCACCGTGTTAGCATTTAATTACCACCCAATTAATTTGTAGCAGTAACTCAAGCTCATGGGCATTTCTGATTTAGTCACAGCAATCAAACCAACCACCCAAAGCCCACCCTGCACTTCCCACCCACCTGTGCTCTGTCTCCCAGGCATTTCTCTGGGCTATGACTGCGAAAGTCTACAGAACATCGACTCTTCTCCAGCCCTGGCCACAGCTGCCAAGAGGAGAACTTGTCTTGGGTTCCCAGCACAAATATCCCTACAGGATCGGGACCTGGTAACACGAGGACAACTCGAGCACCCAATGGGGTTTCAGCTAAATGAGTGGTGACCAAACTAGAGGAGTGGTGTCCCTCAGCAGAAAATCCCCACTCCTCCCTAAGCTAGGCTGATTGATAACTTTCCCTTCAATGTCCTCCCTTGAGAAAACCACCTCCAGCCATCATTTCATTAAAGCCAGCCATTTTAAAACCTAAAAAGTAGGACGGATATCATCTTCAATAAACGATGGTGCTTTGAATACATTTATCTTAATAGAAAGTATCTTTATATTTTTTCTCCTGTTGACTTTTAGAATGATTCATGGATCAGTTCTTTGGGATACACCTGCTGAAACGGTTTTCAGGTCCCTGCTGACCCTCAAGTTACTTAAGCACAGCCCAGCAAGTGTTTTTAAGTTAAAGAGAAATGAAGATGTTTGATTATTTGTCAACAATAAATTTTAAAAAACAGGATTGTTGGGTCATATGGTAGTTCTATTCCTAGTTTTTTAAGGAATCTCCATATGTGACAGCCTAGAGGGGTGTGAGACGGGAAGGAGGTTCAAGAGGGTGGAGATATATGTATACCTGTGGCTGATTCATATTGATGTATGGCAGAAACCAGCACGATATTATAAAGCAATTATCCTCCAATAAAAAATTAAAAAAATAATCTGTGGATCATTTCACATATGCTCATCAACAAACAGATATACAAGCCCAAAACAACAATAACAATAGGGAGCACTGTAGGATTAAAATGAGGCTTTCTGCTTTCCTGGTATAATTCCTAGGAAGATTAATATCCTGTCTGAATGCCATCCTACTCATACGTGACTCCAGAAAGATGTTTTTCTGGCTCTATAACACAAGCAAAATCAGCTGTTTTAACTCGGGGCCCTAGAGTGTAACTCTCCAGTTGCACAGCTATTTATAACTACAGAGAAATGCTTGCTTCTGCCACATCAAAGTATGCAAGACCCCAAGGAAAGGTCACAACACATTGTACTTGTTTCAAACGCACTGCCAATTTAAGACTCCCTCCAACCTTTGGGTGCACTTCCCTATTAAGAAAGCTTCAGGAACAAACTAGAGGGTTTCCTGGCAGGAGGGCTCTCATTTTACCTACATTCAGCAGATTTCCTAAGAATTCAAAAAGCTCGCCTGAAGAGCTGGATTCCAGTTGGCTGTTTGTAGGATGATCTGAGTGATTCTCCCATGCAGATATGAACTTGCTCAATATATATTTGCTGAACATTCCCTGCTTAGAAGGCACCCCCAGAGACTCTCCTCATTCTTGGGTGGGAGGAGTCCCACCACACCCAAAAAAAGGTCCACTTTTCCGGAGGGTAGCCTGGGCTCTTCCACAAAGTGCCACGCTACGATGTGCTGTAACAAATGCCACGCTCTTAGACCCAGCAAGGCACACAAATGATTTTCAGAGGACAGAGAGTTCGCTTCCTCTTAGCGAGATGATGATTGGCTCGATTTGAGCTGAAAGCTTCAAGAAATTGACAAGGGAGAATGTATGTCAGGAAGCCTTTAACCAGGAACTGGAATGTCAGCTCCAATAGGGCCGGATCTTAGAGGTCTTGCTCAAAATGGTATTCCCCACATCTTAGAACAATGCCAGAAAGGAAAGCTCTCTAAATATTTAAGAAAAATAAAGGAAAGAACAGTCCTAGGTCTATCACTGACTTAGCTATCATGTCATTCGCTTCAAAGCAATCAACGACCTTGGATTAACCTAAGAACCAAGTTCAGGATGCCTAAAGGGGCGAGTTTCTCTCCTCCACACTAAAGGGGAGAGGCAGACAAGACTCCACACTGTGCATCAGAGATTGGCAAATGGGGTGCACGGAGAACTTCTTTCACCCTTCCTCACATCAGTCTAGCATTTGTTCTAGCATGACTTGTTGAAAAGCCAGCCCATTCTCCATTGAATTAGTTTATCTCTCTGGTGGAAGTCTATGGACCATTGATCTGTGGTCTATTTCTAGACTCTCTGGCCTTCCCTGGTGGCTCAGATGGTAAAGTATCTGCTTGCAATTCTGGGTTCAATCCTTGGGTTGAGAAGATTGCCTGGAGAAGGGAATGGCAACCCATTCTAGTATTCTTGCCTGGAGAATTCCCTGGACAGAGAAGTCTGGCAGGCTACAGTCCATGGGTTTGCAAAGAGTCAGACACGACTGAGTGACTAACAACAGTTTCTAGACTCTCTAGCCTGCCCCAGGGATCAAGTCTGTCTGCTTACAGGATGCTGCACTGTCTTTTATCTATGCCATTTCATAGTAAGTCTTTAAATAACATAGCGTAGGCCCTCCAACTATGTTCCCCCTCAATTATTTTGGCTACTCTTAAGTCCTTTGCTTTTCCATGTAAATTTTACAGTTTGTTGATGTTCTTAAGATTTTTTAAAATACCTTTCTGGGATTTTGACTGAGATGGCATTGAACCTTTAGGTTAACTTGGGGAGGGGAATCTCTTAATGTTAAGTCTTCCGAACCTTAAACATGGTATCCATCTCCATTTTCTTGAGGGTCTATCAGAATTAAGCAAAAACATAAAATCTAGGGCATCTACCTTGTGTGTCAGGAAAGAAAGAACAGTTGGAAAACAATCTCTGCAAATTTACAACTTTACAGTTTCTACACGAGCTCTCCAAGTGATGAGTTATACTGATGGATAAATAAAGGCTCAAGAATGCAATTATCAAAAAAAAAAAAAACAACAACAGCCAGATGCAGAACCACAATTCAGGTACTCTTTCTCCCTCAATTCAGGTTCTTCACTCTTAGATACTGCACAGCTTGCTGAGAACTAAGAGTCAAAGGGAGGTTTGTCAGGAGACAGGATAACTGAGGAAGTAGTATAAGCCCCACTACAGGACAGCCACCTGCTCCTAGAAGCTCGGCGGGGCTTCATTCCTCTTCCTTGTCCTCAGCCAAGCTCACAGGACAGAGGAGGAGGAGGAACCCACCACAATGTGAAAAGAAATTCAGAGTAAAAAAAAAAAAAAAAAAAAAACCCTTCTAGAAAGGCTCCAGCTGGAAAAGAGCCAGGAGAGGAACCGGGCAGGGCACACTAGGGCAGAGCACAGCCAAGGGCCACGGTCACCAGGATGCCTGGGAATTTCTAAGAAGGGAAAAGCTAAGGAGAAGGGTGGGCACTATGATTTCCTTTTCACTCTACAGAAAAAGGAAAAAAAAATCAGTTGCCTAAGGAGCTTTAGAAGGTGGTGACAGTGAGTAAATCTATTAAGCACTTAAGAATTCTCTCAATGTAGAAAAGCACATTTGGGTTAGAAGGCAATGGCACCCCACTCCAGTACTCTTGCCTGGAAAATCCCAGGGATGGAGGAGCCTGGTGGGTTGCAGTCCATGGGGTTGCTAAGAGTCCGACACGACTGAGCAACTTCACTTTCACTTTTCACTTTCATGCATTGGAGAAGGAAATGTGACCCACTCCAGTGTTCTTGCCTGGAGAATCCCAGAGACGGGGGAGCCTGATGGGCTGCCGTCTATGAGGTCGCACAGAGTCAGACACGACTGAAGCGACTTAGCAGCAGAAGACAAGTCCATGCTAAAAGGTGAAGTGGAGGATTCAAGCTCAGTGTAGGATAAACACAAATCACATCAAGATATGCAGTTAAGGGCTTCCTTGGTGGTTCAGTGGTTAAGAATCCACCTGTCACTGCAGGAGACCCAAGTTCGATCCCTGATCTGGGACTATCCCACATGCTGCGGAGCAACTAAGCTTGTGAGCCACAACTATTAAGCCTGTGCTCTAGAGCCCACGTGCGGCCACTACTGAAGCCTTGTGCCCTAGAGCCTGTGTTCCACAAAGCATGAAGCCACTGCAATAAGCAGCCTGCGCGCCACAACCAGAGTAGCCCTGGCTCACCGTAACTAGAGAACAAACCCCGAGCAGCAACAAAGATCCAGCACAGCCGAATCAATAAATAACTTTTTAAAAAAAGACCAGTATGTCCTTACTGGTCCCCAGTGCCTGAGGATGGTGAGTTCAGACCTCAGAATCACAGACACAGAATTTAGGGTCAATTCTGTGCAGAGTCAGGCCATTTGTTTTACTAAGTGGGTGCTTTTTATTCTCTAAATGTTTTACATTATCAGAGATTATCTACAGTAAACATATTACTTCTGAAATTAAAAAATAAATAAGATGTCTTAAATGGCTATGGAGGGAGTGTATTTACTCTGCTGCAGCTCCAAAACCAGCCACATAAATCCAAGCAACATGGATGACCATGGCCAGGTCACAAGATATGAAGCACTTGGCCTGGGAAGAATGCGCAGCTAATAGAGCGGTATTTGACAACACAGCAAAAAACAGCTGTAAGGTAAAAGCCTTTCAGGCTTTACCATGTTACTTTCCTCCAACCCATCTCTAGGTTTTATGATATCTAAAATGAAAGGATTAGCCTGAAAGTTGTTACCAGGAATGCAAGAATAAGAAAGGGAGACAGAGGTGACATGAAAGTAAAGTCTAAGACCATTTATCACCCAGCTTTTATAATTCACACTGCCTTGCAATTTTACAAGTGGCAATTCTCACAGCCTGCCTGTGTGTTCATGTTTTCAAATTCCGTCTCCAAAAGCGGATACAGAGCCATTGATCACGCCCCTCTGTCTCATCCTCCAGCTGAGCCAGAAGCCAAGCAACAGAAGACGCAACAAGAGTTTTTGTGGCTCAACAGAGTTGTGATAGGGGCTTCCCAGGTGGTTCTAGTGGTAAAAAAAACCTACCTGCCAATGCAGGAGATAAAAGAGATGCAGGTTTGATCCCTGAGTCGGGAAGATCCCCGGGAAGAGGGCATGGCTGCCGACTCCAGTATTGTTGCCTGGAGAATCCCAAGGACAGAGGAGCCTGGCGGGCTACAGTCCATAGGGTCACAAAGAGTAGGACACAACTGAAACCACATAGACACATGCATGCAGAGTTGTGATAACAAACTTTTGAGTCCCGAGTGCATTTTCCTTTCCGAAATCCATCATTTCAGGAGAGCCCAGCCATCACCGGCCCAGGGCTCCTTCCTGGCAACAAACCTGACACCCTGAGCCTGGAATGACTCGCCCAAGGTCGGGCACCAGCGGGCAGCACAGGCTTGCCCTCCTGGCTGACCCCCTAAGAGACTGCTTTTCCCGTTATGTCACAAAGACAACCTTCCTCAGAAACATCAAAGCCTAAAATCTCAGTTTATATCCCCTGAAGGGGAAGCTGGCAATCCAAGCTGGCAACTCTGTGTTCTATAACGGCACTTAAGAAAAGCTGTCAAAGTTAGAAAATTCAAGCTACAAGGTCTTTTCCAAGAAAAACAGGGCTTGTTTTTTAAAAAAAAAAAAGAAGGAAGTAAACAGCCTTGTCAAGGGAAAACAGATCCCAAATTCTGTAAAGCTTCATGCAGCTGAGGAAAGCTGTGATGATTATCTCCCATTCAATGCAGTAGACTGTCCCATTCTTTTATTTAATATTTATTTACTCATTTATTTATTTAGCTGTGTCAGGTCTTAGTTGCAGCATAGTAGCATGTGGGATCTTAGTTCCTGGATCAGGGATCAAACCCATGTCCCCTGCATTGCAAGGCAGATTCTTAACCACTGGACCACCAGGGGAAGAAAACTGCCCCATTCTTGAAGGTGGAGTCATCTCTCACTGGGCCCACCAGAGGCCTAGGACTAAGACGGCAATGCAGACCCCAAAGCCATGCCATATCCCAAGCTGTCTGCATCCCACAGACCCTACTCTGTCCTAACCATGGCTCAGTGCTTTTCAGCTAGTGTCTTAGTACCTGACCCTCTATGGACCTGATGCCCATTTATTGGTTATCTACCTTGGAAATCAACCTCTCCAAAATCAGCTGTCAGAGTCATGAGATTCTTCCAATTACATCTTTAAAAACTACGGAGCCATCAGAGTCTTCATTAGATACAGCATAAAATCATTTACCACCCTAAAATCCTGCTAGTAAAACTAGGTGCAATCAAAGAAGAGACAACCACTTCCACAGGTCAACCCACATCACTGTGGATGAATCCCGCTAACTGTGCCTTTTCCTTCCCAAGGATAATGTATAGTCACTTCTGTCACTTAGATATTCTGCACCACAGCAGACGGCTTTACAATGCAGAGAGTGGCTGAATCATGAAAAGCTCTAATCAAGAATTAAGGTTTGATAAAGTTGATATTATGTATATATATATATATATATATGTGTGTGTGTGTGTGTATATATATATATATATGTCTACATATACATACAGTGGAATATTACTCAGCCATAATATATTGTATATGAACAATGTGGCTTCCCAAGTGGTACAGTGCTAAAGAATCTGCCTGCCAATGAAGGAGATTTAAAAGACTTGAGCTCGATCCCTGAGTTGGGAAGATCCCCTGGAGTAGAAAATTGCAACCCACTCCTGTATTCTTGCTTGGAAAATTCCCTGGACAGAGAAGCCTGACGAGCTACAATCCATGGAGTTGCAAAGAGTTAGACACAACTGAGCAGGCACTCACGCAAGCATATGGATACACATATATGGGAAAAAAATCGGTAATAGACTATCTTATTTACAAAGCAGAAACAGAGACACAGATGCAGAGAACAAACATATAGATACCAAGGGTAAAAGGGAGGATGGGATGAACTGGGAGACTGAGACTGACATATATACACCATTGATACTATGTATAAAATAGATAACTAATCCTACCTTACAGCACAGGGAACTCTACTCAGTGCTCTGTGGAGACCTAAATGGAGAATTCACTCTGCTGCACAGTAGAAACTAGTAACATTATAAGTAACTATATCCAATAAAAATTAATTTATAAAAAACTTTTAAAAAGAATTAAGGTTTTCCCAGGGCAGTGCAAGTACAAGCTTCATTTTCATAAGAATCCATCAAAACCTCAGGGTGTTGTATGGTAGAAACCAATACGACATTGTAAAGCAATTATTCTACAATCTAAAAAAAATTTTAATTAAGTACAGAGTAGGGGAAATGGGTGAAGAAGACCAAAAAGTACAAACTTACAGTTAAAAATTAAGTTTTAGGGATATAATGTACAGCATTGTAATTATAGTTAATAATACTATATTGCATATTTGAAAGTTGCTAAAAGGTAGATCTTAAAACTTCTCATCACAAGAAAGAAAAAAAAACTATATAAAGTGATGGATGTTAACTAAACTTACTGTGATGATTATTTCACAATGTATACAAATACTGAATCATTATGTTGCATACCTGAAACTAACATGTTGCATATCAATTATACCTCAAGAAAAAAAAAATGAAGAAAAAGAAAAAAAAAAAACCCACTTCAGGTTGGTATCCAAGCAACCCCACGGAAGGGTGACCCCTTCAGTACAAGCCTAACAAGGACGGAACTGACGGAAGTTCTCAATGGCCAGTCATGAATGTCCACCCTAGCCTTCCCCATGGCCTCCGCCAAAGGCTTGATAAATGCAGGCCAAGAGACACATGTGACTGGCACAGGAGGAAGAGGAACAAAGGGGACTTTGTATAGTCCTGAGTATGCCACCCGATGGCCCAGCCCACGTCCTCCAGCCAAATGGAAGCCAAGAGTACAGACAAATCTCCTTTTTTTAAACAATGCATGGAGGGAAGCTTACCTGGCCCAGTCTCTCTCAGCCTTTTGAAGAAGGTCACTATCTGCTCACTGGGATGGTCTCTAACATGCCCTTGGCACCCTGAACCTTTATTTAAACAGAATATATCTACACTTCCAAACATACACAAAATGCCTTTCTCAGTGGCACTATTAGTGATGAACAGAAGTGCTTTGCCAAGAATGCAAGCCCCCTCAGGTTCCCAAATTCTGAAGATCAGGTTCAGAAAAGATGGCAGAGAACGGCCTGTGAGAACTGTCTTGAAACAATGATATCTTTCTCCTGCATCTTTAACTGCTCAAGAAGACTATGCATGTTAAATAGCAAAAGTTACTCAATTGAAGCAAAAATTCCTTTCCCAATAGTGCTCCCTCAAGAAGGAATGTTATATTATGTTCAGCTCCAAGTAAGAACTGGTAGAGCTTCGGATGGCCACAGCAGAAATTCCAGATCTTTCTCAGCCATTTCTAAGGATGTTTTGTTAAATATAATCTTTCTCCCCTTGCCTTGTTTTAGGTTTGCCTTCTGTGAGCCTGGCTGTGTTGCCACCCTGAACACAAGGGCAAGTCAGGGACTTCCCCTGTGGTCCAGTGGTTAAGACTCTGCACTCCCAATGCAGGTCTAGGTTCAATCCCTGGTCAGGGAACTAGATCGCACATCTACAGACCCTGCATTTCACAACAAAGATCTAATGTGGTCAAATAAATTTAAAACAGCAACAACAAACAGGCAAGTCAGACTGCCCTTGCCCAACTGAATCCCCATTCAACCCACAACAAAGGTGCCCTCTTGTTTTATGACACAGAGGCCAGCCACAATGCACCTCCCTATATAATGACCAAAAGAGAGATAATGAATATTTGGTTTCCCAGTGTGGTCTGTGGCACCATCTTGGCCAGGAAGTCCTACTACACACACTTTAAACATGAAAAAAAAAAAAAAACACCAATGGTTACCACCCATTTGGACATTCATTTTTCTTTCACCAAAATTGCAATTTTGAAACAATGTGAGGAAAGAATGTTTAAGGAATGACAAAGTTTAGCAAACTATTTATACTTTTCAACTACCTTTCTCTCAATTTCAAAATATGTTTGCTTAAAGGAAGCCTTGCCTGCAGAATCCCAGGGACGAGGGAGCCTGTTAGGCTGCCGTCTGTGGGGTCGGGGTCGCACAGAGTCGGACACGACTGACGCGACTTAGCAGCAGCAACAGCAGCAGCAAAGGAAGCCTGGTTTCAAGTCATATTCAGGCCATTTCTCTATTCAAGTTTTTAAGTAAAAATAATGTCTGAGCAGAAAGATCAGACTGCAAATACAAATGCAGGCCCGGGGGGAAAACTGTCTTCAAGTTATTCCTAGAATCTTCCATGAAGTTAGCATGGCATGTCTGTAATTCTGTCTTAATAGGTACTAGAGCAAAGATCCAATCTTCTCTTTCACTGGTCATATCATCATCAATGACTTAAGACTCCACTATGTTCCATCAATGCATTTCTTTTTGTTTAACAGTAACCTTTAAACAGCTCTCCTCAGAGCCTATTAACTCCTTGAATGGTTTGCCAAATTTCTCTTAACAATTTTTCATCTCTTCCACCAACCTCTCCCTACTCTTCCTAAAAGGTAATGGATCAGTAAGGAATATTTATCCATTAAAAGAACTGAACTTTAGGAGAAAAAAATCTCCTAGAAAGTATAAGTTCTGTGGAAAAGATTTCACCAGGTGTTGGGGGTCATTTGACATCAGGATGCACCTTGTATTCCTATGAAGTATACCCAGACATAGGTCAGACTTGTGGCCATCTCGGCTCTCCAGGATACAGCCACCAGCCCAGAAGCATTTTTTTTTTTTTTAATCTCTTCAGGCAGATGAAGGCATTGTCCAATAGCTTGGCGCACTTTGTTTCTTTTTAAAAAAATATTTACCTGGCTGCACTGGATCTTAGCTGTAGCACACGGGATCTTCGATCCTCATTGTGGCATGTGAGATCTTTAGTTACGGCCTGAGAACTCTTAGTTGCAGCGTGTGGGATCTAGTTCCCCAGTGAGGGATCAAACCCAGATCCTCTGCATTACTGCATGAGAAGTACAGAGTCTTAGCCACTGGACCACCAGCCAAGTCCCCCCAGCACACTTTCAGATGAAAGCAAGTCTCTCTAAACTGAACTCAAATTGTTGACCACTGCGTATGTTTAATTCCAACAAACTTGCCAAGGGGCCCTTCTGCCAGAGAGTAAATAGCCACTAAGAAGTCAAGAAAGGACAGGCACAGTGACAGTAGGGGAACTGACCGCTAACCAGGAGGGAGCTTGAAGGACTCAAAGACTCAGCACTAGAACTGCACAGAAGGCTTGAGGACCTACTTTGTAGGATTCTACAGTTCCACTCAAATCACTCACTC
>SJYV01031758.1:842648-881045 GCA_006410875.1 Neotragus pygmaeus | reverse complement strand
TTACCACCCATTTGGACATTCATTTTTCTTTCACCAAAATTGCAATTTTGAAACAATGTGAGGAAAGAATGTTTAAGGAATGACAAAGTTTAGCAAACTATTTATACTTTTCAACTACCTTTCTCTCAATTTCAAAATATGTTTGCTTAAAGGAAGCCTTGCCTGCAGAATCCCAGGGACGAGGGAGCCTGTTAGGCTGCCGTCTGTGGGGTCGGGGTCGCACAGAGTCGGACACGACTGACGCGACTTAGCAGCAGCAACAGCAGCAGCAAAGGAAGCCTGGTTTCAAGTCATATTCAGGCCATTTCTCTATTCAAGTTTTTAAGTAAAAATAATGTCTGAGCAGAAAGATCAGACTGCAAATACAAATGCAGGCCCGGGGGGAAAACTGTCTTCAAGTTATTCCTAGAATCTTCCATGAAGTTAGCATGGCATGTCTGTAATTCTGTCTTAATAGGTACTAGAGCAAAGATCCAATCTTCTCTTTCACTGGTCATATCATCATCAATGACTTAAGACTCCACTATGTTCCATCAATGCATTTCTTTTTGTTTAACAGTAACCTTTAAACAGCTCTCCTCAGAGCCTATTAACTCCTTGAATGGTTTTGCCAAATTTCTCTTAACAATTTTTCATCTCTTCCACCAACCTCTCCCTACTCTTCCTAAAAGGTAATGGATCAGTAAGGAATATTTATCCATTAAAAGAACTGAACTTTAGGAGAAAAAAATCTCCTAGAAAGTATAAGTTCTGTGGAAAAGATTTCACCAGGTGTTGGGGGTCATTTGACATCAGGATGCACCTTGTATTCCTATGAAGTATACCCAGACATAGGTCAGACTTGTGGCCATCTCGGCTCTCCAGGATACAGCCACCAGCCCAGAAGCATTTTTTTTTTTTTTAATCTCTTCAGGCAGATGAAGGCATTGTCCAATAGCTTGGCGCACTTTGTTTCTTTTTAAAAAAATATTTACCTGGCTGCACTGGATCTTAGCTGTAGCACACGGGATCTTCGATCCTCATTGTGGCATGTGAGATCTTTAGTTACGGCCTGAGAACTCTTAGTTGCAGCGTGTGGGATCTAGTTCCCCAGTGAGGGATCAAACCCAGATCCTCTGCATTACTGCATGAGAAGTACAGAGTCTTAGCCACTGGACCACCAGCCAAGTCCCCCCAGCACACTTTCAGATGAAAGCAAGTCTCTCTAAACTGAACTCAAATTGTTGACCACTGCGTATGTTTAATTCCAACAAACTTGCCAAGGGGCCCTTCTGCCAGAGAGTAAATAGCCACTAAGAAGTCAAGAAAGGACAGGCACAGTGACAGTAGGGGAACTGACCGCTAACCAGGAGGGAGCTTGAAGGACTCAAAGACTCAGCACTAGAACTGCACAGAAGGCTTGAGGACCTACTTTGTAGGATTCTACAGTTCCACTCAAATCACTCACTCATGCATCGCAGGAGTTATAAAATGACAACAATTCTGGATGATCAGGAAACATGTTGTTGTAGCACATACTTGAAACAAAGAAGCAGAAGAACTATTTAGACAGTTTTCCAAAGGGTTTTAAATGAATTAAGTTCAAGAGCTTTCAAGGGTAAGAACCTATTCTCTGAATGAAAAGTTCACACAGTGTGAAATACACCTCATCCCACAATGAAGCTGGGTAAAAAAGGGGAGAGACAGTGTTCTGTTTTCACATTCAATAGTCAACCCTTCATAGTAACTTGACTACACTGTATGACTGCTTCGTATCATCCCAGCTCCTTGGAAAGCCAAAGGCCTTCCTGTCACCTCAAACATGTAGGGTTTGTGCACAAGCTTGTAAGAAATTTCAAGTAGTTACCGATAGTATAAAAAACAAATAGCCTATCAGCCTTTTAATGACGTCAAAAACAGAGTCTTTTTAACATAATCTCATAGGTCAGTGGATGATGCTAGTGGCTGCTCCACTGGGCCGAAAAAATGCAAACAAAACCATAAACCTACATGAGAGATGTTAAGAAAAGCAAGTTCAGGCTAGATACAAGAGCCAAAGCATTTACTTTAAAATCTAATACTGACTTACATTTATAAGAGGTATACAATTCTAGACTTAATTTCTCAGTTAAGACACAAAGCTGGGGATGTTCTTAGTTTTCACACAGCAAATGAAAAGCCATCAGGACTTGGGCATCAGCAAAGAGGGACCAGGTGATGTAGAATACAAAGAACCCACAGCCCATTACCAAAAGAAGAAATTATATGGACACTGGAATGCATTTCTTTTTTCTTTTTATTTTCAACATTAATATGCCTTCTCAACTTAGTAGCTTGTGGTTTTATTAAGGTGACTGTGGGGTCTCTGGCATAAAACCATTCTCAGGAAGAAAAAAAAAAACACCTTGTGATAAGGTTTTTGAGTGACCTATGGCTACTAAAGGTCACTGGGTGGCTGCAGCTTAAGGACAGAACTTCGTGAAATCATTTTAAAGTCATCAACCCAAAGATAAGTCTGGACCTAGAAACAAGCTTCTTCCCATCTAAGGATGCAGGAGCCATTGATTCATAGGAGGGCACTTCCTAAAGGAGCTGAGAAAAATACTAATAGGCTGTGAGTGACTCACAGTCATTCTAAACAGCCATAACAATCCAATTAAAGATCCAGCCATTTAGCCTAATTTTGTTTCACCTCCATAGGTTTAATCTTCTTAGAACCAAGTACTACAATCTCTAATAGAAAACAAAGGAACCCTCACTCTTGATGCCCAGATATGTTGGGGAGGAAGTAAGAGAAAAAAAACACAAGTGCAGAGATCCCATCCACAGACAGAATACCAGAAGTCCTCCGTGCTCAATAAACACTCATTCATGTACTCCCCTAAAGAACTTTCACTGAATCCCAGGTATGCCCTAGACACAGCGGATACAGCCATGAATAAAACTAGTGCCTCACTTTTGAAACCCAAAATTCCAACACACTGTGGAAGTACGGTAACAGTCAGACACTAGAGAAAAAAAATCACAGCCCAAAGGAAGAGCAAATCACCTCCATGTGAGAGGGGACAGAGCCAGATCCTGCTTCACATCACAGGGAACACAGGCAGGAAAAATGAACATAGAGCACAGAGAATCCTTCTTATTTGGCTACATTGTTCATTTTACAGGTATACTTAAATGAAACATTAATGAGTATGTGTGTACTCAACAATAACAGGCAAAACAACTAGACATTAGTCACAATCCATAGAGGTGATTCACATAATTTAAAAGAATTAGACCTATGCAAATCACAGCCCAATTCTTAGGAGGAAAGGCATTAGTAGACTAAAGACATAAATGTATAGAATCAATATTCCACTGCCAGGGAACAATCAAGCAGTGATCACATAACACAACCACATGGGAGCAGAGCTTCTCAAACCTTAATGTGCACACACGTAAGCTGGAAGCTGGGGTAGAGCCTAACAGTCTGCATTTCTAATAAGCTCCCGGGTGATGCAGACAGGGCTGGGCCCATGGCCCACTCTGAGTGAAGAGGATGAGAAAGGTCAGTTCTGACTGAGCATCCTAGACATCTACAGAGGGGGCTCATAAACGAGACAAATTCCAGTCCTCATCTGAAACCTAATGAGCCAGAATCTTAGGAGATGAGGTTCCCTGTAATTTCTCTCTAAGCTATAAGGTGGTTCTCAAGTGCAACCAGATTTGTGAAATCACAGTCATGTAGACTTTTTGTATACCTCACCCCAAGAAACAGGTCAGTTCTTTTCTGTACATAGAAAATACCAGCAGCTGTAGAAGACATCCATGGAAATAATGAGTCAGAAAAAGGAAGCCCAGCTAACCTGACCAGGCTGATCAACTCAACCATGGTGATGCCTAGAATCACAGCCTCCAAAGGCTGATACCTGTGGTAGAATCTATCTTGACCCTTTCATCCACTGGAACTGTTTTCCAAAGCTAGNAGAATCGGACATGATCTAGGGACTAACACTTTCACTTCACATTTAAAAGCAAAAGGGGAAAGGGGCCATGCCAATATAAAAGTTGTATCTGTCGATTTCAAGGGGCATCATATACATCTGAAGCAGTGGTTCTCCATAGGGAGCAATTTAAACCCCTCAAGGGACAGCTGGGGATATCTGGAGACATTTTTATCTGTCACAATTTAAGTGGGAGAGGGAGATGCTACTACTCTCTAGTGGGTAGAGGCCAGGGTTGGAGCAAAACATCCTATAATGCACAGGACATCCCCCACAAAAAGAACCGTCCAGCCCCAAATGTGAATGGTACTGAGGTTTCGTACATGTACCTAAAACACAGGAAGAATACTAGGGTGAAGTCATGAGTCCTGCTTCTTCCCCAGTGGGCTCTTGGTCTGGGCAAAGCACCTGAATTTCTGGGTCTCTGGTTCACTGTCACTCAAAGAGGTCAGCCTGTGTCAGAGATTTTGCAACCTCAGCACTGAATTCAAACATTACATCTGCAAGCCTCCCAGCATGGCAGCTCTCCAAGCTTTTGTGGCTACTGTTTCTCACCCTAACACCCTTCACAGGGGCATTTCCCACCAGTCCTCTCTCAGGTCCATCACATTTCCCTTGGAAGGAGGAGCAGTGCTGAAAGCGACCTGTTTATTAGTATCACCAAGCGCCACTCACATCCTCGGTGATCTCTCAGTTCACAGAAATAAAAGCAGAGAGTTCCTGGATACAATCTTCTTCCAACTTAAACCACTCTACGCAGTCAACAAACCAAGGACAGCCATGTAAGCTTCATTTTACATTCTATATTTTGCTTTGAAAAAATGCCTACGCAAAAAAGAAAAAAGTTTTATAATAAAAGAAAACAGCATGGCTACCTTGGTATTCAATGATGCAAAAGGTTTTTTTGCATTTTCATAATATTTGGCAGCCATCAATCAGCCTACTACCCCAACTTAAGGAGCAGACTCAGGATGAAGTCACAGTTTTATGGACAGAGTCAACCTGAGACCATCTTCCCATTCTCAAGACCTTCTCTACTGGCTCCAGCTGTAGACATCATTTCCATGAGACCAGCTTAGCTAAGAGACTGAGCCCCTCCATACACAATCCAATGGTATCTAAAACCACAGAACCCAGGAATTGTTTTACAAGTAGAATTCTCATTTTTAGGAAAACAAATATAACCTGTCTGACTAGGGGGAGAAAATCAACATGTTAAACTGCCTCCATAAGTCCACATTGCTCTCTCTCTCTCAACAAAGGCAAAAGAGCAAACCACTTGTCGACTCATGCTGCTTAGGAATCCCTTTGTCTCCATTGCGCTCAAAGCCAATGATTCTCCAGATCCCAAGCTGGGACACAGTACCTGGATTCACGAGAAAAGTAGAAGCCAACCAGAAGAGAAAAGAGGGAAGTGTAATTTCTAAAACTAAAATGTAATAGCACATACCCCTGCTGCAAGATGAAGGGTTTCCACACATTTCATTTGCCTCAAAAAACAAACCAATACTCCCCAAAAGTTTCCAATATATCCATTATCCATAAAGCAAATGGGAAGAAGAAATTCAAAACTCATTTAAGAGGAAGAACAAAAACTAGTGAAAACTCTACAAATGGCAACAGAGAGTTAATGTCTTGAGGCAAGGCTTCCTCTCGGCAAGTGCAAATCCAAAATCATAATAAAGATGCTGAAGGATTTAGTCATGAGCCCTGCCCTCTGCCATCAGAAGGAATGGCAAAAATGCAAAGTGAGTGCTGGGAGCCAGAACATTTCATTTCTTTCTAACTGTGCAAAGAATTTGCATTTAAAATGAGCATCTCATCAGTGCTTCTAAGAATGCTTGATATTATGCTGCTAAGAAGAATAAAAGTGGTCCTCCACAACATCAAATTTCTAATTATTTAATTGCAACACAAGTATCTGGGTTCCCTGGTGGACTCAAGAACACTTGTAGCTAATTACATCTTCACCAGTCAGGTGAAACTTCAAACACAGTCAAATACAGACAACTCTTAAAATATACTCAAATCACATTACTAAACAGTAACAAGGATAAAAAGTACCTTCCTGGTGACTAAACACCCCATGAGTCAAACTTTACTTTCTATATAATTTCACATTTACAAGGAAAGTAGTATCAAAGAGATAAAGATTTGTATCAGAAATTAAAACCATTAGGAAAGAAAAAGGCATTTTTTCTTGAGCACCATGAGAAGAATGGGGTGCTGGAGCAGGATCAAGACAGCAGGACTCAGTGGCAGGAAAACCCAAGAGAGACCCAAGCCAGGAAGGGGAGTGCTTATATACATAGGATCTGTAAATTAATAACCCTGATTCTCAGCATCCACGTTCAAAACACAAAGCTAAAATCCAATTTATTTTTTAAAGGAAGAAGGATGAAAGAGAGGGATCCAGGGGGGAACCAGAGAGTGTCTCATTTCCACTGCCAACAGAAGTGGGATCAAGGCTTCCCCAGTGGCTCAGATGGTAAAGAATCTGCCTGCAATGCAGAAGACCTAGGTTCGATCCTTGGGTTGGGCAGATCCCCTGGAGAAGGGAATGGCAACCCACTCCCAGTATTCTTGCCTGGAGAATCCCATGGACAGAGGAGCCTGGAGGGCTGCAGTCCGTGGCATCCCAGAGAGTCAGACACAGTGGAGCGACTAACACTTTCACTTCACTCCCTTCAGAAGCAGGATCAGAAAATGGGGATGTTAATCAATGGCTCTGTCCTAAGTAATTTGTTAAAAGTAGGAAGGGCTTTGTCTTCTTTACTCTCTAACAACAGTGCAGGGTAGAAAGGAATACTAGAAAAATATTAATACAAGTTTTAAAAAAGGGTTACCAGAGCCATGAGGCTAGAAAGAAGGCAAGAGCACCCTGTTCTGCAGGAGAATAAAGGCTCCAGTGCGCCACGAGGCCCTTGTGATCACAGCCACCAGCTGAACTGAACAACACAAAGGGACTTCTTGGGAACCTGAAGCTGTTTTCCCATCTCTTTCCACATCTTCCTCACGTGGGTGGCTGCTCTGCGGTCAGGATAGGTTTTCACCAGGGCTAGATGACTTCCTAACAAGGGCATTTTAATTAAACATGAGACATGAGGCAATGCAAGCGAAAAGAGCCCTCGGCTAGGATGGTGTCCAGCCTGAAGCCTCCATGTGGCTCCCATTCCGACCAGGGCCTGGCACCAAGCTGGCTTCATATGTGCTGGTTCTGAACCTGGACAGGCAGCCCGGACGCACTGGCAAGAGCCACACCCGCAGCTCAGGGCCACTTCCGGCGCTGGCTCTCTCGTTATTCCAGCCTACTGCACTACCCTGCCCTTCTTCCCCCAAACCGACTGTCCCCTCCATCTAAGCAGACTTCCCCAGCATCCCCANCCTGCTGGCAAGAGCCACACCCGCAGCTCAGGGCCACTTCCTGCGCTGGCTCTCTCGTTATTCCAGCCTACTGCACTACCCTGCCCTTCTTCCCCCAAACCGACTGTCCCCTCCATCTAAGCAGACTTCCCCAGCATCCCCAAGGGGTGACACCTCTATCATCCGTGCCTGGAAAATTCCCAGGCTGGGGATCTGGACCATGACGGTCCAGGGAGATGAGTCACTGGCTCAACACCAAGAACTCAGCGGGTAGTGCTGGTTTCCAAAACAGATGGCCCTAACGACTCATGGAGCAACCGGCCAACTCCATGTTGCTTCCCTTAACCAGACCGCCCAGGGGCCTTTCAGACTGAGGCCAAGGGCCAGCTGTGGACAGCTGATGCATGCCACCCCACTCTCTTCTGAGGGTTTCTGTGAAACAGCAACAACAACAAAAATCCAGCCCTCCTCCTCCTCCTAACTCCTACAGAGACTGTCCCAGGCCATTACCTCATCAGCTTGGGTAGAGTCTAGCCAACACTTGGACTTTCCTGTGCTGACCTGGCCATTCTTGAGCCAGCAGCAATCTCGCTCAGAGCTCTTGCCTGTGTTCTTCCCTCTGCCTGGAGTATTCTGGCCCAGGTGCCTCACCTGGATGGCAAACTTTCATCCTTCAAGTCTTAGCTTAAATGTCATCTCTCAAGAGACTCATCCAAAACACCTACCCCCTGCTCCTCGGCTCCCCCCTCACTAGGCTTTGCTCCTCTCGCTCCCAGCTGTCGGCCTAGGACTGGAGAGGATCTTGGCCCATGGTGGATTCCCAGGCATGATTTACTCCACGAATGAATGCCCCGGGAAAAGTAAATCAAAACCACATCTGAATTTTCGCTCCTCAGAATAAATCCATCCGTGTCCAAATGCACGTACAAGAATATTCACATCAGCTTGTTTATAAGAGCCCAAATCTGGAAACTACCAAAATGTCCGTGAACAGAAGAAGAGACCCTATGAATAAAAGGAATAAATACTCAACAACATCGGGAATGACAGGCCTACGAGTCACAGGGCAGCGTGGAAGCATCTCACAACCATCACGCTGAACAAAAGCAACAAGAAACAAGGCAGATTCCATTTATAGAAAGTTCCAAGACGGTAAAAGTCAAATCAGGATAGTGATTCCAAGGAGGAGGCAAAGTCGCTGTTGGGGGCACCTGGGATTCTGGCTACACTCTTTCCTGATTTGGGCACAGGTTATGCAAGTGTGTTCAGTTTGAGAATTCATCAAGTTGTAAATTTATGATTTGTGTACTTCAATTCTGTTTCAACAACGCTTCAAGACAACATGTGAAATAAACATGGGTTTCTTTTATCTTTTTAAAAAAATACTTATTTATCTGGCTGCACCGAGTCTTAGTTGCAGCATGGCAGATCTTCAATCTTTGTCGTAGCATGTGAGATCTTTAGCTGGGGGCATGCAGGATTCAATTTCCTGACCAGGGATCGAACCAAGGGCCCCTGAATTGGGAGCACAGGGCACCAGAGAAGTCTCTGGGATTTTTCTCTTAAAAGAGCCAACTAGAGACACTATTCTGTCACAGGGCCCAACATCCTACACCCAGGCTTGGATGGTGTTTTATGGGTGTGCAACACTAGCTCCCTCTATATACATTTAGCATGTTGTCCAGCTGTTGTGACTGCATCTAAGGCTTCCAGGGCTCAAATCCACCAGGACAATGCTACCTGCTACAATATTCTTCTTCCTCATAGTCCCAGAAATCCAAGACTGGGTCCTAACATGACTCACTTTAGATGGAAACAGGTGACAAGAATCACTGCCTACATAGACTGAATGCTTATGTTCACTTGTCCCTGCCCCCAAAATTCATGTTGAAATCCTACCCCCCAGTATGATGGTATTTAGAAGACGGTTAGGTCATGAAGATGGAGCCCTTGTGAATGGGGTTAGCGCCCTTATAAAAGAGACCCTAGAGAGCTCCCCAGCTCCTTCTACCATACAAGGACTCAGTGAGAAGACAGCCATCTGCTTACGAACAAGGAAGTGGGCTCTCAGATACCGAACCCATCAGCACCTTGGTCACTGTAGACTTTCCAGTCTCCAGAACAGTGACACAGATTCCTTTTGTTTATACGTTGCCCTGTCTGTGGTACTGTTAGAGCAGCCTGAGCGGCCTAAGATGCATCCCCTACAATCACAGCACACAGGCAGACATGTGAGCACAGCTCTGCTCAAAACCCAGTGACCTGGACTTGCCTGGTGGTCCCGCCTGCCAGTGCAGGAGACACAGGTTCCATCCCTGGCCACGGGCATTCCACGTGTCACCGGGCAACCAAGCCCTCACACCGCAACTGTGAGCCCATGCACCTAGAGCCTGTGCTCCACAGCTAGAGAACAGCCCCTACTCGCCCCACTGGAGAAAACCCGTGAGCAGCAGTGAAGACCCAGCGCAGCCAAAATTAGTTAATTTTTTAAAAACCAATGACCTGAGGCCCTGGGTCACACAAAGAGAACAAGAAGCATGGGTTACCTGCTATCTTTTTAGTAATTTCCTCTTCTTAAAGTTGTTCGTGAAAACTGATCATTCGAGGGAAATTCCTCTTAGGCAGGAAAAAAATAACCAAAGAGTGACAAAGCTTAGGAGCAGAGACAGCTAAATGGCCCCAGGCCAACTATGATCTGGAAGACACACGGCCAGCAGGGAATCAGAGGGAGGAGAACTGTGCCTGCCCAGGACATCTGCTGAGACACAGTCAGTGACAGGTCAGTGCGTTCAAGGGCCCAAACCACAAATGCCAGTTGGATCATGATCCTACTGCCAACCTGCAAAACAGGTCCACACTCGACTTGCCCAGCATGCGTGTGCACTTTACTCACGCACATTCCACATACTTGCACACACACTCTCACCTCCAACTCGAATAAACTTCCCTCTGTTGAAAATTAATCTCACCAAATATTTCGGCTTGAGGAATAGTGCAAAGGTATACAGTTACTAGGGTTTTCCCTGGTGGCTCTGACAATAAAGAATCTGCCTCCAATGCGGAAGACGAGGGTTCAATCCCTGGGATGGGAAGATCTGCTGGAGAAGGGAATAGCTACCCACTCCAGTATTCTTGCCAGGGAAATCCCATGGACAGAGGAGTCTGGCAGGCTACAGTCCCTGGGTTCACAAAGATTTCACCTTCTGCTTTGCGGAACACACAACTTAGCAACTAACATTTTCTCTTTCACACCCTGCTTTATAAAATATGTCCCCTTCCTGAATGAAGTACACTCCTGTTTTGTCATCCTATCTATCTATGCTTCTGCCCTGGAAAGGTAGAAAGAGCAGATCAATTGATCTCTGTTGCAATTCCTTTTTTTTTTTAAAAGCAGACCCACTGGTTTCCAAAGGTAGCCTGTGAACGAGCAGACTCCTGAGATGGGGGTCACACTACCATGGCCCCCACTCAGGTCCACTTGTCACGGGGAAGTGAAATGGGAGAGAAGGACAGTAAGAAACTGCCTGGCTAAACTCGTCTGGGCAAACGACAGGACCCCTCAACCCGGCACGAAACTTACAACTCTTAATGTAGAACCCCTCCCCCACCTAGCGGTCTGGGGGCTGCTCCAGGAATGGTACAGACAAACAGGACCAGCCAGACACAGCTCTTTACTGACAATGAATCTATGTGCCGTTTCTCATTAGGCCCAGCTCAGAAGGAGAAATGAGAATCACACAAGGACCCAGGGCCCCAAGGTGACAGCGACTGCAAACTTGCCAGTTCTAATTCCCATCTCAAGGAATGCACGGCGGCGCGCGGGTAAACCCTGCCTCAGCTTGGGCTTGGAGAGAAAGTGGAAGGAGGCACAAGAGCAAGCTTTGTCCCCCATCGCTGGCCCCCTCGGCGACGCCAGCAGAGCCCCAACAGAGCTGGTCCGGGAGCTGCTGCAAATAAAGATCCCATTGTTGCTGCCTGTGAGGTTTTCAAAGCCCACGACACAGAAGCCAAGGCCTGACAACTGTCGGGGAGGAGCAGCAGGTCGGACTTGTCTCGTCACCATCATCTGAGGAGGAAACCTTTTACCCGTTTTCTGGCCGACCTGCCTCCCCACGACTGCTCTTTACACCAGGACAGGGAGCTCGAGACAGGACAGGCCACAGGAAAGGACAGAACAACAGGGACTCTGTCCCGGGTGTGCAAAGCAGAAGGTGACCAATGAGAGAGACTGGCTAAAGGCGAGCAGAGAAGGGGACCAGGTGTGACTTGGCCCCTCCCTGTAACCCACCCAGGGTCCCTGCACCTGGCCTCACTAAGGCACAGGCAAGCATGTGCCTTCGCAAGTTCCCACACACCTTCCTTTTGTCCAGCCCCTCAGCTTGTCACGGCCTTGTCAGCAAAAGACGGCAAACGCGCCAACACAAACCAGCCAGCTTCCTGCCTCTGNTGCACGGCGGCGCGCGGGTAAACCCTGCCTCAGCTTGGGCTTGGAGAGAAAGTGGAAGGAGGCACAAGAGCAAGCTTTGTCCCCCATCGCTGGCCCCATTGGCGACGCCAGCAGAGCCCCAACAGAGCTGGTCCGGGAGCTGCTGCAAATAAAGATCCCATTGTTGCTGCCTGTGAGGTTTTCAAAGCCCACGACACAGAAGCCAAGGCCTGACAACTGTCGGGGAGGAGCAGCAGGTCGGACTTGTCTCGTCACCATCATCTGAGGAGGAAACCTTTTACCCGTTTTCTGGCCGACCTGCCTCCCCACGACTGCTCTTTACACCAGGACAGGGAGCTCGAGACAGGACAGGCCACAGGAAAGGACAGAACAACAGGGACTCTGTCCCGGGTGTGCAAAGCAGAAGGTGACCAATGAGAGAGACTGGCTAAAGGCGAGCAGAGAAGGGGACCAGGTGTGACTTGGCCCCTCCCTGTAACCCACCCAGGGTCCCTGCACCTGGCCTCACTAAGGCACAGGCAAGCATGTGCCTTCGCAAGTTCCCACACACCTTCCTTTTGTCCAGCCCCTCAGCTTGTCACGGCCTTGTCAGCAAAAGACGGCAAACGCGCCAACACAAACCAGCCAGCTTCCTGCCTCTGCAGATCCCACAGCCCTCAGTCCCGGCGGGATCCCTCCCTGGGCAGGACCACTCTCCCAGGGAGGCAGGTCATTTGAAAAGCCTCTTCTGCCAGTAAGGCTGGACCACCAAGATGGGGCCCAGCTCCCCTGTACAGTCATCTACCTCTGCCTGAAATAATTCACAGCTCAAATATTCAGAGCTGCTCAGTTGTGTCCGATTCTTTGCAACCCCATGGACTGTAGCCCACCAGGCTCTTCTGTCCATGGAATTCTCCAGACAAGAATACTGGAGTGAGTTGCCACTCCCTTCTCCAGGGGATCTTCCCGACCCAGGAATTGAACCCACACTGCAGGTGATTCTTTGCCATCTGAGCCATCAGGGAAGCCCAAATGTCCCCTGGAAACCCAAGGAGATCCCCCTTTACGAAGAGCAGACAGCACCTGGGCAAGCTACAAGGCATGTCAAACACTCAGAAGTTTTAAGGCTTAGTTCGAAAGCATGATGTCCTACTATCAAACCCTCTCCTCCCCAGACACCCATCCCACAGCCTAATCCTAGGGATTCAAAGAGCCCTGCACACCCTCTTTCCTGCCAGAAGGCAGCAAGAAGGGACAGAGCAAGGGAGAACCTCAGTGGTGAGATACGTTAGAGACAATACCCTGGGGCAATGCCAAGCCCCAGGAACAGAAATGGCCATACGTATCTGTACTTCCAGTCTCCCGGGGAGATCAGAGCCTCTGAAAGCGCACTGACTATGTGATAAGCCCTCGTACCCACCCCAACCACTAAGAATCTAAAATTAGCCAGAAAAAGCCAGCACTCAGCCTCACTTCTCCTACATCGCACCTGATAAGTGTCACTACCTCCTCTGCCAATGACTTGTCTCGGGGAGTGCTATAAATACCACCGAGGCCTATCCGACGTGAATTATGAATACCAGGAATAGTTTCAGGGTTTCCAGGCACTGGCTATGTGACAGAGGTGTCAAATTCAAAGTCGCCTGTGCAAGACGCAGATGCAGAGAACACACAAATCCCTTCCACCCCACCCTGCCTTCTAAACCTTGGGGAGGATTCCTCCAGCACAGCCACCTCCCGCATGGCTGAAACCGCTGCCAGCACCACCACCCTAGAAACCCAGTGAGATGCTCTTCACTTCTTATCAAATTGCTAGGAAGTTTGAGATGCAGGGACTTAAGTGGTTTGAAGATATCAAGACAAGTAGGATTTCGGCTTCCTTAGGTACTTAAATCTCAGAGCTTTTAAGGGGATGCATGTGTGTACTCAGTCTCTCAGTCGTACCTGACTCTTTGCAACCCCATGGGCTGTAGCTCGCCAGGCTCCTCTGTCCATGAGATTCTCCAGGCAAGAATACTGGAGTGGGTTGCCATTTCCTACTCCGGGGGATCTTCCCAACCCAGGGATTGAACCCACACCTCCTGCACTGCAGGAGGATTCTTTACCACTGAGCCACCATGGAAGCCCTTTAGAGGGATGAGGCCCTTGCAAACAGAGGCTGGCGGGGAAGCAGGTATTGACCGGATGACCCCAAGTGATTTCTGTCTCCCTTGCACCTTGCATCCAGAAGGTGTTTAATCAATGTCTGTAGAATGATCTTCAATTTGGGGGTTTTCAGGGGTTCAAAACTGCTGAATCCTAACCCCCACAGTCTTGTCTGGTGCCACTGGCACAGATAAGGGAACTTGCTGAAGAGCAGAAAGTCAGCTAGGACACTGGATTGGGTGAGAGATAAAGCCCTCGGCACAGGGAGTAGGTGGGGGTGGGGAATGATTTGGGAAGACAGAAGCCCAGGGATGCAGATACACATAGATGTAAGAAACAGGACTGATGGAGGACAAGAAAGTGGGTCCAGGCAGTATGGTGTTCCAGAGGCGAAAGGGAGAGAGAGTTTTAAGAGAAAAGGATGACAAACAGCAAGATGTGAAGGGAGGCCAAGGATCCAGCTGTGACAGTTGGCCCCCAAAGGACAGGGGGTGGGGAGGGTCTTCCAGAACAGCGTTCTGCTCAGCGGTAGCTGTGGAAGTTGAGGAGCAAGGGCAAGAGGTATAGACTATGACTCTTTTCTAAAGTTTGTCAACTGATATCTAACTTGACACTACACTAGTGGTGAAAAGAAAAATAATCACTCCCCATCAATTTACAGCCCTTGGCTTTTAACACCCTTTCTCCCTGATGTGCCTTCCTGCCTTTGCGTCTTTGTTCTTCCTTCTCTCCCAACCAGAACAGTCTGCTTTCCAGTGTCATACAGAATCTCCAAGTTCAGTTGAGGCTGCACCTCCAGGAACCCTTCTAAGTTTCCCAGGTCCCCATCACTTCCTGTCCCTGTTGGGTACCACTCTCCTGACCTACAGATGGCAGAGACCGTGTGTCCACTCTCATCACAAACTCCTGTAGACAGCGCCAAGGTCTCACTGTTTCCGTGTTTATCTCAGTAGGTACCATAATCCTTTGTCCACGAGAGAGCCTTGAAAAACAGCAATTGATAAGACTGTTTCTTTAAAACCAGTTGTTTTTCTCCCTCCTTTGCTCAGATTCTTTGCGCTTAGTAACAGTCGTAACTGCCCACACACCATCCCTATGTAAAATATTTCCCCAGCGTGTTTGACTCTGTCAGTCCCTTGGGAAGAACAGAACATGGCAGTGAATCCAAGGGACTGGAGTTGGGGGTGGAGAGAGAGAAGACAAGATACTAGAGTTTCTCTCTTCTCTTCCCCAAGCACCGCCTCCCCCCAACCCGCACTCCATCCCACATGGTTAGAGGAAGCCAGGGCCTTGGGAAGAATGCTCTGGAGGCATCACTTCAATCAAACCTTTATCCCAAGGAATTCAGGACTTATTAAGCTACCCTAGGTCACTTTTTTCTCTGAAGGGCTGAAATAATGGAAGTCAGACTTCTAGAGTCCGAGCTAAATACCTGGAGCTGGGATTGCCCAGATGGTCCGATGGTTAGGACTCTGCACTTCCATGTCACAGGGCATGGGTTCAGTCCCTGGTTGGGGGACTAAGATCCCACATGCCTTGCTGCACAGTCAGAAAAATAGAAGATCTGGACCTACATGCTCAGAACAAAACCCCTTTCCTGACCCAAGCCCTGCCCTCCCAGGGTCAAGATGAGGTCTGACAGAACTGAGCCAGGAGGAGCCAGTGGGCCAGATGCAGCAAGTCTAACAACCAGACCTAAAAATGACCCGACACTCCATGAAGGTAATCCACATGGTAACTCCCACTAAGGCTCCTGGACAGAGAAGCAACAGCTGGGCAGGAGACAGACGGACCTCCAGCGGCCACCACCCTCAGCCAACCACACTCCTCCAGTGAGTCTGGAAGCTGCAAGGATGGAACACGAGAATGTCAAGGCCTGGCCTCCCTCATATGTGGGGGCAGCAGTTGAAGCCCTCTCTCCCTTGGGGTCCCAGAGGCCTCCCCTCTCTCTCCCATTTCTGCCTGCCTCTGCCACCAACACTTGCTTGAGGACTGCTCTGCAAACTGACATCAATGGAAAGGAAACGTCCGGACTACAGTCACAGTTGAGTCATTAATTATGGCATTAACTTTCCTGGGGAAGAAAAAGGCCAAAACGAGCCACCAATTGCTAGGGCTTCGAAACACCAAAATGAACTGCGTATGCCTTTATGGTGAACAAAGGATCATGCATACATGTGTCCTGGAAGTCTCAGGAGGCGTCTTCGGCAGGCAGCCCCCCTCAGCTCTCCCACAGGCTGCTGGGGCCCTGCGATCGCATTTGTGGGTGGGCCTAGCCCCATAGAAAACAGCATCAAACACCGATTTTCTCCACCTACTCACCAGCAGCTCAGGAAGGGCTCACACTGTTTGCAAAGCCTGAAAACTATTATTTTCTGTCCTCCAAAACACAGCCCCAGGAAGCTAAATCCAAAAGGGAAGGGATAAGTGCAAACAGCCACATGGAAAACACAAAGAAAGGAGAATTCAGTGCCAGCTTGACTTAGAGCAAATAGTATCGGTGGCATTTGCATTGAATTCTTAAACAGAAGGCGGACTCCAAGTGCCACCAGAGAGAAGCAACCTGAGGACAGCTGACTGTTAAACAGGAAGGGACAAGAGGGAAACCTGGAGTCAAGTTTCCATTTTTCACACTATATAAAACCACCTCTCCGCAGCTGGCTCCATCCATCAACAAGAGAAACCCCAGCTGGGAAAGGCCTGCAACCGGCCCTGGAGAATCCCTCAAATACCCTCTCCGGGATCCCTGCAAACTGCCAGGTATCATAACACCTGCACGGGAATAATGAATAACTGGAGATTAGACCTCCTACTTTTGACACCTGTCATGCACAGGTCGTATTTTGATCAACAGTGCCACTTTCTGCCACTTTATCTATAGACACAATAGACAAGAGCCTAGGTGATTACTATAAAAATTCAACTTTTAGGAAACAAGTTTTTAATATTGTTTAATATCCACCAAGAGTAAGTTGATGATGCCAAGTCACCTCTCCCGTACCAACAAATCTGCCCATCTCGAGATCATTTTTACCCAATTATCTGACCTTCTACTCAAGAACCACTTTGTGTNAAAATTCAACTTTTAGGAAACAAGTTTTTAATATTGTTTAATATCCACCAAGAGTAAGTTGATGATGCCAAGTCACCTCTCCCGTACCAACAAATCTGCCCATCTCGAGATCATTTTTACCCAATTATCTGACCTTCTACTCAAGAACCACTTTGTGTTTATCGTGGGGTTGCCCAGCCTTGGCAAACAAAAATACAAGATATTTTGTTAAATATGAATTTCAGAGAAACCATAAATAATTCCTAAATACAAGTATGTCCCATGCAATATTCATGACACACTTCTAATAAAATTATTCACTGCTTCTCTGAGACTTAAATACAACGGGGCAGCCTGTATTGTATCTGGCAACTCTAGTTTGACATTCTAGAGAAAGCCTGACAACAGCTGGAAGCAAACTTTGGGATCCCCCAGCTGTCGCCTCATTCCACATAGAGGATTAACTGAAGCGGTGCACTGGCCTTGCCACTCTGGGCAACAAGGACAGGCAGAGGGAGGCAGGAATAGTCTCTGGCACACAAAAGTCAGGACCACTCTCCACTACTTACAAGGCTTACTGAAAATATCAATATAGGAAAAATGTGAACTTAAACACATAAGCCAGACACAAAGCAAGCGTTTTATACTTCTACTTATATGAGGTACAGAGATTCATAGAGACAGGAAGTAGAATGGTGGTTGCCAGGGGCGGAGCGGGAGGAAAATAATGACAAATTACTGTTTAATGGGTACAGAGTTTCAGTTTGATGAGAAAGTTCTGGAGATGGATGGTGGTAGTGGTTGGGTGACTTATGTGTACTTACTGCTCCTGAACTGTACAGTTAAATGGCTAAAGAACTAAATTTTATGTTATGTATATTTTACAACTTTTTTCTTTTAAATTAGCCAATTTTCTTCTTATTTCCACATTAGCTAGTAGCTTTTCCCTCCCTTAACACTAATTTATCTCTAACTTCATGGAGTAGGTATCGCTGCTAAGATTCTCACAGTATATGAGGAAATCACATCAGCAAGACAGGGGTGAAAATCAAGATTGGCAAGGGCAGGGAGGTGAGTCCTTATACCCAGCTGGCCCCATCCATCAGGGCCTCCCAAGGCCCTGCAGAGGCACCTCACCCCCCATTGCACCTGCCCCGCTCCTGAGTTCTCAGGCCCCATCATCATCCTCCACTCAGCCTTCAATAGGCTCTAGAAACCTCCCAGGAACAGAACTCAAGAGAGTCAAGAAAGGTCATCTCCATGGCATCAGGGAGGCCACTGGGTCTGTGGAAGCAGAGCCCTAAGCCCCACACCATCTCTGTAGTTGGCACACTTATCTTCTCTGAAACAGTAACCAGGTCTTAGGGCTCTGAACTTGCCTTCAGGAAAGTAAAAAAGCCAAACAATAGCTGAAAGACAATGAAGGGAGAAAAACCAAGTTTGATTCCTCTGGGACCAAGAAAGGGTTCTTTCCCATTTGCTCACACAGTAATGTCACACACACATCCCTCCTACCACCCAANTGAACTTGCCTTCAGGAAAGTAAAAAAGCCAAACAATAGCTGAAAGACAATGAAGGGAGAAAAACCAAGTTTGATTCCTCTGGGACCAAGAAAGGGTTCTTTCCCATTTGCTCACACAGTAATGTCACACACACATCCCTCCTACCACCCAACTCCGAAGGCTCCAGGCCAGACACGTTCTGGTGTAAAGTTACAGGCCACTTGCCTTGCAAGGGCCAGACAAAACAAGATTTGGGGACTTCAGAAACGGCTCTGACATATACAATTAAAAAAACAAAATCCAGGCAGAGTCAAGGGCTAGAAAATATTGTCAAAGGCCACAAGCCTGTGCAAGGGTCCACATGTTGTCTGGAGACAGCAGGCAGGCTCCCTCACTCAGTCCTGGTCAGTCCCTGGGTCGGTCCTCAGGGCTGTGTAGACTCTCCCTCCCAGGAACCCGTATTCTTTTTTTTTTTTTTTTTGCAGGAGGGGTGGGTTTGGGAGAGGGGGGGTCGCTCACCATAAGTCCTTTAGGAATTCGGATTCTTCTCAGCTCTTACTTGCCCAATCTGACCCTGACCTGGCCAGACAGCTAAGCAGCCACAATGACCCCTCATTCCCCACACCAGACTCAGCAGGGCAGACAGAGGGACAAGGGGGTGGGTCTTTAGCAAGGGTTCTCTTACCTCTCTGAGCCACAGAATCACAATGGAGATTCCCGTGCCACCCCCACCCCATCCCCAGGTTCCTCTCTCCATCTAGTGCAGGGTCCAGGGATCACCAGGTTTGGCAAGTACCCCAAGAAATTCCAAAGGAAGGGGATCCTCAGACCACACACAAAACAGAGGCCAGATTTAAGCTTTAAAAAAATAAATGTTAGAGCAATTCAATGATACATAAGAATGCTCACAATATAATGTTTGGTGGGGAAAAGCTGAATAGCCAACTTCATATCCTAGGAGTCCAAGTTGAATATTTATATACATACTAAACTTGTTTCTGAGTTAACTAGTGGAGGTGATGCAATTCCAGCTGAGCTATTTCAAATCCTAAAAGATGATGCTGTGAAAGTGCTGCACTCAGTATGCCAGCAAATTTGGAAAACTCAGCAGTGGCCACAGGATTGGAAAAGGTCAGTTTTCGTTCCAATCCCAAAGAAAGGTAATGCCAAAGAATGTTCAACAACACAATTACACTATCACACAATTACACTCATCTCACACACTAGCAAAGTAATGCTCAAAATTCTCCAAGTGAGGCTTCAACAGTATGTGAATCNAGTTTTCGTTCCAATCCCAAAGAAAGGTAATGCCAAAGAATGTTCAACAACACAATTACACTATCACACAATTACACTCATCTCACACACTAGCAAAGTAATGCTCAAAATTCTCCAAGTGAGGCTTCAACAGTATGTGAATCGTGAACTTCCATATGTTCAAGCTGGGTTTAGAAAAGGCAGAGGAACCAGAGATCAAACTGCCAATATGCGTCAGATCACAGAAAAATTAAGAAAGTTCCAGAAAAACATCTACTTCTCCTTCATTGACTATGCTAAAGCCTCTGACTGTGTGGATCAAAGCAAACTGTGAACAATTCTTAAAGAGATGGGAATATCAGAGCCCCTTACCTGCCTCCTGAGAAATCTGTATGCAGGTCAGGAAGCAACAGTTAGAACTGGACATGGAACATCAGACTGGTTCNTGAACCGTGTGCCAGAACTTGACGACAAGGAATGCAAACTGTTTTACAACCAGGACAGGGAAGAAATAGCAAGACAGAAGGGGAAGGGGGATGGGGTAGAGGACAGTGGAGAGTAAATCAGAAAATACAGCCCCACAATCATTCAACTACCCACTTTTGATTATGAATATTAAATCTAGAAGCCCAGCCACCCTCCAACTTTCTCTTGTCTTTACTATGCATAGCGGTGGCAGAGGTTCTCTTTGCTTTTGAGGAGAACTTGGCACTCCAGGGCCAGTGGCTCAAAACACTGGAGTGGTCCTGATAGCAGCAACGGTGATTGCTCAGCCCCCTTCCTTGTGCCAGCTCACCTGCCTTTCAAGCATCCACCTCAGCCCCAAGGCTCCAGTAGTGGAGAGAGGAGTGAAAGGGAAGATGCCAGCATCAGGACCAACTCTGGCATGGAGCATCCTTCAGAAACAAAGGATTCCCGTTATGCAAAAGACTTTCACAGACCCCCTTCGTGAGAAACTACAATACCAGGCACCACCACTTATCACCCAACAGCCATGTGGGCCTCCTCCTTTAAGAGCTGGTCTATCTCTAAGGCTTCTCTTGGGAAATTAAGCCACTTTACTTCAGGCTTTGAAAACTAATGCTCGGTGACAAGTTATTTTTCTTACTGTCAGAGAATAATACCCAGAATTCAGTATTCTATATTAAAATCAGTTCTTTTTGCTATATACCAAAAGCCCGTTCCCTCCTACAAATGGCAAAGCTGAGATACCACATCAAGGGATGGAAAAAGCAGCAGCCAGTTGCCCTGCAAAATCACGCCAATAATACCCTCTCTTACCCTGAAGAAAAACCACCTCAACGCAAATAAAGGAGAAGAAACTAGAAGAGAATGCACCATCTTAGTCATCTGTTAGTATGATAAGCTGCATTTTAACATTTTAAACTAGGTCAGAACTTGGGCTCTGATATTGGGCTTTCTTTTATTTATTATTTTTATTTTTTGGCTGTGCTGGGTCTTTGTTGTTGCACACAGGCTTTCTCTAGTTGTGGTGAGCAAGGGCTACCTAGTCTCTACTTGTGGTGAAAGGGCTTCTCATTACAGTGGCTTCTCTTGAAGAGCATGGGCCCTAGAGTGCAGGCTTCAGTAGCTGTGGGGCATGGGCTTAGGGACCTCGTGGCATGTGAGATCTTCCGGGATTAGGGATCAAACCCATGTCTCCTGCATTGGCAGGCAGATGGGCTTTTAAAGTACTTTCTTACTTTATATTTGGAGTAACAGATTGGTGAGTCTAGAGACGCCTTCCTAAATTATGATGCCTAATAACCAAAGCGTATTTCTAATTTTTTGGATCTCAATTACAGAGCCTGCTGTGCTTAAAAAAAAATTTAAAAATTCTTTGATTAAAACTATTAGCTGCACCATAAGATTAAAACATAAATGTCTTCTCCTCCAATGGATTTCAAGTGTTTCAGCCTTTAATCAGAAGTGGTCAACCTCTCACCTCTTTGTAACAAAGAATTCCTCATGGGTTTTAGACAAGAAACACATGACTTCGAGGGCACTAGAGCAAAGAGCAGACACACAACAGAATCAACCAAATGAGGAGGAGAGGCTCCTTCCAGCCTGCCCACTTCAAGTCTCATTCTTCCCTCCCTGGATGGCTCTAATATGATCATGCATTCTCATAACTACATTTGCAAATGACTGACTCAATTCAGTAACTGCTACCTAATTATATCTAGACTTGGGATGTACTTGTTTGAAGGAAGCTATATGGAATTAGGGCCTTAACAACCAGGAACTCTGTTGTTCTTCACTGCTGTAAGCCTGTAGTCTACAGCCCTGGTGTCTCCCCAGGCCTCCCCAGGGCAATTATGGACCCAAAGGCTCCAGTGGAATCTAATGTAAGGTGAATATATAGGCTCAGTGGGGCCAAGCAGAGACAGGCTTCCAAGTTCAACTCCTAAATCCATGGCCTTGGAGGTGAGCTGAAAGTACAGATGCCTAGGCCCCTCTGGAGGACTCTCCATCAGTACCCTGGGGAGGGGCAGCCGCAGGTGACAGTGCAGCCTTAGCAGTTCAGCCCTGGCTCACTGTAGATAAGCCACAGCAGTTCTAGATAAGTGCCAGCAGCCCTTCACAATAGCACATTAGCCAAGTATGAAGCTAGAAACCAGCTTATTGCGGATCGATATAGCTGGTACAAAAACAGAAAAACACTGGAGTGAGGAGTGGTAGGAAGTCAGGTCCCCTAATACCCTCAAGGGATTTGCGACTTGAGAGGGGTTAATTTTATCGAAGGAGCACTTCCAAGGATGCCTGAGCCTTTAAAGAAAGGGTTCGGGGTCCTGTGCCCTTCCAGTCACTCGTCTTGCCAACTTAGTCACAGGCTTTTTCCATGTATTTCCCTGGCCATCTTGCTTGAAGCCACCTCTCCCCACTTTAAACTCCTAATGTACATCACTAATACAACTTTCCAAATTGCATCCCACTCCACTAGTGAATAGTCCATAACCTTAAAAGAAAACAAAGGGTTTCTTGGACAATAAAGTCTGATAAAGATTATGCAGATGTGTATTCATTATGGAGACTATGATTCTGAGATTTTTAATAAATTGTTCAATTTTATTTGACCTATTCTAAATGCAACTGACCTACGAACTGTTTCCAAGGAAAACCTATTACTGACTTGCAGAACTGAAGATCTACAGAAGATGTGGGGAAATGCTGAGCTATCCCATTCACTCAACAACTCATTATGTCACATCTTATAATATGCTATTTAAGTGACTTGAATAGTTATTTAATCTTTTGTTATTTAGTTCTGTATGCATTTGGGTATTATCTTAAGTAGAATATTCATTTAAGCTAAGATCACATCTTATATGCCTTTGAGTTTCCAGCAGCCCCAAGTCTACCTGCTATAGAGATACACTCAAATTCTTTAAAGTGTTCACTCTGACATTATAAAACACCTCAGATCATCAAGTTTCTATATACACATGGGCTTCCCTGGTGGCTCAGTCAGTAAAGACTCCACCTGCAATGCAAGAGACCCAGGTTGGATCCCTAGGTTGGGAAGCTACCCTCAAGGAGGAAATAGCAACCCACTCCAGTATTCTTATCTGGGAAACATCACGGATAGCGGAACCTAGAGGGCTACAGCCCATGGGGTCACAGGCATTGGCTGTGACCACACCACCACACGCACACATACATATAAAGGGGGCTTCGCAGGTGGCTCAGTGGTAAAGAATCTGCCTGCCGATGCAAGAGACGCTGGCTCAATCCCTGGGTCAGGAGGATCTGCTGGAGGAGGAAATGGCAACCCACTCCAGTATTCTTATCTGGGAAATCTCATAGACAGAGGAGCCTGGCTGGCTACAGTCCATGGGGTTACAGAGTTGGACACGACTGAGCACACCTACACGCATGCATATATATATGTATGTATGTATACCAAAGCCCAGGGATGTAAATGGATTGTCCAATGTCATAAAAAGTTACTCAAAGAACCATGAGAAGAACTGAGGTCTTCCAACTCCTTATCTTCCTTCTGTAATTTAAGGAAGCCTTATCCTTTCAGGTTCCAGGTGGTTTTCCAGTAGCTCAAAGAATGAATTTCAGTGATTTGAATACCCTAGGGAGCATGACACAATCTTACCAAGTAAAGAACAAAAATGAAAAAAGATTCAAGTAATACCAGAGGTGCAGGGGACTTCCCTGGTGGTCTAGTGGTTAAGAATCTGCCTTTCACTGCAGCAAGAGTGGGTTTGATCCCTGGTCAAGGAACTAAGATCCCCACGTGCCACAAGGTACAGCCAAAACATTGAAAAAAAGAAAAACTATATGCGTCTCGTGCACACATGTGCATGTGTGAATCTACTTCTTCCTAAAGGTGTCCAGTGATAAAACCATGATACCTCTTATTCCTCCACTAGTCTCAAAATGACATGGATTCAGTCCTAGCAGATCCATATCAGAACCACTTGGGAAGAAAGTGGGGGAGGGGTGTCATCTGCTAATACAGAAGCAAGACCTCCAAAAGTGCAGGTCTCAGCATTTTCACAAAGCCCACAGGTGACACCAGCCCACAGACACAGATGTGAACTACAGCTCTGGAGGCCTGGAGCCAATTGTCTCATTTGCAAGGGACTGCCCAACGGACACTTCAAGATTTCACTCTACTCCTAAAGGTCAATTTCCTCCGACAAAGACTCTCTGACCCCCTCTTCGCCATGCCTGCCATCCTCTTTCCTGTTCTAGAATCCCTCAGTGCTTGACGTGTACAGCTGACACTGAGCATTCTCCTGGTAACTCCAGGGCTATAAGACACAGTAACTGTGACTGTTAAAGCATACACTGTGGGACCTCCCCGGTGGTCCAGTGGTTAGGAATCCGCCTGCCAATGCAGGCGGACTTGGGTTCGACCCTCGGCTAGGGAACTAAGATCTCACATGCCACAGAGCAACTAAGCCTGCACCCCGTAACCAGAGAGCCTGTGCAGTCAAAAATGTAAATAAATGAATGCAATTTCTCCCACATTTAAAAACAAAATAAAGCACACACTGTGCTTCTTTGTATTAAGACTTTTTAGTTCCTCACAGGGGCCCAGACGTTCTCAGTCCATGCACAGACACTGCAGATGCCAGGCAATGCTGCGCGAGCATTGCACTCTGCTTTTCCCCTTTCCAAGCCACTCCATAATGCGTCTTAGAAACCGCACCAGGGAAAACGATCTTATTACAAAGCGATCTTATCACTTGGCTTCCTACTTTCCAGTAGGTCATCCAAAAGGATGGTGTCTTAACCAGTAATTATTAGCAAATCACCTCAACGTGGCTCACAATTGATTGTGACTCGCAGGAGTTGAGTCAGGACACCGGAGTTAAGAACTGTTGACTGAACTAGTCACTAATACCCTCGTGCGGGTGTTGGAAACGAAGACAAAGAAAAGAGGACTATGCAATGCTGGTTCTCCAGAAAGTAGAAATATCAATTTGTTCAAAATCTACTTTATTGCATTTAAGGGGATAAATTACTGACTATGGGAAGAGTCCTCACAAAGCTGGTAAATCACAAAAGCTCCAAGACAATGGCCTTATCGAAATCTGAAGACTACTAATTAGGGAATTCCCTGGCAGTCCAGTGGTAAGGACTTGTTTCACTGCTGGGGCCCAGCTTCCATCCCTGGTCAGGGAACTAAGCTCCTACAAGCCATGCAGCATGACCTCCCAGAAATGAATAAATAAAATTTTAAAATAAAAATAAAGACTCCTATTACTATACTTCCTTTGTGGAACTTATCCCTTACGTTATAGACAAGAACCCCAACATCAAAACGTCCCTGGTGGTCCAACGGAAGACTCTGCTTCCAATGCAGAGGGTGCAGGTTCAGTCTCTGATTGGGGAACCATGGTCACATATGCCATGTGGCATGGTCAAAAAATAAAATAAAATTATAATAATAAATAAAGAGCACAGCATCCAGGGGCCAAAACCATCTGAAGGCTCAGTCCGCATGCAGTTTGTCACCTCTGTGGACAGCGCAAAGGTAACCAACGACCTCATGTTGGTAAAGACAAAGTCCATTTCTTAGAACCCCTCATCCTAAACTCTCATCAGCACCCAGAAGTCCTCCCCTCACTCAGCTCCTCAACACCGCCCATCCCCTCAGTTTTCCTCCTCCTTCTCTGGCCATACTACCTTAGTCTCTTTGCAGGTTCACCCTGCTCTACTACACCATGAAATAGGAAGGTTGCTCCCAGGCTCCTATCAGTAGGTACTCAAAGGTTTGCAGACTCAACGGTGAACTCTGTTTACACTGATGGATAAACTGCTGGAAACCAGACTCCCACGCTACAGGCACCCTACAGAAAGATCCCCAGCCTCTCCAACCAGCAAGGCAAACAGGAAAAACCAGGGTTTGCATTCACATCCTACTTTCTGCTCCTCCCAACGCTCTTTTTTTTTTGTTCATTTCAGGTTTAGGAACTCGCTTTTTTTGCATTTCTTTTTCTTGGGGATGGTCTTGATTCCTGTCTCCTGTACAATGTCACATACCTCCATCCATAGTTCATCAGGCACTCTATCAGATCTAGTCCCTTAAAACTATTTCTCACTTCCACTGTATAGTCATAAGGGGTTTGATTTAGGTCTTGAGAGTCCCTTGGACTGCAAGGAGATCCAACCAGTCCATCCTAAAGGAGATCAGTCCTGGGTGTTCATTGGAAGGACTGATGTTGAAGCTGAAACTCCAATACTTAGGCCACCTGATGCAGAGCTGACTCATTGGAAAAGACCCTGATGCTGGGAAAGATTGAGGGCAGGAGGAGAAGGGGATGACAGAAGATGAGATGGCTGGATGGCATCACAGACTCAGTGGACATGGGTTTGGGTGGACTCCAGGAATTAGTGATGGACAGGGAGGCCTGGTGTGCTGTGGTTCATGGTGGGTCACAAAGAGTTGGACACGACTGAGCAACTGAACTGAACTTAGGAACTTGAGAGGATTTTGATTAGGTCTCTTTTGAGGTAGCTGGGAATAAAAACTGTTCAACAGGAAAATAACTCCTCCATAACAGGTTTAATAAAGAGCTCCTTCCTAACTCCATGTATTTTCCTTTTGCCCAAGCTTTAACACTTTAAACAAAGAATGCAGACCTTTTATCAGTAAAGGTCACTGTCCAACAGAAATTGCTGATGGAGGTAAAACAAATAGTAGTTTTATGTAAGAAAACAGTTAAGGCAACAGGAAGTGCATGTATGAAAAACAAACACTGTAGTCAGAAGAAATACTAGACAGCATCTATAAGTCTGATATTTTAAAGAATAAAGATAACATATTAGGGGCTTGCCAGGTAGCGCTAGTGGTCAAGAATCCACTTGCCAATGCAGAAGACACAAAAGACCCAGGTTCCATCCCCCGGGGTCAAAAAATCCCCTAGAGGAGGAAGTGTCAACCACTCCAATATTCTTGCCTGAAAATTCCATGGACAGAGGAGTCTGGCGGGCTACAGACCATGGGGTTGCAAAGAGTTAGACACAACTATGGACACACACATATAACACATGAACTGTGACAGGCTGAGTGATGCCCTTCCCCCAGAAGATTGTCTCCTAATCCCCAGAACCCATGCAAATGCTACCTTACAGGGCAGAAGAGTATGTGCTGATGTGATTAAGAACCTTGAGCTGGTGACAACACCCTGAATTATCCAGCTGGGCCCAGTGTAATCACAAGGTCCTTAAAAGAAGTGTCTAGGTCAGAAGAAAGGAGAAGTGGCATTGGAAGCAGAGGTCACAGAGGTCACATTGGAAGATGCTATGCTGCTGGCTCAGAAGATGAGGCCACAGGCCAAGGAATGCCAGCTGCCTTTAGAAGCAGGAAGAGTCAAGGAAAGAGAATCTCTCTCAGAACCTTCTGAAGGAGCACAGCCCTGTTGACGCATTGTTTCTAGGACTTCTGACCCCCAGAACTATGAAGATAATTTTGTGTTGCTTTAAACTAGTAAGTTTAAGGTAATTTGTTAAACTAGCAAAATGTTTTTATTTCCAAGGCTGAGTATATCACCTGAAATACTCATTTCTAATGAGATTAAAAAACAAATTTTCCTCTGGGAAGTAAGAAGTATGAATACTCATTTTTCAAAAGAACAGGAGTACTTTAAAATAATGAGTCCGCCTTGCCAGCCTCTCATGTGAACATTCTTATGGGCCTCCCTGGTGACTCAGTGGTAAAGAATCCACGGGCCAGTGCAGGAGATGTGGGTTCAGTCCCTGGGTTGGGAAGATCTGCTGGAGGAGGAAATGGTCACCTGCTGCAGTATTCTTGCCTGGAAAATTCCACGGACAGAGGAGCCTAGTGGGCTACAGTCCACGGAGTCACAAAGAGTCAGACATGACTGACAGACTGTGTGCAAAGTCATTTATGTCCTTAGTGTGAACAAGCATCAACTCCTGATAACTGCCCCAGGGAGCAAATAGAATAAAGCGAGAAGTCAAGTTCCAACTGAGGGCAGGTTTGCAGATCTCCACGGTGTAAATACTCTCACCAAAGCCAAGTAAAGCCACCACTGTAATGTCAAACATCAACTTGAGAAGAGATGCAGTCAGCTCACATGAGCAGCTATGAGACAGCTGGGCATTTCATGCCCTGATTTTCTGATTCATAGTACTTAATATGTGTTTCCGGAGAATGCAATGGCACCCCACTCCAGTACTCTTGCCTGGAGAATCCCATGGGCGGAGGAGCCTGGTAGGCTGCAGTCCATGGGGTCGCTAAGAGTCGGGCACGACTGAGGGACTTGACTTTCACTTTTCACTTTCATGCATTGGAAAAGGAAATGGCAACCCACTCCAGTGTTCTTGCCTGGAGAATCCCAGGGACAGGGGAGCCTGGTGGGCTGCCGTCTATGGGGTCACACAGAGTTGGACATGACTGAAGCAGCTTAGCAACAGCAGCAGTATGTGTTTCACTTTGATGGGGGTACTATGAGATTCTTTAGCAAACAAAGTACTCTTTTAATTAAATAAAAGTTTGGGAAACAGCACTATACCTTCCCTCAGATATTCATACATTAAAGGTTCTGACAAGTTCTGCAGGCTTTTTTGTGTTTTATTTTTTAAGCTCAGTTATCATAGTTCAACTCTGTGTTTTGTACTTGTATTCAGGGGTGGGGCCACCTGAAGCTTACTCAAGTTAGAAAGCTCTCTTTAGGAGAAAGGATACAAGATTAGGTGCAGACCTTTGGTAGGGACCCCCTATTTGAGGGATCCTGGAGCTTCAACCTCATAGCTTCATGGCAAATTTCATCCGTGCATGTGTTGAAATCTCCCTGCACTTACCAACACCTGACATTGCACTATTTCAAAGATGCACACCCGTTAGGAAATGCTGCCCCAGAGCATGAATATGAAACAGGCCAGAAACTGAGAAAGTGCTTGCCGAACAAGGTATCTATTCTATACCAATGGGACTATATCTGAACCCAAACTTTGTCTCCACGGGCCATCTTCCAAAAGATAGAAATAGCCTTGTTTTATAGGCTGCTTCCTTCAGGAAAGTATTCCCTGTAATAGTCACTGATTCATGCTTTCAACATTTGCTAAGCACCACATGGGAGGATACAAAAAAAGGCTGAAATAGCCTCAAGGAGCTAAACTGCTGAAAGAATAGCAGATGTGCACCCATACCACAAGCTGCTTGGCATGACAGCTCCATTTGAGATGGGAGGTATCAATCTTAAGTAGAGACATGGTGGTCAATAATTCTGCTATGATGATCTAGTCCATAGCCAAGGGCAAGATAGGGACAGAATGGGGATAGGAGGAGAGAGCATTGAGGTTGCTATGGAAACCCTCCCCAGAGCAGTGGACAGCCAGCACTGCCCTCCCTCGTCCTTGGGCACAAGTACCACTCTACCACCCTTCAGGCTATGGGTCTATTTCCAGGAAAAAAAAAAAAAAANGAGAAGGAAATGGCAACCCATTCCAGTGTTCTTGCCTGGAGAATCCCAGGAATGGAGGAGCCTAGTAGGCTGCCGTCTATGGGGTCACACAGAGTCGGACACGACTGAAGTGACTTAGCAGCAGCAGATGCTAAAGTCTAGGTTACATGTAACCTCTGGGAAGTGGAAAGAATCAAGTTCATGAGAGGTCTCAACTGTTGTCCTTGTTAAAGGACAACAAGGCACATGACGCTGGGAGATGCTGAGAAGGAAGCCAGGACAGAGAACTCAGTGTCTCACACACAGTAGGCTCTTTACTAACCCATGTTGATTACATATGAACATGTATGAATGAAGAGACCATCCCAGTTGTTCAGCTCATGTCTCAAATCTAGTCACTGGGCCCAGAGCCCTGCCTTGCATGCTATCAGCACTCCTTTTCAAGTACAGGAGTTCCTGTCCCTAGAATAACCTTGACCCTGGTTAACCCAGAGACCGCTGCAAGGGAGACCAAATACTTTCTTGTCCCCTCGCTAAGGGCTCCTGACTTCATCCCAAAGCAACTTTTGAAATGCCAAGTTCACTGGAATCAAGGCCAAAATCTCAGTGTTCCCACATGACAACTCATTCCCAAAGGGGAAAAGACCAACACTGACCAGAGGCTTTTACAATCAGAGTCACTGACTCTGACCATTCACCAGAAATAAACATTTATTCCCACTGGAGGCCTTCCAGAGGCTGGTGGCATCCTGACCCATCATATAAAGGCTGATCAGGACAAGGCAAATGGCCCATGCCTCAGGACTAGCTGTGTCCAGGATGAAACACAGGTTTCATCACACCTGCCAACTCCTAGGGACTGGCAGTGGCTCTCTCCCCTAGAATCAGTATGAAAATGTCATGATTTTCTAACAATACCTGCCGCGGGCACAAAGTGATAGCACATGGGCTGTCTATTTACTGCCCTGATCCTGGTTTACTTACACTGTATGATTTTATAAATGCATATGCTAAATATATACACATATGTAACAATATAACCCATTTGTAAGTCCCCCTGATTAGCTTTAAAAAAAAAAAAGTTTTATTACAAACAATTACATCTAAATTGCAACCATACTGGTAAATTCTCTGAAGGACAAAAGAAAAAGGAAAAAGTAGGAAGCATGACTCCAGTCAGAGCCCAATATGTGGTAACACAACTCTTGCTGGGAGGATCCAACTATACAGGCTTGTCAGCCACAGGCCTTCCCCTCCCTAAGCAGGAAGCCCCCAGGTACAGAGAGAGGAGTCGCTGGCGAGGGACTTCCTCCCATCCTCGGGATCACCAAGTGCCTGCCTTGGCTTGGGCTTTTCACAGTGAACTCNATACAGGCTTGTCAGCCACAGGCCTTTCCCTCCCTAAGCAGGAAGCCCCCAGGTACAGAGAGAGGAGTCGCTGGGGAGGGACTTCCTCCCATCCTCGGGATCACCAAGTGCCTGCCTTGGCTTGGGCTTTTCACAGTGAACTCAGTAGGGCGAGGAAGGCTGACCCTTGCAGACCCGCCAGTCACTGCTCAAGGTTCTGTTTGGGGGACTTCCTTGGTGGTCCAGAGGTCAAGAATCCACCTTGCAATGCAGCAGATGCAGGTTCAATCCCTGGTTGGGGATCTAAGATCCCACACACCATGAAGCAACTAAGCCCATGCACTGCAACTAGAGAGTCCGTATGCTGCAGTGATGCAACGAAGGTCCCATGTGCTGCCACTAAGATGCGATGTAGCCAGGTAAATAAATAAAAATACATTTTTTTTAAAGGCACTGTTTGGGGGTTTTCACATGGTCTCAGGAGCCTCATAATCATCCTTAATCCCAAACTTTGAGCTAAATACAGTGAATGCTGGCTCCCCCTCACTTCCAACTTCCCTCTTTCTCTAGCTACACTGGATACCAGGACGGATCAGCTATGTATCCAACCGTGCGAGATGAAATATAAACACTGCAAGGGCCGAGAAGTAAGGAGATCAGCAACTCCATAATGCTGAAAAGGATGAGATACGTTTAGAGCAACACTCTAGCACATAAAGCTATGTTTCCACTTAAAGAGGAGAGAGGAATCAAATGGAATTTGTTTAGGAAAGTGTAAAAGTGTCAGTCACACAATCGTGTCTGAGTCTTTGTGACCCCATGAACTGTAGCCTGCCAGGCTTCTCTGTCCATTGAATTTTCCAGGCAAGAAGACTGGAGTGGGTTGCCATTCCCTTCTCCATGGGATCTTCCCAACCCAGGGATCGAACCAGTGTCTCTTGCATCTCCTGCATTGCTGGCAGATTCTTTACCATCTGAGCCACCAAGAAAGCCCAACTTTCCTTCCCTTGTATAGGAAAGGGCCTTCCGAAGAGACCTTCCTTCACAGGCAAATGTGTCTTTCACTTGCAAGGATATACCTATTTCCACAAGGTAAATGAAATAGTCTGTTTAAATATTCTGGCAAGTGCAGAAAACAATAACAACAACAAAAAAAGGAGGTGGTCTGGCTGCTCCCCAATGTCCCCTCTGTTTTCCATGAATAACCACTACTGGATTAGGTCATGTTGACTATTTCTAGTGCAGCAAACAACGGCTCAGCGCCAGAGATCTTGGAAGTAAGTCTGACTCTCTGACTAAGGCTGGCTTGTGATGCTTCTCTGAATACTTTTCTGGCCCTGAGGTCATCCCACTACATCCTCTCTAATGCCTGCCTTCCCTGTGAGCTGTCAGGACCCGGGCAGCTCCCACTAGAGGAGGGGGTGGGAAAGGGGATGGACTACAGATGTCTGGTGCTCCTCCTGAACCCTCAAGCCTGCAAATCAATTCACTGCACCGACAGTTGTAGCATAAATGATTCATAGCTGTGTTAATCAATACATTTCCGCAGACACTGCTATTAACTCTGGTCATTTCAAGGGGAAAATACATTTCAGAAGCTGTTGTGCCAACGTGGTGGACACAAAATCCTGGAGCTTTGTGAAATTATCTAGTCACACAGGGGGAAAAAAGGCAACCTGACCTTCAATAGGGATGTTAGTATTCTTAGGCCGAGGCTGAGATTAAAAGCTCACGCCAGTAAGGAGATGGCTCTACACATGCCCAAAGCAAGAGTTACAACCGTGACCCTTGCCCAAATTTACCTTTGCAACAGAAACTGAGCAGCAGGGAAAAAGAGTACCTGTCTTTACAATTAACATTTCAGGTCACAAATGGCAAAAGAAACAGCACCATGATAGTAACATCCACGCCCAGTGCCATGACAGACATTACTAATCCATCACCACACTCTGGGCCACAGAAGCCGATTTGGCCTCATGACTTCTCTCACTTAAATCCTCTCAGCAGCCTCTCTAATGACCGGGATATGAACATGAAACTCATTCACATATCTGCTTAACTCCTAACACTGCTGTCAATGATGTACTAATCAGGAAATACTCCTGGACCGCTGGCAGACTGCACACTAGCATGGGAGCTGCTCTTTAATCTTGATGGTATTTTATCTAAAGCAGCTTATGATCAATAAGAGATAAAACAGAACCATGCAAAACAAAAAGCTAATGTGATAGAAATCCATTGAACAAATGTGTTGGCAATTCTGAGGAAATATTAGAGGATGCACACGAAAGAGAAATCACAGAATCAAAGAATGATGGAGCAAATAAGCCCATCTGTAACACAGTCCATGAGACCCTCCCCTAGCAACCAGGCCCCTTGAGCCTCCTCTCAGAGACTTGCTCCAGCCACCGTGGCCTTCTTGGGTTTCTTTAATACAGTAAGCCCTCCTACTCCAGGGCCTTGCCCCGCAGCTTCCTCAACTTAGAAGACCCCATGGCACCACTCCACTGACACCCTGCCATCCACTCGCTTGAGTCTGAATAACCTCCACTCCGGCTACTGGCTTCCATTCAGACATATGCTCTGAAGGAAGCCCTCCTGAGCATCTTCATGACCACACCAGCCCAGAGCAGGGTAGGACTCCCGGTCCTTCATCAGCCCTCATCCCAGTTTCAGTGACTCTTGGAGCGAAGCCCATATCCTGGCTAAGCTTTCAACTAGTTCTGTAAGGACAGGGCAGATGCCTGCTGTGTTTGCCACTACATCCCCAAAATACAGAGCAGTACCTGGAACCTACAGGGAACACTGAATCGATGAGTCGATACAACAAGCAGACAATAAGGCAGAGAATTTAACTAGAGCTGAAGGTCAAACAGGGGTTATGAAGAAGATGTGTGATGCAGAGGGTGATGGAAGTCAGGAGAAAGGTGTCTGCCTATGACATAAGTTTGGAAACAATTAGGCACAAGAAAGGATGATACAAAACCCAAGTCATGAAATAACTAAGTTTAACCACAAAAATTAAGTTTTCTGCAGGGAAAAAGCTAACAAAATCCAATGGAGGAAGTATGTGCATCAAGTAATAGAAGAATCACTTCCAGACTATGTAAAAAGCAACTAGAAATCAATAAGTGATCCAACAATACAACAGACAAATGAGCAAAGAACAAAGAGACACTTAACAGAAAAATACAAGTGATTTAAGCATAGAAAAATATGTTCAAGCTCACACATAATAACTGACATAAGATACTATTTTTTTCCCCAGCAGATCAGAAAACACCAAGAAATTTGGTAACACACTGTTCATAGGGTACAGGGAAATGGGAAAACCACGCATTGTTGGTTAGACAATTAATACCTTTTGGAGGACAGTTTGGCAAATATCAAATTAAAGATGAATGCCCTCTCTGACTCAACCATTTTAGTTCTAGGAATTCATCCCACAGATGTGTTCACACTTGTGTGCAAGTGTGTGTGTGTTTGCATCAATAGCATTGCGTAGGACAACAGAAGACTGGAAACAAGCTAAATGTCAATTAATAGGAAGCCAGTTAGAAGAGCTAATGGAACACTGTACTGCTGTTCCAGAATGAGGTGTATCTATATAGTCTGATGTATTGGGTTGGCCAAAAAGTAAGATGTTAGAGAAAAATCCAAATGGACTTCCAATTTAGCCAATCCAATAAAATGATTCACAATGGTAAGTTTGTTGTTTTTTAAGCAAGGTATATAGAAGTATATAGAGTACTCCATTCATATAGGGGATAGGAAAACGCAATGAAAGAAAGGAAGAAGGACTACTAAATATTCACACACACACAAGGATTTTTCCAGACTATACACAACCACTGCTAATAGCGGTCATCTTCGAGAAGAGACCTTAGCTTCTAAGGTACACGGGTTGGAGGGCAACTTTTCATCATATACCCCTTTTTACAGTCTGAAATTTTTAACCACACATTGTTTACCTTTGTAAAAATTCACATTAAAAACAGGGAAGGAAGACAGATGACTCCAAAATACAAATTACTGAGAAAGGAAGAGAAACTAGACAGGAGGCCTGGGTCATCGAGATTCAAGGAACCCAGAGGGGCACGCTAAGATAATGTCCCTCACCCCAGAAGAGGGGCCCTTGGGTATAGAGGCTGTGGTGAGCAAGGACCCTGGATGACAACCTTGACCCAGAAGCACAGCCTACTCTGCAAGTAGACCCCAAGCAAGCAAGCACGGGCCTAAAATATAAAATTGAAATACCTGAGATCTGCCAATACCAAGCCTAGAATCTGAGGTCAGTTACACTGACGATAGTCACTTGGTATGGGGAATTGTCCTCTGGGTCTTAGCAGGCCCTGACAGTTTTTAGAACTCGGTCCAGAGGGTGGCCACAGTGTGGAGTTGACTTAATAAAGGCAGAACGAGAGGCTACAAAGTAGAGAGCCTCGGGCTTCTGTGTCAGGCTGTCCCCTGGGTTCCCAAGGCCGACAGCTACCGGTGACAGTCACGGAAGGAACTGCCCAGCCACAGCCAAAGGCGGGCTGCACTCTTCCTCTCAGGAAGACAGCACCGTTTATCCTTAAAGTTTCAACTCCCTGGGTGTCTGGGTGGAGACCCTGAGTTCTTCACCCTGCTGCTGCTGCTGCTGCTAAGTTGCTTCAGTCGTGTCCGACTCTGTGCGACCCCATAGATGGCAGCCCACCAGGCCCCCCCGTCCCTGGGATTCTCCAGGCAAGAACGCTGGAGTGGGTTGCCATTTCCTTCTCCAATCCATGAAAGTGAAAAGTGAAAGTGAAGTCGCTCAGTCACGCCCAACGCTCAGTGACCCCATGGACTGCAGCCTTTCAGGCTCCTCCATCCATGGGATTTTCCAGGCAAGAGTAGTGGAGTGGGGTGCCATTGCCTTCTCCCTAGGAGGACACATTTCTCACCACTTCTGCCCCGCTATTTGAGGCCTGTTTCCACTGCCTCTTTCAGCACAATTCTCTAAAATAGAAACCTGGTAGCCTAGGCTGTGGTCTATTTCTGTTAAACCTATCTGGACGGGAAAATGCCTGCCTGGCGGGGGCTTCTCCTGGGCACTCAGTAAGCCAGAGCACAGACACGACTCTGTCTCCTGCCAATCGTGAGTGATCTTTGGAGTCAGTGAGTTTCACAGGCACAAATATTTTGTAAATACACGTTTTAGTGAATAAACCAAAAGAACTTAAATTACTCATAGCCAAGTAGTAGTTTTAAATCTAAGTATTCAGATTAGCCAGTTGACTTCTAGGAAGTTGCCAGCAACCTAGTTAGAGCTCAATACGACACCTTCTGCAGCTTCTTGGACTCTAAGCACCTAAGCCTCGAAATGCCTAAAGGTAATAAAAATAAAAACACCTAACTGGGACTGACTTCCTTGGTGGTCCAGAGGCTTAAATTCCACACTCCCAAAACAGAGGGCCCAGGTTTAATCCTCAGTCAGAGAACTAGATCTTGCATGCCACAACTAAAGACCAGGCACAGACAAATATTTTTAAAAACACACACACCTACCACACATTAGCACTCCTCTCCAAGCTTTTCAATTGCTCTCACACATTCTTATGTGTATACAGTACACATGATACATATGGTACCCTGTATGCTTCCAGCCCAAAGTAAGCGTGGCTGGAGCATGCTGCATGGCACATAGTAGCCTGCTCAACAAATAGCAGAAAAGAACTATTTATCTTCGAAAAGTAGTTTTCCAGAAATGTGAGACAAGAAAGTAAAGCAACATCTCAGGTCCAATTTCATACGGACAGATTACAAAAGTTACAGCACTCCACAGCTCAAAAACATTACTTTAGGGACTTTTAGAAACTTCTGCTTCTCATTTTTCCTCACTGTCACACTAAACTCATTTTCTCTTCAAGTGGAGGATTATTTTTCTTTTAATGTTTATTGTACTTCTTTTCCAGCTATTTTCTCTTATGAAAAATCTAATAAAGGCACAGTATTAAAAAAAAAATTTAATTAACCACACATATATACAGCCCAGCCACTATGATACCAGGATGAGGCCTGCTATGATTCTGAATCACAGGTGAATTTGGTATCCATATGTGCTAAGTTGCTCAGTCATGCCCGACTCTTTGCAACCCCATGGACTATAGCCTGCCAAGCTTCTCTGTCCACGGGATTCTCCAGACAAGAACACTGGAGTGGGTTGCCATGCCCTCCTCCAGGGGATCTTCCCAACCCAGGGATCAAACCTGCGTCTCTTATGTTTCCTGCATTAGCAGCTGGGTTCTCTACCACTAGCATCACCATAACTGGAGCTAAAAGAGCAATCTGTCCCTTCCTGGAGATGCTCCCTGACTGTCCCTTTGATCCACGGCAAGGGATGTGCTTGCGGCCACAATCAGGGCCTGAGGCCTGGATAGGTCTACCCTCTGTGCATGCCTATCCCAAACATTTTGTCCAGCAGAAATGAAATCCAAGAAAACAGTAACACCAAAACCATTGACAAGGACCAAAGAACTGGCTACCCATCAGTTTCAAGTCTCCTATTCCAGAACTTTCTCATTCCTTCTATCTCTATCCAAATTTCTCCCAAATCCTTGGTCACAGCCTGAGGGGACTTGTGGCAATGAATATGCAGCTTTCCCTCTTGGACACGGGAAAGTTCTTGGTACCTAAGAACCAACTGATGCATGCTCTCTTTCTCCCCTTCGCATATTCTTCCAGAGGCTGAAGAAAGCCACACAAATTCCTATTTGCTGAGTTCTTAGGATCCCTTCAGCCTCTAAATTTGAACCAAACTCAAACAAGCCACTTGTCGATGTTTGGTTTCAAGATTCCAGAGTCTGAGACAACATGTGGTCCCTCTGGGCACCAACTCTGAGAAATCAAACAAGCAGTACAGTCACAGTTGTAGTTACTCAACCCTGGAGGGGGTTGTTCTGGTGTCCTGAGGATTCGGCACATGTCTCAATGGGCTAATTATGTAATTACCTAATTTCATGTTTAATATATCAGTGTGCGGTCAAATTATAGCCACAAATATGCAGGGGTGAATGCTGAGGCTTAACTAGGCATTTACCCCTGGGGCTGTGCTGGGGTTTATGGCAGATTTAAAACCTTGATGCTACTGAACTAGGTCTTTTTTTAATGTTCACTTTAGACATATACATAAATGAACACACTTCCCTTGTCCAAGGGGTAAAGCTGCACATTGATTGCCACAAGTCCCCTCAGGCTGTGACAGAGGCTCAGAGAGAAATTTGGGTACCTACAGTCATTTGGGGGGGCTCCAAAAATCACTGTAGATCACTGCAGATGGTGACTGCAGCCATGAAATTAAAAGACGCTTACTCTTTGGAAGGAAAGTTATGACCAACCTAGAGAGCATATTCAAAAGCAGAGACATTACTTTGCAAACAAAGGTCCGTCTAGTCAAGGCTATGGTTTTTCCAGTGGTCATGT
>SJYV01031758.1:788729-838160 GCA_006410875.1 Neotragus pygmaeus | reverse complement strand
TGGCATCACCAAGTCGATGCACATGAGTTTGGGTGAACTCTGGGAGTTGGTGAATGGAGAGGGAGGCCTGGCGTGCTGCAATTCATGGGGTCGCAAAGAGTCAGACACGACTAAGCGACTGAACTGAACTGACAGTCCTCTGCCTAGGCCCTGCAGAAAGATGCTGACCTGTTCAAGAAGAGGTTTTCCTTCAAACCTCACTTTGTAGACCTGGGGCGCTACAGGCAACATCATTGCTCAACAAGAATTCAGAGCGAGGTATCCAGTCTCTCAGTTCCTCCCTTGTGCTTGATCATCCATGTTACAACCATCATCTTGGGAAGAACTGAAAGGCTACTTTCTCTTCCAGGAAGCCTTCGAGACGTTCATGCAAAACCGCTCTGTCTGCTGACTAAAACTGAGGCATGCTCAACTGTGTCTGATTCTTTGCAACCTTACAGACCGTAGCCTTCCAGGCTCCTCTGTCCATGAGATTGTCCCAGCAAGAATACTAGAGTGGTTTGCCATTTCCTCCTCCAGGGAATCTTCTTAACCAGGGATTGAACCTGTGTCTCCTGCATCTCCTATATTGCAGGGAGATTTTTTACCACTTCGCCACCAAGGAAGCCCCTAAAACTGATGATCATTCAATAACTGTCCTGAGCAACTTCCCCTGAATTATTCATGCTCCTTCATTACCTTGATATTGCTGCCTCTAACAATCTTGCTGCTTCATTCTAAGTACTGAGCTATGTTTTATACTATGTTCATAATCCATATGNGAGAGAACTGCCAGGATGTGGGCATGGAGGCAGCACCAGACTCACCAGGGATCTGGAGCCCAACAGGCTTGTCAAGCCTTGTCAAATGGTCTGACCCGAACTGCAGGTCAGAGAGACTTCTCTCCGACTGTGGTCTGAAGGAAGAGGCAGAGGGAAGCAGCAGGATCTTCGATGTACAAGAAGGCTGTGCCCGAGGTGGGGCGCCAAGGGCAGGTTTCTGCCGGGAAAGACTGCCACCACCACCCCCCACCCCACCCAAAGGTTTGGTGCAGACTTTTAATCTGGCCACTTTATCAAAAAGAGGGAGAGAAAGAACATAAGAAAGAAGGAGACAAGACTTGTTTTGTGAGTGTAGCAAGAAGGCAGTTCTTAGATAAAGCAGCATAGGCAGCAGCAGGGAAAAGCCAAGCTCCCCAGCAGCACCGTGCCCTGAATCCCATGCCAGGATGGAGCCGTGAGAGGGACACCTGCAGACAGGCCCGCACCCATCCCACCAGCCTCCAAGCCTCCACACCTCTCCTGGAGGCCTAAGATCTGCCCCGTGACACTGTCCCTCACCTCAGACTTCGGGGGTCTGCCAGCAAAGTGACCAGGGCTGGCTCTGTCCACTGATCGACCTTGGTGCCCAAAATGGAAAAAGGGCTCAACATTGGTTAAGTCAATGGTTCTCAATGGGGTTATTTTACCCGCCATGGATATCTGACAATGTTGAGTGTTTTGATTGCCATGGTGAGGAAGGAGGGTGCTGCCAGCATCTACTGAGCTGAGGCCACGGATGCTCCTAAACATCCTCCAATGCACAGGACAGCCTCTCTCCCCCTCAATAGAACTGATCAGCCCAAAGTGTCAGCTGTGACAAAGCTGAGAAAGCCTGGGTTAATGAAACCAATGTAAGACTAGGAGCTGCAGGCTCAGGGTAGACAGCACCTCTGAGACACCTGGGAGACGAGGCCTTGGCACCCACAGCACTGATGCTGATAAAGGTGGGGGGTGGGGAGGGAGCGCCCACCCACCTCCAACCTGGCAATGGTCAAGCTCTGCCAATCTCCCATCCCTACTTTTCCCCTGCTGCTGCGCCTTCCTGCCACCTTCAAGCCCCACTTGGCAGTGGGGGTAGGGGGAGGGGGAGGACTCACCCCAAACCACTCAGGAAGTAGACAGTATCTCATAAGAGAGGCTACAAGGCCAAAGTAGAAGCCGCCTGGCCAAAGAGGGCGAAAGCAAGAGAACCCCACAGAGATCATTCTTAAGGGCTCAGACTTAAGTCTGGGCAGCCCCTGCCAAGAGTTCCAGGGAGACTCACCTTTCCCGGCCCTTGCTTCTCAGACCCGTAACTCCTCACATCTGTGGACGTCAGCACACTCATGTGCACAGCCCTCAAGACCACGTGCACCGAACCCTCCCCTTCCCTCCCTGATACGCCCGTGGAAACGCCCACCCCAGCCAGTAGCCAGGCGTCCTGCTCCACACCTGCGCTCACTCACTCACTCCTTTGGCTCTGCCACGTGAAGACCCCCAGAACCAGTCCCTCCTCTCCCCTCTCTAGCCCTTTTGCCACCACAAAACCCAGATCTTTGATATTTCTCACCCAAGTGAGAATACCTCCAGGGCTAAGCTTTTCAAACTTTGCAGTAATATAGGAATGTAGTGGTGGTGTCTGGGAGGCTTGCTTGAAATGTTGTTTTAGTAGCTACGGATGGAGCAGCAGAATTTCCCAAGTACACGGACGCAGTGCTCCCAAACCACATGTGGCCCAGCAGGCTTTGGAATCACCCCACCTCCACCCCCTGAGAGCTGGCACTGTGCTCAGCTCTGTGTCCCTGGCACCACAAGGCAGGGCCTCCCAGAAAAATGCCTCCTGAGGGAATTAACACATATTACACACATATACCACACACAAACACAAACACATTAACACACATACACACATACACCAAAAACGTCTCCAGAGGGAATTAACACACATACACACACGCACAGAATACACACACACACACACACACACACACACACACCCCCCACACACACACCCCACACACACACACACCCTAAACTGATTGAAAACCACAGCAGACAGATAGGACTGAAGCGCCAGCTTCTTTCTAGCATCCCCACCCAGTGATGCCAATGATTTCAGACAAATGTCCAGCTTTGAGCCTCAGTCCCCATCATCCCAGAAGAACTCACCAGGCAGTCCAGACTGAGGTCTATCTGGATCTGAAAGGCTCTTGTCCACGTCCCCTCTTCTCCTCCCATCCCAATCCCTGCCCATGGGTGCCCCTCCCCGACTCTCCCAGACCCAGCCCACCTCCCTCCCAGTTAGAGTCCAGGCAACAGGGTACCAACCCAGGACCAGGCCAAGCGCCCCAGAAGGGCAACAATGGCTTTGCTGCTCTGCATCTCCTGAGCATACAGGGCCTAGAAAGTGTTTGCTCAAATGGTAAAATCAAATGAGGGGAGAAAACAGCAAACCACTGCAAGCTGCACCTTTCCTTTCCTTTAACCTGTGGTACAGGCACTTGACAGCCCCACAGAAAGGCCTGGAAGGAGCAGGCTCGTGACAGCAGGAGTCGCTTCTCAGACACCACACCCCCAGCTTCTCCAGGCCTTTGCCAGGCAAGGTTTCAGGACCCACGCTTCCGCACAAATGCCTCTGGCCAGGTCATGTGCTGGACTTCCCACACTCTGGAGAAAGGCAACTCCCACCACCAACTCTCCCACCCTCGCCCGGTGAAGACATGGTTTTAACTGGTCTGGAGGCCTGAGAGGGAAATTCAAGACAGAAACACAAAGCTGGTGGTTTCAATGCCTCCCAGCAGTTCTGACACAGGTCTGGGTTGAAAACTGTCTACGAACAATCACTTATTATATTTGGGCCAATGAAGAGTTCTCCCCAAAAACAGGGATGGGAAGGTAACAGTGGCAACTATCACTAAAAGCAACGTGACAAAAGTTACCTACTAGGACTTCCTTGGTGGTTCACAGATTAAGACTCTAAGCTTGCAATCCAAAGGGCATGGGTTCCATCCCTGGTGAGGGAATTAAGATCCCACATGCTAGGTGGCATGCCAAAACAAATCTTTTTTTAATAAAAGAAAAAAGCTACCTACCAAGTGGGTCCTGTAGAATGAAGGCAGACAATCCTGATGTACTAGCACTTTCATGAGGCTTAATTCAGCCCAGGAAGGACAAAGCCATGCACAAGTTTACACAACACAGTACAAATGTGTCGTCCTATCTCCGGGAGGAGACAAATGCCAAAGCAGGAACATTTATTCCCTAAACCACTGTACTGATGGATTGAGGCAACTGAATACCAGCCTCTTCCAGTCTTCTTAGGAATCACCCCTTGTGAAATCCAACCCTCTCCTATAAAAGTCCACCCAGCCTCTGGGATGCAAAGAAGGGTCTGTTACAAGACCACTGAAGTCAATGCCACTTTACCTGCACTGTGAGGTGAGGCCAAGGAGCCCCGTGAGAGAAGGCAGCTGACCAAGCTGCTCAGTGGACGCACATCCCAAAAAGAGAGCTCAAAGCACACGCAGAGACCATGCCGGATTTGCATCAGCCCCATGGGCAATTAACCCAGATGCACATTAAAATCACCTGGGGCAGGACTTCCCTGGTGGTTCTGTGGTTAAGACTTTGTGAGTCTACTACGGCGGGCGAGGATTCAATTCCTGGTTGGGGAACTAAGACCCCTGCATGCCATGTGGCACAGCCGAAAATAAAACAAAACTTAAAAATAAAATCACGTGNGCAGGACTTCCCTGGTGGTTCTGTGGTTAAGACTTTGTGAGTCTACTACGGCGGGCGAGGATTCAATTCCTGGTTGGGGAACTAAGACCCCTGCATGCCATGTGGCACAGCCGAAAATAAAACAAAACTTAAAAATAAAATCACGTGGGGGCTCTTGTAAGACAAGGATGCTTGGGCTGCAGCAGTGGTATTGCAGATGACACTGGCTGGGGCAGGCAGAGTGTGGGTGGAGTTTAATAGCTCCCAGGTGAGAGTAATAAGCAACCAAAATGGAGAGGCACCAGCCAGTCCCCAGGAGGAAGCCAGCTATGCAGCTGGAGGAGACCGGGTGGCTGGTACGAGAACAGCTCTCCTGCCCTCTGCTGCACAGACTCCACCCCTCCTGCCCTCTGCTGCACAGACTCCACCCCTCCAGCCCCTGCAGACCTCACCCAAAAAAGACAGGACCAAGGACGTCCCTGGTGGTACAGCCGATAAGAATCCACCCGCCAATGCAGGGGGCATGGGTTCAATCCCTGGTCTGGGATGATGCTACCTGCTGTGGAACAGATAAGCCCATGCACAGGAACTACTGAGTCTATGCTCTAGAGCCCAGGAACCACAACTACCGAGGCTGTGCTCTAGCACCCAGGAGCCGCAACTCCTGAAGCCCTGAGCTTGTGCACCACGATGAAGAGCAACCCCTGCTCACCACGACTAGAGAAAGCCTGCGCAAAGCAGTGAAGACCCAGAGCAGCCAAAACAGAAAACCAGAACCAACCTTGTCTGAGGCCTCACCACTCAGCTTCCATCCTTCCTGTGACGACTCACAACTCCAGCCCCCTCCCAGAGAAGCTCGATGCACACAGCCTTCAACAGGGGGTAGGGCACAGCAAACACGATGTTTGTTCCCGTCCGCTGTTCTGGCACTACCATCTTCAGGCTTAAGAGAAATAACCAGTGGCACTTCCTCTGCCAGGCCCTGCGCTAAGTGCCTTATGTGCATTGGATCATTTAATCCCATCACAGCTCCCTGAAGCCAGGAATTGTTAGCATCTCCATTTTACAGATGAGGAAGGTGAGGTGTGGCCGGTTAACAACTGAAGCAGCAAGCTGTGCCGCTAGCACCCAGATTCAGATCCAGATGGTAGGGCTCTAAGTCTTTGCTTCCAGCCATTCTGCTACTCAGACAACATCGGGTTAGAATTACCATCAAGGTCAACTATGGCAGAGAGCGGATGTTACCCAGTGAAAGCAAAGAGTTCATTAAAGCCCTGAATTTGGTATCTTAAGAATTTCATCAGCAGAGATGGGGGATATCTGATTTTTACTGACAGTTCACATGGATAAGATCTGTGGTTTTAGGGACCATCCATTTGTTCTTACACATTTGCAGGATACCTATCTATTATAGGTAAGATATAGAGATGGGGTGCTGGTGACATGGAGACACTCAAGCCACTCCCTCCTGATGACTTTCTAAGCTAATGTGATTCTGGGCTACACCAGGACTACCTCCTCCTCACAGGAGAAGCCAGCCCCACGTTGCTCTGCACTGGGCTGCATAGCTGTTTGAGTGAGTGGGTGGTTATTTCATGTTGGTTTTAAAGACCAGGTGCCCACACTCCACTCTAGACTCTAAATCAGTCTCTGGGAGAAGGTCCAGGATGTGCCAGCTTACAAAGCTCTCCAGCTGGGCCGAGAGCCAGTGACCAAAGAATGGAACCAAGAAGGTTGACAATCCAGAAGCCACACGTGTGAGGAGTTGTTGAAGATGGGTTGAATAAAAGAGACATTTAGCCTGGATAAAAGATGGCAAGAAGGGTGGAAATGGGACATGGGGACTTCCCCATGGAAGGCATTTCTACACTGCTGCTGGGGTGCCAGGGGATAGGATCAGGACCAACGAGGAGACAACAGGGAGAAGAGGACAACTCCTAGGAAAAGAAATTCCAGGCACCTTTAGTTTGCAGAGGTCCATGCCTCCTTCCAACTCTGGTTATCATGCTCTGAAAAGCTGCAGTGTAAATGACCTGCTACTCAGATAATCAAAAGATAATTACAGTAATATAATAAAAACTGCCATTTAAAATTAACAGCAACTAACTGCTTCTAAAGTTCTAGACAAAAACTTTGATCTCCTTGCAGTCCAAAGGACTCTCAAGAGTCTTCTCCAATACCATAGTTCAAAAGCATAAATTTTTCAGTGCTCAGCCTTCCAACTCTCACATCCATACGTGACTACTGGAAAAAAACCATAGCTTTAACTTACAGACCTTTGTCAGCAAAGTGATGTCTCTGCTTTTTAATACGCTGTCTAGGTTTGTCATAGCTTTCCTTCCAAGGAGCAAGTGTCTTTTAATTTCGTGGCTGCAGTCACAATCTGCAGGGATTTTGGAGCCTAAGAAAATAGAGTTTACTACAGTTTCCACTTTTTCCCCAATCTATTTGCCATGAAGTGATGGGACCAGATGCCATGATCTTAGTTTTTCGAATGCTGAGTTTTAAATGATCCACTGGAGAAGGGAATGGCAAAACTTTAGTATTCTTGCCTCAAGAATCCCACACACAGGGGTGCTCAAAGTATGCCTTCTGAATGACTGAATAACACACTGATTTCATTTTTAAGTCAGGATTGGTTAACCATTATCATCCAGAGTGGTATGAAATTCTATTGAAAATTTTATTCAACTCAAACTTCATTACTTTTTAAATGAGAGCATTTTAAATTGTCTACATGCAATACAACTAGCCGGCAGAGTACTTGCTGGCCCACAACTTGACTATGAATGCATCAAATTCTGGACCACATGGCTTTCAAGCATGCCTGCTACACAGTGTGACACTGTTTTGAATTTCCCAACTTTTTAACAGTTGATTGCCATTACTGTTCTTTGAGTGGGGACCTAACATAAAATCCGAAGGGGACTTTCCTGGTGGTCCAGTGGCTAAGGCTCTGTGCTCCTAAATGCAGGGGACCCAGGTTCAATCCAGATCCCACATGCTGCAACAAAGAGTTCACATGCCACAACGAAGAGGGAAGATCCTGCATGTTGCAACTAAGACCCTGCGCGGCCAAATAAATAAATTTAAATTTTAAAAATAATTTAAAAAATATATCGGAAGGAAGCCAAGTTGGATCAACAAGGAACCTCAAAGAGCCCTAGGGGACAGCCATCTTTCAGGAAGTAGACCTGATGGAGAGGAGGAGTCCCTGGAGCTGCCAGGAACCAAAGAGTTCAGGCTTCCCCATGGAACACAGCAGCCTTTATGAAAGGAATGCTCTCCCCATCTTGCCCCCAGGAGGACACACTATTGAGATGAGGAGGGTGCTCCAATGGTTTAGAATTTTTAAGTGGCCAGCACTCACTGCTCCTTACACATGCAGGTCACCGAGGAAGACCCCAGAAAGCATCACTCTACAGCAGCTTCTGGAACCAGCAGCTTCTTTGTGGCCTTCCAATTCGCTTCTGTGATAGACCAGGGTCTAAGCCTACAGAAATATGAGTCATACATTTTTTCATACAGAAATATAATTTGAGTCATACACATGATTTTAAATTTTCCAGTAGCCACATTTTAAAAAGTAAAAAGAAACACGTGAACATGCTTTTAGTAATGCATTTTATTTAATCTGATATACCCAAAATATTATCACTTCAATATGTAATCAATATAAAAAATCATTAATAAGATATTTTACAGTGTTTCTTTTATGCCAAGTCTTTGAAATCTGGTGTGTACTTTACATTTACTGCACACTTCTTAATCTGGATACAAAATCTTCATTGGAAATAAATGTGTGATCTATATTGTGAATTCATAACACTTACAGCTGAACAGGCTGATTCATACACCCAAGTTATTCCAAACACACTTAAAAGTTTTCCTATCACCAAATTGAGAAACTGACTTTAAATTTACATTTAAATGGATTACGTAAATTCAGAAATTCTATTTCTCTACCCCACTAGCCACATTTCAAGCATTCAACAGCCATATGGGGCCAATAGCTACCATAATAGCTACAGGACCGAGGGGTCTTCCTTCCAAAGCACTCCATAACGAAAGCTCTCTTTTCTTAGTCATCAGAAGGAACAAGGGCTGCTCGCAGGGTAAAAGCATGAGGGATTTGTCATTGTTGTGAATATTTGAAAAGTTTTTTTGATTCTAGATCAGTATATGCAGGTAATGGCCTCTCTTGAGGATGACCGGTTCAACCAGGAGAGAGATCACGAGGAAGAGAGTGGCAGCAGGTTTCCGGAGCACCTACTGTAAGCCAAGCACTGTGCTGAGTGGGACAGCCACTGTCCTGCTTGGTCCCCACCATCCCCCGAGTGACCCGTCATTAAGTAGATTTAACAGATAAACAATCTGAGGTCACTCGCAGTGAGGGAATTGCCCAAGGCCCCACAACTCTCCAGAAGGACCCTTCCTTTCTCCCCAAGCCGCATCAAAATCCAAGGATGAGGGGTGGGGACATGCTGTGTTCTCTTTTTTTTTTTTTTTAACTCTTTTGGCCATGCAGCATATGGGATCTTATTTCTCCGACCGGGGATCAAAGCCATGCCCCCTACACTGAAAGTGCATAGTCTTTACCACTGGACCGCCAGGGAAGCCCCTGTGTCTTCTCTACATTTAGTACCAGGCAGAATTCGAGGCAAGCCAGAATGCAGGTAACCAGAGATGACAAACCACACACTGGTCTGACAATGAATGTGGAGGGGAGGGAAGGGGGAGCAAGACGATAAAAGGGAGGGAAAGATCTGAAAATGCTACTTTTTACACTTTTGTCCCACTAAATACAAAATCCTTCAGTGGTGCCCCCTCAGTGGCCAATGGCACTGTTGTGGCCAAGAATTGGGTGCTCATCTCCTACCACCAGGCTTGGAGCCCTCGGAAGCTTTACTTAGCTCTAGCTTCACAAGTCTCCATCTAGACTGGACTCGGTTCTTGCAGAACCCAGGTGCCAACTGTGAGGTTCCCACAGCAGGGCTGAATCAGGCAGGGCAAAGAATTTTCTGACTTGGTAAATGAAGGATGAGCAATTCATGGGAGAATCATCTGAAGGGAAATTTCTGTACATAAGCACTGCCAGTCAACTCAAAGTTTCTTGGCAAGACCTCAGAAAAACCAAGGTAGAGCAGCTTAAGCTTCCTCAGGACTTCTCAGGGGGTGCAGTGGCGAAGATTCTGCCTGCCAGTGCGGGAGACACGAGAGAGGTGGGTCAGGAAGACCCCCTGGAGGAGGAAATGGCAACCCACTCCAGTACTCTTGCCTGGAGAATCCCATGGACAGAGGAGCCTGGTGGGCTGCGGTTTCCATGGGATCACGAAGAGCTGGACACACAAGTGACCACACAGGTGACCGTGACGTGAGGCTTCCTCAGGCATTAGAGGAAGGAAGCACCAAATGCCGGGGCTAAAAGCCACATCAAGTCTCACCACGTCCTTTAGAGAAGAGCCAGAAAGGAAGCGGGCGAGGATTCTGAGTGGAGGGGGAAGAAACACAGATGTATTGAAGGCAACAAACTGGGGAAGGACGGTGGCAAATTAAGTGATTTTAATCACCTTATAATGGCAGGGTGAGTCAGATAATGAGCAAAGATTGAAATCGAGCAGAATCCTATGGGGGCCTTTCCAGGTATATAAGTCCCTCCTTGTCCCCCATTTCCTGTCTGTAAAAAAAAAAAGCTTTAGTCTCCTAGGCTTCCCTGAGTTTCAAAGAGCACGGGAGCACCTAAACAGTTAATGATTAGAACAGTCGAGTCACAGGACTCCTAGTTCCTCTGAAAGGGATACAGATAACAATCTGACGCGTGTCTTTGATTGTTCCGCAGAAACTAAGACCGCAACATAGGTGGAGGATGGTGACGACATGCTGACCACAGCCTATAAACCCTCACCCAGGTGGAAGCAGAAGGCTGATGATTGAGATTCCTGAAACATCACCCCTGCCCTCACCCCGACTGTTGCCTTTTAAAACTCTTACTTTGAAAGCCACTGGGAAGTTCAGGTCTTCTGGGTACAAGCTGCCCATTCTCCTCGCCTGGTGCCCTGCAAGATACACTGTACTATACACCACAATACGGTGTCACTAAATTGACCTTGCTGTGGTTTCAGGCAAATTCCGTCTGCTACAGAATTATCCTTCAGGACCATACTGCCTTGGGGGAGAAGGAGGTGGCTCTGCCCAGGGGTAACCTGAGACCTGATGCCATCACCGAGGCACTCCCAACAGGAGCTCCAAAAGCTGGTTTGTAATTTGATTTGCACATATGTATGAACTGGTAAGATTTCTTAGCCAGGCTGCAACTGCTGTCTGACCAGGCTTAAGAAGAGAAAAAACAGCAGCTTGGGGAAATGAAACGGGAACAGAGCCTCCAAATCGTGAGACCAAAGAGCTTTAGTCCTACCTATTCTCACATGAGAATCTTAAGGTACTGCTAAGAGGTACTTGTCCAAAGTCAATGTCTATATCAGTAGGTAGGAACTCCAATGAACTGAGGAAGATCCCTGATTCCAGGATACATAAGCCACCCTCACCAGGGAAACGGGGCAGGGCTGCTCCCGTAAGGTCAAATACTAAATAAGCCTCTCACAACTGCCTGAGAATCACCTCTTTAAAATGTAATCATCAAGGAAAGTAAAGCTCAGTTTCTTAGGAGGAATAGGACCTAACTTTAGTTGTCACCAGACTCCAAAGTGCAAGCCCTACCTCCAGTGGTAAAGTCTTGACAAACGGAACAATTCTATCTTGAAGGCTTGAATATGATGCATTGTATCCACCTAGCTACAGAAAAGACTGAGAATTCTTTCCACCTCTGTAATCTCTAGCTTTGTAGTCCTCGCTAAAGGCTGCCTGTGATGTGTATCACATTCTGGTTTAATGTTTATTCAATAACAAAATGGTTTTCTTTCTCTTCTCTTTGTTGGGAGGTGTTCTGGGCTAGGAGGAGATTCTGTCTTTATTTGTATTTCCCTAACACTCCTCATAGAAATGCCCCAACCTGCACCCAGATCCAACCTTCTAGAAGTTATTTATTTTTTATTTTAGTTATCTTACACTAAAATGGGGTACCATTATGGCTTTATGATGTGGTTGGCCATATGGGCTGGGGACAGTCATCTCCATAACCCGCTCAGAGATCCTAAAAGGCAGATTGTAACTTGGGGACAGTCTTCTCCATTAGCCCCTCATACCCCAAGGTCCAGAGAAACAATCCCAGCAGGTGCCAGAGCCCCTGAGCTGTGGCTGACTCCTCCCTTAAACCATGCCCTCTGCCAGGAAAGACTGACAGCTGCCCCTTCCTCTGGGTAAACCCCTATCATGGCAGGAATTCTGTCTTACTCCACTCTTGCTGTTGCCCAGCACAGAGAAGGCATGAATGAATGGAAATCTTTAACTCTCCTCTTTTCCCTCAAGTCAACACTATCTCCACACTCAGTTTGATTAAGTTGGAAACATTTGTTCCACAAGGAAATGTTTCTCAAACAGAGAGCTCTGTTTGAACTGATGGAATGAAAACATCCTTTCAAGAGACGAATGCTCATCAAACATTTCTGCTATCGCACGGCCAGCAGAAACGCAGGTGAAAAACATCCCCCTCTTAACCCTGCTGCCTGTTGTGATGTTTCCACAGCAGAAACTTGTCTCTCTGCAAGGTCCTCAGCCAGTTTTGGCCCTCTCCTGTTCTTTCCTCCCTGAGACCTGTCCATCTCTTGTCTACCCCTGACAGGAACACTGTCAAAGACATCCTTGAGAGGAAATGTCCTGAAATTGATTCATCTAGTCACCATCAGAGCATGCTTTTTGCAGAGACCGGTCTGAGGTGAGTTGGACTGACCTATCCATCCAGACTGTGGGCTATTGTTAAATATTACTGAGCACTAGTGGAAATCTAGCTCTATTAACCCCTCCCATTAACTTGGTCTGGGTTACCAGAACAAGAACCCAATCCAATGGGAAGGCTTCGGGAAATGATCCACCAGACTGCACATCCAAACGGTTCTTATTGCTTGAGAACTATATGGCAGGGACTTCCCTAGGGAACGTGGGTTGTATCCTTGATCAGGGAACTGAGATCCCCATGCCGTGCATCGCAGCCAAAAGAAAAAGAAATAAACTGACTGTATATGTTAAAAAAAGAAGAACTATACAGCAGCAGCTCTCAAACCTTGCTGTGCAGTCACTCTGCAGAACTTGTTCCAACACAGGCTCCTGGACCCCTGCCCCAGAGTTATGAATCAGTCGGTGAGGGAAGGGCCTGGGGGCTCTGCCTCTCTATCCGTTCCCAGGTGATAACTGAGCTGCTGGTCCCAGAAGTACACTTGGAACAGCTGAACACAGCACGTAAGTCACTGGTTCAATGGCCAAGCTAGAACCTGGCTTCTTACCGGACTGGCCAAGGTGCACACAGAAGCCCAGTGGTTCTCAAACCCAGTCCCCACAAAACACTGGTATTCTACCACCGAAATCAGAGCATGGGATTTCTCCCCAGCTTTCAAAACAAATTAAACCCCCGGCACTAATGACTTACTTGCTTCTGTCATAATCTAAGAGGATCTAACTTCTCAACACATTATATACTTTTGTTAATACTTCACTGATATATATATATATATATATANTCCCAAAGAAAATATACAGTCCTGCTAATATGCATTACAACCAGAACCCCACAAGATCACAGTCAGTAAGCAAAGGGAGTGTGGGAGAGAGAAGAGTGGATTGGTTTGGTTGAAATGATTACGCAGCCTCAGGAGGAAGCCATGTCTGTCTAGAGTGTAAGGCTGGCAAGCATCACCCCTGCGGGGCAGCTGTCCTCAAGGCCCTGGCTGCTTTTACCCCCTTCACACCCTTCCTGGGCAACCTCTCCTAGGAGGCTCCCTTTTTTGTTCAGCAGCTCAGTCATGTCCAACTCTTTGTGACCCCAAGGACTGCAGCACGCAAGGCCTCCCTGTCCGTCACCATCTCCTGGAGTTTGCTCAAACTCATGTCCATTGAGTCAATAATGCCATCCAACCGTCTCATCCTCTGTTGTCCCCTTCTCCTCCTGCCGTCAATTGTTCCCAGTATCAAGGTCTTTCTAATGAGTTGGCTCTTGGCATCAGGTGGCCAAAGTAATGCAGCTTCAGCTTCAGCATCAGTCCTTCCAATGAATATTCAGGATTGATTTCCTTTAGGATTGACTGGTTTGATCTCCTTGCTGTCCAAGGGACTCTCAAGAGTCTTCTCCAGCACCACAGTTCAAAAGTATAAATTCTTTGGTGCTCAGCCTTCTTTATAGTCCAACTCTCACATCCATACATGACTACTGGAAACAGTGTCCAGGTCCTGCTCGCCAAGATCCCAATCGAGGGGAGTCTGGGAACTAGCAGAATGAGCATGCTTAAGGAGTTTTCTTGGTAACTTTTTTTTAAATATTTATTTATGTATTTGGCTGTGCTGGGTCTTAGTTGCAGCCCTCGGCATCTCCAATCTCCACTGCACCATGCGAGATCTTTCAGTTGCAGTGTGTGGGATCTAGTTCCCTGATCAGGGATCAAACTCAGGTCCCCTGCATTGGGAGCACAGAGTCTTGGCCACTGGACCACCAGGGAAGTCCCCCCTGGTGATTATGACACATGTCTAGAGCCTAGAATCATAGTCATGAATTAAAGTGAAGGTCCACCCGGACATCCCAGAAAATGGAGGCTGCGGTGGTCAGGAGTGGGAGTTCAGAGCCAGCTGTGCCAAGTGACCCCATCAAGGACATTCTCTGGGACTCAGTTCTGTCCCTGTCAGAGAGAAAGGCTGACCTAGAACCACTCAAGCTCCCTTTGAAAAATAAAAAAAATAAATATAAAACACTGATAATAAAAAAAAAGATGTCCCACAAAGACATCGCTCTTTCTTCCTGGAGTACTAGACAAGGGCTCTGTGGTGCACATCAGGCTTCCCGTGGCTGACATCTTACCCACAGGAAGAGCTCCTTCACCCCATGGGGAGGGACCAGGAGCGACAGATGCTAAGCCCAATGCAGAGCCCTTCAAGGAGAAAATTAAGCCTCTTAAAGTGCCCCTGATGTAATCTCTCAAACCCAGGAATAAGCCACACTCTTCTTGGAAGATTTGCCATGCATGGCCTCAGGCGACACTCGGGAAATATCTCCACTTACATCAAACGAGGTCCTGTCACGGATGCCAAGTAATCAAATGGGCAGTCGTGAAGCATGCAAATAGAGCGAGAAGACAGGGCCTTGATTTAAACACGCAAAGCCTGGAGGCTGAGAGAGCAGTGCAGAGGGAAGCACAGAACCCTTCACCCATCTGCAGGAATTAACTCTGCGAGGGCCTCAAACACTGTGCGAAGGAAAAAGAGACGTCCTTCTGTGTGGTCGAGTGGACTCTGGGGACGAGTGATGAACCAAAACAATTCACCAGAACATTGAGGTCAATGATAAACACTTAAGACAAGTGAACTTACGTCTTCAACGCGGCGGCAAGTTAGCAAGCAGACCACTTAAGAGCCCCTCTTCAGAGATAAAAGCGAGAGGCAGCCATTTGTCTCGGTCTAGCTGTCCTCAGCAGGTGCCTTCCACCACTCAACAAGTATTTAATAAGGATAGGCTTCATTCATTCAGCGCTTGAACTCCCTAACTCTCAACACATGACCCAAGAAATACCGTTCCCAAGAGACGCTGCTTTTCTACCTCAATACTACTCTCTTCCTTAACTCCAATCTGGAAAACAATTTTTCCTCACACAAGGCTAACTCTGTAATCAACAAGTTTTCCTCACCAATTTCTCACATTTTTTTTGTTGTTGAATGAACCTATCTATGAAACAGAAACAGACTCACAAAGAACAGACTTGAGCTGCCAAGTGGCAGATGCGGGGGAGGAGATGGGCGGGGGAGAATGGACCGCAAGTTTGAGATTAGCAGATACAAACTATACAAACAGAATGGATAAACAAGGTCCTATCACACAGCACAGGGAACTACAGTCAATATCCTATGATAAACCATAACGGAAAAGAATACAGAAAAAAATGTGCATGTATATATATACATATAAAACTGAATCACTTAGACATATAGCAGAAATTAACACAACATGTAAATCAATTACATTTCAATAAAAGAAACGTGTTGTTGATGATCTACCACGTGCCAAATGTTGTTTGACTCTTGTGGACAGAGTATCATGGACGGTTTCTCTCACGAGCTTACATTCTAGTGCCATGAGACAGGCAAGCAATGAATCATGTATGTAATACAGGCAGACCTCATGATCCTGCACTTGGCTTTACTGAGCTTTGCAGATGCCACTAGTTTTACAAATTGAATGTCTGTGGCGACCTTGTGTTGAGCAAGTCTATCAGGACCATCTTTCAAAAAAACATTTGCTCATTTCCTGTCTCTGCATCACATTTTGGTAATTCTCACAATTTTTCAAACTTTTTCGATATAATTATATTTGTTAAGGTGATATGTGATCATTAATCTTTGATGTAACAATTATAATTGTTTGGCAGGCACCATGAACTGCACCCAAATAAGATGGCGAACTTAATAAATGTGTTCTGGCTGCTACGCCAACCAGCAGCTCCCCGTCTCTCTCCTTCTCCTCCAGCTTCTCTATTTTCTGAGACACAATACTGAAATTAGGCCAATTAATAAGCCTACAAAAGCCTCTAAGTGTTCAAGTGAAAGGGAGAGTCACACATCTCTCACTTTAAATCAGAAGCTTGAAATGATTAAGCTGAGTGATGAAGGCGTGTCAAAAGCCCAGACAGGCCAAAAGCGAGGTCTCTTGAGCCAAACAGTCAAGCTGTGAATGAACATGAAGGAAAAGTTCTTACGGAAAATTGAAAGTACTACTTCAGCAAATAGACAAATGATATGAAAGGGAAACAGCTTGATTGTTGACATGGAGAAAGTTTTATCAGTCTGGATAGAAGATCTAGCCAGCCACAACATTCCTTTCAGCCAAAGCCTAATTCAAAGCAAGGCCCTAACTCTCCTCCATTCCAGGAAGGCTGAGAGAGGTGAGGAAGCTGTAGGAGAAAAGCTTGAAGCTAGCAGAAATTGGTTAGTGAGGTTCAAAGAAAAAAGCTGTCTCCATAACATAAAAGTGCAAAGTGAGGCAGCAAGTGCTGATGCAAAACCTCCAACAAGATAGCCAGAAGATCTAGCTAAAATCATTAATGAAGGTGGCTACACTAAACAACAGATTTTTCAATATAGATAAAACAGTCATACTGGAAGAACATGTCACCTAAGATTTTCATAGCTAGAGAGGAGAAGTCAATGCCTGGCTCTGCAAAGGACAGATTGGCTCTCTTTTTAGGGGCTAATGCAGAGGATGACTTGGAGTTGAAGCCAACACTCAGTTACCATTCTAAAAATCCTAGAGCCCTTAAGAAAAAGACTCAAGCTATTCTGCCTGTGCTCTGTAAATGTAGCAAGCAACAAAGCCTGGATTACAGCACACCCAGTTTACAACACAGCTTACTCAATATTTTAAGCCCACTGTTGAGACCTACTGCCCACAAAAAAAACAACAACAACAACAACAACAACAAAAAACCTTTCTTTTCAAATGTTACCGCTCATTGACAATGCACCTAGTCATCCAAGAGCTCTGATGGAGACATACAATGAGATGAATGTTTTTCATGTTTACAGCCATTCTGTAGCCCATCAAGGAGTCATTTCAACTATTAAGTCTTATTCTTTTAAGAACTGCATTTTATAAGGCTGCAAATGCCATAGACAGTGATTCTTCTGATAAATCTGGGCAAAACAAACTGAAAACCTTCTGGAAAGGATTCACCAGTCTAAATACCATTAAGAACATTCATGATTCATGGTAAGAGGTCAAAATAACAACATTAACAGGAACCTGGAAGAAGCTGATTCCAACTCTCATGGATGACTTTGAAGGTTCAAGGTTTCAGTGGAGGAAGTAACTGCAGATGTGGTAGAAACAGCAAGAGAATTAGAATTTGAAGTGGAGCCTGAAGATGTGACTGAATTGCTTTGATTTCATGAGAAAACTTGAATGAATAAGGAACTGCTTCTTGTGCATGAGCAAAGAAAGTGGTTTCCTGAGATGGCATCTGCGCCTCGTAAATATGCTGTAAAGGTTAATGAAATGACAACAAAGGATTCAGAATATGACGTAAACTCAGTTGAAAAAGCAGCAGCAAGGTTTAAGAGAAATGACTCCAATTCTGAAAGAAGCTCTGCTGTGGGTAAAATGCTATCAAACAGCACTGCCTGCTACAGAAATCATTCATGAAAGGAAGAGTCAAGCAATGTGGCAAACTTTATTATTGTCTTATTTTAAGATGTGGTCACAACCACCCCAACCTTCAGCCATCACCTCCCAAATAGGTTAGCAGCCATCAACATCAAGGTAAGACCCTCCACCACAAAAAAAAAAAAAAAAAAAAAGACTTTCTGAAGGCTCAGAGGACGGATAGCACTTTTTTGCAATAAAGTCATTTTTAACTAAGATATGTACATTGGTGTTTTTTAGATGCAATGCTGCTGCTGCTGCTAAGTCACTTCAGTCGTGTCCGACTCTGTGTTGCCCCATAGACGACAGCTCACCAGGCTCCCCCGTCCCTGGGATTTTCCAGGCAAGAGTACTGGAGTGGGGTGCCATTGCTTTCTCCTGATGCAATGCTACTGCACACTTAATAGACTATGAAAGTGAAAGTGTCAGTAGCTCAGTCATGTCTGCCTCTTGGTCTGCACCCAAGCTCCTCTGTCATAGAATTCTCCAGGCAAGAATATTGGAGTGGGTTGCCATTTCCTTCTCCATGGGATCTTCCCAACCCAGGGATCAAACTCAGGTCTCCCACATTGCAGGCAGATTCTTTACCATCTGAGCCACCAGGGAAGCCTGTTTACTATAATATACTATATACTACATGTAGCCTATATACTATTATAGACTATAGTATAGTATAAATATACTCTAGGAAACCAGAAACTTTCTATGACTCACTTTGATATTCACTTTACTGCAGTGGTATGGGACGGAAGCTACAGTGTCTCTTAGGTATGCCAGTTATCAGGGAATGACACGTGATATGAAAACAAGGAAGAGACTGAGAGCAGGGACCAGGGGGAGCTAAGAAGACCTCTAAGGAGGTGATACTGGAACAGACCCCCAAGTCAAGTGCAGTGAGAGAGAACAGCCCCCACCTTCAGAAGCCAGGAGGAGGAGATGCAGCAGCAGAGCAGGAGCTGGAACAGCCTGAGTGCAGGAGGGCAACCAGGTGAAGACCGTGGTGCAGAAGCCAAGTGAAGACAGCCAGAGAGAGAGCTGGCTACCTGCTGCCGAGGCCGCAGGCAACGACGACTAAGCGCTGGCCGCCGGGCATCACTGGCGCCTGGAGAAGTGTGCTTTCGCTGAAGGGATGGGACAGAAGCCAAACTGGAGGTTCAAGACAGAATGAGAGAGGGAAATGGAACAGAATGGATGAAATTCTTTTGGAAGATACTGACTCCAAGGGAGAATAGAGGACTTGGGAGAACCATCAACTGGGATATTGGGCTAAGGGTGTTCTGTTGGTGGTACTTCTGCCCTCAAGATGAGAGAGACTACAGTATGTTTCTCATGGAGATGATCCGTCAGAGGGAGAAAGCTGATGGTGCAGAAGGGAAAGAAGATTCATGCACGAGTGAGAGCCTTGCATGCCAACGGGGAACAGGCTCCAGTGCTGTGTGGCTACAGTGCAGGTAGGCTAGCAGATTTAGCATGGGGAAATGATGAAACTACTTCCCAACTGCTTCCTTTTTCTCAGTGAAATAAGCCAAATCATCAGCTGCCAGTGAGGTGGGGACAGAAACATAGTGGGCTCCGCAGTGCCAAGAGTCCGTCTGGAGGCTTATGGTCATAAATAAAAAGTGAGACGACGCAGATGGCTGGTTTTCTCCAGCCAGGTTCATCAGCCTGAGGCAGGAGCAGGGTGGACAGAAGATGGGGTTTTCCTAGGAAAATAAGATGAAGGGAGAAATAGTCAAAGAAGTTGGGGGGTGTAGGCAAGCACCTTGGGGTGAGGGGTGAGGGAGGGGTATAGTGGGAGTAGATAATAAGGGTAATAGAGAACGAAGAAGCACAAGGGTCACCAGGTCAGAGCCCCTTGGAGGGTGCAGGCTGAGTGCACTTGGGTTATAACAGGAATAAGGCAAAAGAGAAAAGGTGGGGGTCAGCTGGGAATGCTTGTCAAGATTTTGACGGAGGTACAGTTATTGGTCTACACTTGTGATTGCAAGTTTAGTGAGTAATAAAATCAATTTAGCGGGTCATGACCAGCAATTTTTTTTAATGAGACAAAATAAAAAGTCTGTGACTATATTACACCTAGTAAAGGTAAACACTGTTTTGTGAAACTTGGTTCAGTTGTATGTATATTTGCATTGGGTCATCACATAACATGTATTTCTCCTATAAATTGGGGTTTAAAAAAAAAAAAAAAACTCCCCCAGGACACCAGGGCAAGGTTTCTCTATCATGACACTGCTTACATTTGAGACCATGAAATTCTCTACGTATGTAGGGGGTGCGGGTGGTGGGAGAGTGCACTATACAGTGTTTGGCAACATCCCAGGCCTCCACTCACTGAATACCCGCAGCACTTCCGTGTCCCCTCAAGGTGTAACAGGCAAAAATGTCTCTGCATGCCTGTGTGCTCAGTTGCTCAGTCATGTCCGACTCTGTGAGACCCCATGGACTGTTGCCCACCAAGCTTCTTTGTCCATGGGATCCTCCTGGCAAGAACACTGGAGTGGGTTGCCATTTTCTCCTCTAGGGAATCTTCCTGACCCAGGGATTGAACCCAAGTCTCCTGTGTCTCCTGCATTGGCAGGCAGATTGTTCATCACTGAGCTACCCGGGAGGCCCTAAAACGTCTCTGCTACTCCTGCTGCTAAGTCACTTCAGTCATGTCTGACTCTGTGCGACCCCATAGAAGGCAGCCCACCAGACTCCTCCATCCCTGGGATTCTCCAGGCAAGAACACTGGAGTGGGTGCCATTTCCTTCTCCAATGTATGAAAGTGAAAAGTGAAAGTGAAGTCGCTCAGTCGTGTCCGACTCTTCTCAACCCCATGGACTGCAGCCTTCCAGGCTCCTCTACCCATGGGATTTTCCATGCAAGAGTACTGGAGTGGGGTGCCATTGCCTTCTCCAAAATGTCTCTGTACACATTGCCAAATAGCCTCTGGGTGGCAAAACTGCTGAGAAACAGCAGTCTAAGAATAACTGTGGCAGGGATGGTTGAAGTAGACAGAAGAAAGGATAACTAAGAAAGCTAGTCAAAGGACTGAGCTGGGTGGACAATCTATATAGATGCCCAAGTTACCAAAAATGTTGATCAGAGAAGGGAATGTGGTCCAGATGAACACCATCTTCAAAGAATGAGGCAAAGTGACCCTGAGGACTGTAGATACACGTTCTCTACCCCAGCTACATATTAGAATTACCTGGAGAACTTACTCACCAATGTCCAGGCCCCATCCAGACCAACTAAATCAACATCCCCAAGTGATCCCAACACGTGGCCAGGGTGGAGAACCCTACAGAAGAGGTCCACCCTCCAGAGGTATATGATGAAAAACAAAAAAACAGGAACCAGAGACTAACAGGCTTCTCTGCTCTCCCGTGAGAATCCACTACAGAATATTTAAAATAAACCTGAACTTTGACTTTCATTGTTGATTAACCACACATCCATGTATGAAATATCATTACATCCCCAAACACCTACAACAGATACAGACAACAGTTCAGCAAAATAACTCAAATAATTCTTCTCAGTTTGTTGAAACTGATAAAACTGAGTTAATTTGCCTCAATTGGCACTGTAACTTTCATCCATGAAAGGGTAGAGTACTGGCTGGACAAGAACACAACAGCTGCAAAACACAAGAAGCTGTTCCCCTCCACCAGTGGTTTGCAGAGTATGGTCCAGGACCAGGAAGATCAGTGTCATCTGCGAACTTGTTAAAAATGCAAATTATCAGGCCCTACCCAAGAGTTACAGAATCTAAAACTGTGGCTCAACAAAGTGGGTTTTAACAAGTCCTCAAGGTGATTCTGATGGTGAAGAATCACCATCTCCTGTCTGCAATGTAGGAGACCTGGGTTCAATCCCTGGTTTGGGAAGATCTCCTGGAGAAGGGAATGGCTACCCACTCCAGTATCCTTGCGCAGATACATCCTTCCCACAGATGGGGAAGCCTGGTGGGCTATAGTCCATGGGGTCTTAAAGAGTCAGACATTACTGAGCAACTAACACTTTCACTGTCCAGGGGATTCTGAGGCATTCACACCTGGAAACCACTGAATCTAAAGCACAGTTTTCAAATTTGCAGCACAGCCCTGGCTTCCAAGCAGTTGAGATTCTGAGTGTCCCACCAGCATTCAGAGTCATGTGATATGTACTTTTAAAAATGTGAATGGAAGTTCCACTGCTTTTGAAAGTTTCACTGTTTTGATAGTGACTGCCAAGAACTCAAATACTATCAAGTTTCAAAAAACACAACTAGAGGCAGAATTGAAAATGGTACACAGGTAGAACAATCAGCTAAGCTAAAGATAGTGTGGATGGAGACCAGAATTCAAATGCCAGCAGAATCATTTAGCAGCAACTCTCTGGGCTTCCCTCATGGCTCAGATGGTAAAGAATCTGCCTGCAATGTAGGAAATCCGGGTTCAGTCCCTGGATCGGGAAGATGCCCTGGAGAAGAGAATGGCTACTCACTCCAACATTCTTGGCTGGAGAATTCCACGGACAGAGGAGCCTGGTGGGCTACAATCCATGGGGTTGCAAAGAGTCTGACATGACTAAGCAACTAATATACTCATGTCTCTCTCTCTCTCTCTCTCTCTCAGGCTCAGGAAAACCAAGTTTGAGGACATGCTGCCTGTCTCCTGGAAGACTCTCCAGTTGGCCAGAAGACCTCCCCTCTACCTTCTGAATGGGATCAAAGAAAGTCAAGGAAAAAGGTTTCACCCTCCTGGGAGACAAAGGTAAATAGCTCTTCTGGAAGCCAAGGCTTATACTGAAGGATTTCACTTAAAGTTGGGAAATCTCAGAATTTTAGAAGATAATTGAAAGTTTCCAAAGAGACAAGAGATTGCTGCAGAATGGACCAGGAAAAAAAAAAAAAAACCAAACAGAATATTGCCCAGTTTTTGTTTCTAAAGTGGTTCCAGAGAAATTTCCTATTCATTAACCAAATAATACTTTTAAATGTTTTCATATAAAAAAGCCTGAATGTTTAGACAAGTAAACCATTCAAGGTGTATAGGGAGCAAATTAATTACCCCTCTGCCCCAGAGCTAATTTTAAACAATATTAGGTTTTATGTGTCCTTCCATATCTTTCTTCAAGGTCATACACATGGGGCTTCTTTCTTAAATCATAGTATCATACCACATATGATACTTGGCAACTTGATTTTATTTACATGTAGTATATCATAGACATCCTTCACAAATAATCTGTCTATATATGGATGAGAGGGTCCATATATATATATATGGACCCTATATATTCATCCTACTGATGGAAACTCATACTGCTTCTAGCTTATTTACTGTAGTAATCTGGCAACAAACATCCTCACACACAGATGCCTACATGCTGTTTCTATTTCTGTAAGAAAGGATTCCAAATATGCGACTGCATACACAAATATACACATTCCAAATTGTCACTGAAACGGTCTGCTTTCCCACAAGGCTGCGCCCATTCATACTCTCACCGAGAATCTGAGGGTTGCCCCCAACCCACCTAACAGAGGATGTTACCAACCTTTAAAACACGCATTAATTGGATGAACAGAAAACTAACAGTTCTTGGCTTTTTAATTTGCATTTCCCTGACCATGATGTGTTACGAGAATCTTTTCACATGTTTATGACCATTTGTATCCCTTATCTTGAGAACTGCCTGTTCACATCCTTTGCATATCTTTGATCATGTAGTCCTTCAAGTACTGTTTAATCTCACACTATTACCCTCCCCCACACCCCAATCTATAAGATGCATAAAGTATAAAAGATCATGCTCTAGGAACTGGATATGTGGGGTGAGGCCAGGAAATGTCTAAGTACACAATAAACCCTCAAAAACAATTACTGAATAAGTGAATAGCACACTTAGAAAATTTTGTTAGGCGTGCAGTTAAAAGAGTAAAAGAGAAATACAAATATTCACGTTCTGTTCTACATATTCAGAACAACATCACTTTGGATGAAATTTAATTGTTGGTTAACGAAGAAACAAAACATTGTCCTAGCACTGACTCTAACAATCCACTGTGAAAGGGTGGCAAAAAAGCTGTCTTGAGTCATAGCTCTGGGTGGTACATAAACAAAGGCTCTCAAAACCAAGTGACACCTGCGACTACGGCACAGGCTTGGTCAACAGACAGATGAAGTCTACCTTAAACATTTTGTTCTTTTCTTGTTTTGTCTTCACTGCCATCCAAGATTTTTTTTGCCTTTGAAAATTTCCTGCTTATTGAGGAAGGGGATTGAGGACAGCCTACAGGAGGAGTTTGATAAAGTTCAGATTCCTTAACTCTTTTAACTTTAGGCAAAACATCTGGTTATACCCAGCATTTATCCCCATTAGTTGTAATAGTTCTGTTTGGTTTATATTTTAACTAGTCTCCTTATTAAATATAAGAGTAATAGGATTAAAAAGTTCTGGGGGAAAGTACTGTAATTAAAAAGGCACCATTTGGGTATATGTTAAGCTGTAATTCTGGTCCTGCTTATTAAGTTCTCCTTCTTGTTTTTAATTTTTTTTTAACCCATAAAAATAACTTTGAATTACTTAACTCTTTTTTAGTACTTCCTGTATTGGCTAATTCACCACCTCAAACCTCCAAGAAAACATTATAACTCAAAAGTTCTGGAGTAGTAATGTCAGATATCACAAGTTTTAGACACTGTCCCAAGAGTCTGGGCATGCCACACACACACCACATAGTAACTTGACAGGCAATTTTCCAAAATGAATAGGCATTTCTAACCTCTTGAAGTTATAAAATCTTAACAGGAAAAAATTGCAGGAACTTTGATCAAGCCAAGAAGTTATAATAAGCATCAGGCAAGAGGCAACAAAGCACAGTTTGTAACACTTTGTTAAGAGAGGCATAAAAAAAAACAAATATTGAGGTAGTAAATTTAGGAATGAAGATACAAGGGTTTATAATAAAGCTTTTTTAATTTTAGCTTTATTGAGAACACTTCTTTTAGATTTTTATTATGTAATGTTTAGCACATGCACAAAAAATATGACATATATATAGTTATAAAGCACAATACTAAGATGAATAAATACATCTTTAGACTTTTTTTTTCTGAGCAGTTGGTAAAAATTTAAATTGTTCTCCACCTATAACCATCCTTAAAAGCTCTTGGAAACAAATGATCTGCCGTTAACAGGGGGAGGAGGAATGGGGGAATCAGTATAATTTGAGCTATAAAAGAAACTGCTGCTGCTGCTAAGTCGCTTCAGTTGTGTCCGACTCTGTGAGACCCCAGAGATGGCAGCCCACCAGGCTCCTCTGTCCCCGGGATTCTCCAGGCAAGAACACTGGAGTGGGTTGCCATTTCCTTCTCCAAATAAAAGAGACTAGACTAAAGCAAATAACATACACACACCTCTTTCTAAAACCTGACTTTGTTTAAAAATACTTTAGGGAATACTGTTTGAAAATCCCCAAACAAGTAGATTTAACAGTAGGTGAATTCAAAACCCATATAAATAAACCTATGCCTATAAAGAATATCCCCAATACCTCAATGAACAGGGCCAAGTTTTAAAAGTGCACTTTCCCTTTGGAGGTAAAAGCACGTCAATGCCAAAAACAGAAACTCTAATTTTTCTTCAGTACTCCTTGATGACCTGAGTGAGCACAAAGGCAGAGAGAATCCAAGGACTTCCCCAATCTGAGGAGCCCTGTGTTTTCTGATTCAAGGTACCATTTCTAAGACTGGGAAGTTTACAAAAGGGATGGAGGCTTTCAGCAACTAATTTGATTCTCTCCTAAATTAATTACGCTAATTCTAGAAAAATATATATTAGGCTCAGGTTGTTCTCCACAGTTCTAGGGCTCAATGAAAACAAAATTAGCATTTCTGCAGGTATCCCTCCTCTCTCAAGGTCATGTGTCTTGTCACATCCACGGCCCCACCCGGGCTTTTGCATAGATACCCCAAATCAGCCAACAAGGAAGATAAAATGTTGGAAATTCAATGCCTGACATTCTCACTGGATAAGTATTTATTGAAGCTAACAGACGTAAGAGCAGCCTAAATCCTGACATCACAGGGCACATCTCTGAGATGAAAGCCTCCCCCCTCCCCCACATGCTCTCAGTGATCCCTTGAAGCCTTTCCAATGATGAAGCCCCAAAGTGCTGACATGACCTCAATACTATGGCATCATTTTGCTCGCCAAGGAAAAAGGCTGGCACGTTCCTGCCAGCGAACTGTAGGTCAGCCAACTCGCCCTTCCCCTGCCCCTTCACAAAGCAGAGATCACATCTATCTCAAAAGTAAAGATTTCCCCACCGCCCCCCTCGCGAGAAGTCGCCAACTCCAAGCTCTTTAGAAAGAATAGCGCTCAACCTGACGAATGTCACCACTCAGCACCCCGGGTTCTACCAGAAGCCAAAGTTCAGTGGTATTTAGAGCACCGAGCTGCTTGTAATTTCTTATATCTTGGGGTCCAGTTCTCCAGAACGCCCCCTCCCCCTCCACTCTCGCATCTTTAAAGGCGTCTCGGACAACACCAACACTTCCGCTCATTCCCCTCTCTCATCGTCTAGAAATAACCAGAGGTTAGCTGTCACCACGAGACAGGCATTCTGAATCAATCTCCTTTTCCCAAGTCACCTGGGTTCTTCACGGGCAGCAAAAATCCAAGTTTCCCCACGCATCCCCCCGAAGCCCCAACTTCTGGAAATGTCCCCCTGACCTCGCCTCCGCCAGCTGGCACCGCGGCGAGAACCGAGCACGCAGCCGCGGGCGCTGCTGCTGTCGCGGCCGCAGCCAGAGAGGCAAGAGGAGGCTCGGGCTAGTCTTCCGCCACGGGGTCACCGCAAGCCGCGGACGATAACCGGGGCTCTTCCTCTACGCGGGGAGTGAGCTCCCGCGCTCTGATGGGCACCCAGGAGGGTCCTGGCGCCGCCAAGACGGTCCGCACCGGCGCCCGGCCGGGGAAAGCGGTCAAGCGCACGGCTCCAGCAGAGCGCCCAGGCGGCCGCGGCCGCAGGAGAGGGGCGTGTTCCTTGCGCCTCGGAGCCCGACCGCGGCGTCTCGGCGGGACCGTGGACCGAGGCGAGCAGAGCGCGCAGTCTCTGACGGCGGCTCTTGGCCCTCAACCCCGGGGGCCGGCCTGGCGACACGCTGCAGCCCGCGCGCCCTTGCGGGGACAGGCGCGGTGCGCGCCCTGTGGAGCCGCCTCCGTGCCCGCCTGGGCGCACAAACTTTCCCGGGGAAAACCGCTCCTGCCTCTCCTGCCGGGGAGCCGCGCTCTCCCCTCGGCCCACCAGCTGTTCGCCCACTCCCCTCGGAAGCCAAGACCCACTGAAAATATGGCGCCCTCGAACGTCGCTCCTCGGTCCCCTTGGGGAATCCCGAAATGCCGGCGTCCGGGACCCCCAGCTCCCGACGAGGGCAAAATTTCAGCTCCTGGGGCCAAAGAAGGAGAGGGCGCCCCTGGTCCAGCGCGAGGCCAGCGGCGGCACTGAATCCCAATCCTCCCCTCGCTCTTGGTCCCCCAGCTTCAAGCAGTTTGCTAGTGGCGAGATTGCCAAGTAAAACAGAATCGTAGAATCGGCAGGTCTGAGTCGGGGACTGGGAAAGGAGCTCCACACCGGCCGGCTCTCTTTGCCCGGAGCCCGGCCGGAGACTTGTTTGCAAAGTGGCGCTGGAGTCGGGGCGACCAGTGCTGGAACGAAGCCGCTCCGCCCGCGCCAACTCTCCCGGCGCGGGGGCCCGGCCGGGGCCAAGGGGACACTCCAGGCAGGCGGGGCCGCTTTTCAAAGCCCAGTTACCGGAAACCCAGGGAGAGCCCCGCAGGGGACCAGCTGCCCACGGCTAGGAATCCGCTCTCGGGAGCGGGCTGTGAGGCTGTTTGCAAACCGCCGCGCTCGGGTCCAGTGCAGTGAAACATACATGTGCAATAGACAGGTGCATTAATTTCATTTTATTTTTATTTTCCTGCAAAAAGCTCCCTAGAACATCAAATCTGGGAGCTTTGCGAGGTTTTTTTCTGCATTGGCATCACTCACGAGATGCAAAAGGAAGGGGAAAACCACCCACATTTTCCTTCTGTAAAGGGGAGGGAAAAGACACGAGAAATTCATGCAACGTGCATGCAGCTGGAGGAAGAGGAAAACCCGAGTGAGCCGTGCGCCTTACCGGGGGATGCATTTACTGTCTCATTGCAGAGCGCCTGCCTCGGAATGCAGCCGGCGTCCCCCAGCGCGCCCAGCGACCGCTCCGCTCCCGCAGCCGCCCCAGCCGCTGCCGCCGCCGCTGGCTCCAGGCGCGGAACAAGAGCCGAGGGCGAGCGCGAGCGCACGGCCCGGGAGCGCCGGGAGGGCAGGAAGCGCGTCATCACTCGGGGACGGCGCGGCCCCGCGCGGCTCGGGTTCGGCCGCCGCGCAGCGCGGCACCGAGGTTGGGCAGACACGGGCTTCACCGGGCATCTCTTGGGTCTCTAGCCAGCCGTCCGGTGCTGGGAGGTTTCGGGGGCAAAGTGGGGCGCCGGCCGAACTGTCGCAGAGCTCGGGTCTGCTGTGTAAAGAGAAAGGGAATGCACCGTCTTGGGGAATGGGGTCCCTGGGTCCTCAGAGCGCTTCCCCAAACCGCTGGCCCGCCGCGGAGGGGAAGCGAGGTGAGGTTCCGACACATGGAACCTGCTGGGCTCTGGGGTCCCATTGCGATGCTGTCGGTGGGAACCCCAAGCAGGATTGTCCCTCTCTGTAAGTGTCTCACACGCCGACACCAAAACCCACCAGATCAAAGGTCATTTAGGGATTTAGAGAACGGCTTTTAGGGATGAGGGGAGGTAATCTATTAAATTCAGCAGAAGAAAATTTTCTCCTGCCTGCTGTGCCCTTAAAGTCAATGATACACCTTTGCAATTTACACACCCATTAGGAAATGTAGGATGACCTGAAACAGAAGTTTTGGGGTCAGACTTCACAAAACACTATGTACTATATGGTGTCATATTTGAAATTGGTATGTGGAGAGGTAGAAAAGACGACGCAGAAACCAAGATGTTAACTAGGGCTCGGTAATTGGAGTTGTGGGTGATTTTTCTGCTTAGTTCTAGTTTGTGATTTTTCTGTAAGGGACACGTGAAAATGAAAGTGGAGTCGCTCAGTCGTGTCCAACTCTTTGCGACCCCATTGTAGCCTACCAGGATCCTCGGTCCACGGGATTTTCCAGGCATGAGTACTGGAGTGGGTTGCTATTTCCTTCTCCAAGGGACACACATAACTTTTGTAATTACAAATAAAATGTTTTCAATAAGAAAAGACCTTGCATTTTTCTCCATCCCAATATAAAATAACCAGGATTAACTCCTTGTCCCAAAAAACAGATAGCAAATCTCCTTAATTACTCCTGACTGAAACTACTGCGACGTTTTAGTGTTTCTCAGAGCATGAAACTTCTGCCCTTTTGAATTGGAGATTATGTAAATTGATCTGTCTTTATGAAGTCTATTGAGACATTGGATAAGGCTGGATACTCTATAAGGAAAAAAAAGCATGTTCTTGTCAGGGCTGATGGACTTGACTTTACTATGACCACATGTTTACAACAGAACAGCTTTGTAACTTATTTCAGAGAATACACTTTATAAATCAAAATGCACAGTTAGAGAACCAATGAACTGGCTACTTTAGAAAGTTCTCAGAGTTACACTGCACGGTTTCTAATTGCACAGGAAAAAATGGTTCTGTTCACCACACTAAATTTTAAACATTCCCCAGTCTAACAATAACTGGTGGTGGCAAGAAGCCACCTCAAGGGATGGTTAAAAAAGTAAATGTTCGTTGATTTTTGTAAGTGATTGGTAATAAGGTCATTAAATTAATGCCACCTAAATTGTCCCTTGGTTTACAGACCATATTTTTATAGCTCAAATGACAGGTTTGTGTAAGAGGCTCTTCCAAGACAAAGAAAAATTGACCTACAACTAAAGCCATTTTCCTCTTCTGCTTAGTCATTGGTTCATGGGTCCCAATGACTTCTTGTCAAACATCTCAAAATTAGATTTTTCCCCAACTTGGATTTAAAGATTTTCCATTATTTAATTCACCATTCTCAAAATATCCCATGTTCTCCCTCTGCCTGCCAGTGAGAAGCTGTTGAATTTTAGAAAGTAAAAGCAAAGTTCTTTCTTGTACCTCTGTACCTAAAAGGGTGTGACACTTAGTAGACACAATAAATACTTGTTCCATGAAAATAGCATGTTTGTTCACTGTCTACTTGACTAGTTCCTGAGATATTTGAAGAGTCATCTCTCCTGCTAGACTATCAGTGCAATCCTGGGATACCAACATCTTGTAGAGTTATATATAGCATTGGTTTAGTCCAGTAATTTCACTCATTCCAAAATAGCAGCTAAGTCTGAGACATTCAGAGGAGAGAGGTGCAGGTGTCTGAATAGCTATGCATTATGTGTTCAATTAGCCTATTTTGTGGCTCTCAGATCAATCAGACGCTTTCCCCCAATGAGAACATCAGTCCTAGAATTCTTTGCTTTAGTCTGGGCTTCTAACCAACTGACTTTGAACACCTCACCTATTTTTATGACGTCTCAGTTTCTCTAACCTCTCTTAATAACCTCAAAGCCATTTATTGTTTCTTTAGAAAAACCAACTCTACTCATTCTAATGGCTAATAGTTTGTTTTTCAACAGTTTTCCGAATAAAATAGATTTTACCAGTAACCTTCAGTAACTGCTCTGAAATTGAGACACCTTCTGTAGACCTTCAGTTCAGTCACTCAGTCGTGTCCAACTCTTTGTGACCCCATGAACCGCAGCACGCCAGGCCTCCCTGTCCATCACCAACTCCTGGAGTTTACCCAAACTTGTGTCCATTGAGTCTGTGATGCCATCTAACCGTTTCATCCTCTGTCGTCCGCTTCTCCTCCTGCCTTCAGTCTTTCCCAACATCAGGGTCCTTTCAAATGAGTCAGCTGTTCACATCAGGTGGCCGAAATATTGGAGTTTCAGCTTCAACATCAGACCTTCCGATGAACACCCAGGACTGATATCCTTTAGGATGGACTGGTTGGATCTCCTTGCAGCCCAAGGGACTCTCAAGAGTCTTCTCCAAAACCACAGTTCAAAAGCATCGATTCTTCAGTGCTCAGCTTTCTTTATAGTCCAACTCTACATCCACACATGACTACTGGAAAAACCATAGCCTTGNTCCCTCCCTCTATCTCCTTCATTCCTTCTTTCTTCTTCTTTTTTTTAATGTTTATTTTTATTTATTTGTCTATTTGGCTGTGCAGGGTCTTAGTTGTGGCACGTGGAATCCTTCATTTGCAGCATGAGGGACCCTTAGCTGTGACATGCCAACTCAGTTGGCATGTGGGAATCTAGTTTCTGACCGGGGATCAAACCCAGACCCCGTACATTGGAATTACAGAGTCTCAGCCTCTGGGTCCCCGGTGAAATCTCTTCTTTCTTGCTTCTTTTTGAGTAGCCGCAGCGTACTTCTCCTCCCCGTTCGGGGCACATGCACAGCATCCTTGACCCGAGCGTGGTCCCCCTCATATCTGATCCCCATGCACTGCGTCCTCCCTTCCAATCAGGCCACCCCTCTGATGTGTTTCACATGCCTCGTTTTCATTTTTATGAATCTTAAAAGTGTCTGTTTCTCCTCCCTCCAGACATTGTGCTTTGAGGTCCTGCCACGTTGTTACCTGTGTGTTATGTGTATGTCGTACCTATGAGAACTCTGCACTGCAGCCTCCTCCGAGGACTCAGCTTCTCCTGCTGCAGCACCCTGCCCCCTGCCATTCTGTCCCACTGCGGTTCTGCAACCCCACGTCTGGGCTCCCTTGCGCTCTTTCAAGCAAAAGTCATATCCCCTCCCCTCTTTTAGAAAACTTATAAGGCACAACAAATTCAATGAATATAAGCGATTTAGCAGTGGCTTCAGTAACCTTTCACCTCTAGATAAATTACTGGTACGATTTAATACAATACAGACGGAAAGTGTTCAAAAACTGTTTTATGCAATCAAAATGGGCAGAATGTTCTGAAAATGTTTTCCCAGCACTAACTTCCGTTCTCAGGAGACAAATATCTTCATTATTAAAAAGAAAGCAAAGAACTTTGGCAGGAGTACAGCGGGGAACTGGACCATTTTTCTGAAAGACATTTCTGCAATATGTATTAAAGGCTTTGATCCACTAATTGCATCTCTAGGAATTTATCACAAGGTAATAATAAGGAGTGGGTGCAAAGATTCATCAAAGAATGTTAGCTGAAGTACTATTTACAATTGTGAAAAAACTGGAATCCATCTCAATGTACCACAATAAAGGATAATTTATTCTACTAATTAATACATTCTACTAATGAATTCATTCAACACATGTTTATTGAGTTCCTGCTGTGTGGCAGGCATGGTGCTAAAGGTTAGGCATATAGGGTGATCAGAATAAACAGGGTCCCAGGGGCTTCCCTGGGCTTCTCCATTGGCTCAGCAGTAAAGAATTCACCTGCAATGCAGGAGACGCAGGAAATGCAGCTTCAGTCCCTAGGTAGGGAAGATTCCCCCAGAGGAGGAAATGGCAACCCACTTCAGTATTCTTGCCTGGAAAAACTCCCATGGACAGAGGAGCCTGGCGGGCTAGAGTCCATGGGCTCGAAAAGAGTCGGACACAACTGAGCTTAAAACTGAGCTTAAGCACAGGTATGAGCAGGAAGACACTGAGCTCCTAATGCAGGTGCCCAGCTTCAATCTCTGGCCAGGGAACTAAGATGCCATATATCTCAACTAAGCTGGTGCATGGCCCACACACCTCAAGCAGATAAGCCCACATACCACAAGAAAGAGCCTGCCTGCCCCAGCAAAAATCCAGCACAGCCAAAAAAATTAAAAATAAGGTCCCATTCCAGAAAACAGTGAGCCATTCAACCTGATGCACTGAAAACATTCATGATAGAATAAATGATAAGAGCAGGCTGAAAGAAAAAACATTATTATTACAATGTACAGTGTTTATTTTCAAATTTATTATTGCAGAATGTTATTTTTAAAAAGCTAAGGTATTCCAATAAGTTAAATACAAAATAACAGATGTGATTTTTAAAAAAATTACTCAAGGCAGCACCTGGTCAGCAGAGCAGTCAGACACACCCTTGGAGGCAGTGATGACCCCCAGAGGCTCCTGTCCTTGGGCCGGGTTAGCACCGACTCCATCATTATGAGGTAAATAACCCTTGGTCTGCTGAGCTCGGGGCTGGGAGGTCTCAGTTCCACTTGGACATCATGAGGGCACAGACAGGCTTCCATCTGCTCATGACTCTGTTTCTTACCTGGAAAATGCAGGTGCTGGACTTGGAGGTCCCCTCTAGTCCCCTTCAATCTGAAGTTTCTCCTTGCCTCCTGATTGTCTTCCACATACTATCATTTTCTTATTTTTTCCCCCTTGTTTTGTGACATTTGTGTTTTTTCAGCTCTGAGTGACTGAATTGGGTCACTGCTCCGTAAATCCAATTGTCAGCGTGTCACCTGTGGAAATGACTGGAAATACACGGTTGTCTGTGCTGAGAGCAGCATAGCTGGGCTGTACCCGTACGTCCTTAGGGTTTTCTTCTTTTCATGTGTCGCTAATAAAAGGTAAGACTGCTTCTGTGGTCACATACCAAAGAATCGAGATTTTATATCTCATATACTCTTCTTATTAAAAATGTTTACTTATAAAGTTAATCTTCTTCTAAAACTAGATTTAATTTTTTTTCCTTCTCATTTTAGAATTTGCAGGTCAAGTGTTGCTTCACAGTAAGAACAGAGTATTCCATCAAAACCTAGGGACACATTTACCATCTTTCTTTATAATATAGTTATTTTAAAATACCCTCTCTGATGGCTACTGTGCAATAATTATATTTTGAACTGTGAAAAATCGAACATAGTTGCGTTTTAGGAGATGGATAGCATTAGGAGGGTTTGGAGCAGTTGACAGATCTGCTGGAAATGTCTGATGGGCACTTGTCAGGATGACATTTCACACTCTGCCTTGCTATCCACCCTTTGCCTAGTATTTCTAGACATCCTTCCATTCATAATTTTAACAAATACAATATCTGATGACACATATTATGTATAATAACTCAATTTTTCTTAAACTTTGACGGTCAAAGCAACATATTATGCTCATTAAACACATAGATTCCTGGGGACTTCCCTGGTAGTCTAGTGGCTAATACTTCTCACTCCCAATGTAGGGGGTATGGGTGCCATCCCTGGTCAGGGAACTAGATCCACAACTAAAGATTCCAAGTGCCACAACTAAGACCCAGGCAATCAAATAAATAAATACATATTAAAAACATAGGTTACTGGACTCAATCTTAAACCTACTAAATCCTAAATTTGTATCTCTGAGGCTGAGGCCTTGAGATCTGAATTTGCCTCCCCACTCCAAGTGACTCTCAAGTACATTAAAATTTGAGAACCCCTGAACATTATCATTTTATAATTAAAATTAGCCATTCTTGAGTATATTATCTTCTCACTTATAACCCCAAGTTTCCTTTTGTCTAATATGTCATAATTCCTGAGACTTATTCTTGAAACAGTTTCCACAACAAACCTTTTCTTTTGGAAAAATTGGCCATTAACTTCTTCTGTTTGTGGTTGTAACTAGTTTTATCCAGGAAGATCCTAGGACAGGATCTCATTTCTATCCATTGTTACTATTTTGAATTGATTTTAAAGACACTAAGGTCCTTTGACTGTGTGGATCACAATAAACTGTGGAAAATTCTGAAAGAGATGGAAATACCAGACCACCTGACCTGCCTCTTGAGAAACCTATATGCAGGTCAGGAAGCAACAGTTAGAACTGGATATGGAACAACAGACTGGTTCCAAATAGGAAAAGGAGTACGTCAAGGCTGTATATTGTCACCCTGCTAATTTAACTTTTATGCAGAGTACATCATGAGAAATGCTGGGCTGGAAGAAGCACAAGCTGGAATCAAGACTGCCGGGAGAAATATTAATAACCTCAGATATGCAGATGACACCACTCTTATGGCAGAAAGTGAAGAGGAACTAAAAAACCTCTCGATGAAAGTGAAAGAGGAGAGTGAAAAAGTTGGCTTAAAGCTCAACNCAACTCACTCCATTATCCTTGCCTGGGAAATCACATGGACAGAAGGTCCTGGCAGGCTACAGTCCATGGGGTTGCAAAAGAGCTGGACATGACTTAGTGCTGAACACACACATAGCACAGTTACTCTGTTTTGAGTCTGCTGTACGTGTATATTCTTACTTGTGCAAAACAATACAAATTTATGTTGTCATAAATTTCCTAAAGCAAAGCTGAGAAGTACTATGCTATAACATATCTTGCAGCAAATAGAACAATTGATTGAGGATGTCAGGGTTCAGCGTAAAAACAAAAACCCACAACAGAAGTCTACTTAGAAGGCATGAACTGTCATTTGAAGTGAGAGTCTGAAATACCGTTCCACTTACCCACTGATATCGTCCAAACAGCAATTATTTTCAGAAACGCCTTAGTTCTGGAATTGAACCGGCTGTGATGGATGGGGTTCTGAATGGCAACATAGCGGTCCAGGGAAATGGCACAGAGATGCATGATGGAGGCCGTGGAGAAGAGCACATCCAGGTAAATCCAAACAGCGCAGAGCTTGCTGGGCAGAGGCCACCGGTACCCTGGGACGCAGAAGGTTAGCATTAGCGAGTGACCTTGAGCTTCTCTGGCGCATGAAATTTACCCTGCTTGAATAGTTTTCATCCTGGGAAAAGGCACGGTTAACAGCAAAGGGCAACACGAGATATTTTCAGTACTTCAGAGCAGCCTGATGTCAACTGTACCGAAGTAGAGTAAGACTGCCCTGGTTGAACTCAAGATTTGAAAACTTACAGCTGGAATCATGTTGGTGTGTTGTAAACTCAGGCTGTGTCTCTTCAGGGTTTCTCTCGTTCTGTCTCTTCTACCTAACAATATCTACTTTTCTTTTTGCTTTTAATGACTTAGGTTGGGAATTGTGATGTACTTTGGGTTCCTCTATCAAAGAACCCTGGGGAATTCCATGGACAGGGGAGCCCGGTCAAAGAATCCTATTAGCTACTTACTTATTGACTTACTTTTTTTCAGACTGTAGGTTTCCTGAGGTTAGACCATCTCTTAGCCATTATTACAATTGCTCAGTCTTGCGCAGTGATGGCATTTAGCAGTCTGCCAAAAGTGCTATTGGTGTGAACGAAGAAATGTTTAAAAATCCAGACTGGGCATGTGTGCATGCTAAGTTTCTTCAGTCATGTCCGGCTCTGTGAGACCCCATGGACTATAGCCCACGAGGCCCCTCTCTCCCTGGGATTCTCCAGGCAAGAATACTGGAATGGGTTGCCACGCCCTTCTCCATAGACTGGGTATATGCCTTCATGAAAATGAAGCTTCCCTAATAACTTGGGGATTACACTCAAACTGGAGGGACGTGAGGTGGGGCAGGAGGGATGAAGACAACAGTGAAGAAAAGGATGGTATTCTTCTGAGAACTGTTTCAGGGAAGTGATGCTTAAACTTGAAGCAGCCTCAGACTCTCCGAGGTGGTTTCTTAAATTGAGCCACTGGAGCCCGCCTCCCGGTGTTCTGAGTTTAGGCATGTGCAGTGGAGCAGGAAGAATTGCATTTCTTACAATTTCCCATATGGTACCGATGTTACCCGTCCAGGAACCACACTTGGGCAACCACCATCTGGGGCAGTGGTTCTCACCTGGGGGTGCACATTAGAATCAGTTGAACAGCTTTTCTGGGAGATGTGTATAAGAGACAGCCCACCCACCCAGTGAAATCAGTAGCCCCCCCAGGACTTTTACATGCAGCTGGTATTGAATACCAGCAATCCTTCATTCTCTTGATCCTAGTAGGATGAGTTCAAGATTGCACAGGCCCAGGCCCAGAAACTGCAAGCATATTTTGGGAGCAGTATCTGTTTTCTCAGGAAAGAATTTACCTAAAGTTCAGCAGGGACAGCAGGGTTTGGTGACAGAAGCTTAGAGCCCTAGCCCTGATACCAGCTGGAGAGGCGACCCAGTAAGCCACACCCTTTCTCCGCCCTGTTTCCTCAGTCCTTCAGATAAATACAAAGTAAGATCTCCTACTCCGTCTGCTTCAGACTGTATTGTGAAGTTTAAAATGGAAAACAGCGCGGACTTCTAAAAATGCTGAGATCACACGAGTGCAGTTTGTTGGTGTTCCCATCATGTTTGTTGATCAGTCATGTCCATCTTGTTGTGACTCCACGGACTGTAGCCCGCTAGGCTCCTCTGTCCATGGGATTTCCCAGGCTAGAATACTGGAATCGGCTGCCAGGCCCTCCTCCAGGGGATCTGCCCAACCCAGGGATCAAACCTGGGTCTCCTGAGTCTCCTTCACTGCAGGCAGATTCCTTCCTGTCTGAACCACCCGGAGTGATCCCTTAAATCAATTAAATAAGTGTCTATCATAATCGAGCACAATCTTTGCTATTCACTAGCTTTGGCCAGTTTACTTTTTGAACCCATTTCCTCATCCATAGAACGGAGTTACCTACTCTGCAGATGATGTATTAACAGCAAGGCAAACCATAGGATTTGAAAAACACAAGGAAGAAAATGACAGCCATTCCAGTATTCTCGCCTGGGAAATGTCTTGAGCCTGGCGGGCTATAGTCATGGGACCGCAAAGAGTTGGACATGACTGAGTGATTCAACAATAATTCATTTGCATTTTTTATCATTACAAAATTATGAGTCCTTGATAGCAAGCCTGCCAACAAATCCCATAATGTCTCATGTGAGCAGACACTGGCAGCCACGTGGCCCTGGTGGGATTGTGGTTTCCACTTGACAACTTTAAAACTTAAAAAAGACTCCCAGGGAATCTCTGGTTATGAACCGAGCCGGCTGAGGTGACGGGTGTAATTCACTTAGCTGCCTGGGAGCTGTCTCTGGCTTCCACTACCTGGGCTTTTCTGACTATTAGGCGTCTGATAGAAAATCAGTACTGGTGACAGGTGAAGGTGGGTAATCAACCTAAGTGAAGCGGGTTGAAATCCTCTGGCATGTTGTATCATAACAGGATGAGGAAGCTTACAGAGGTGCTGGGTTCTCTTTGACCAAGTCCTGCCACCATCCGTCATCCTTACCTCTCTGAGTTATGGTGCCTGGCACCTTTCTCTACCCCCAGAAACTGCATTCTCCAGTATTGGGCTCTGTTTTCTTACATTGACCACAAGTCCAGTGATTATAAACATTGAGGTCTCTGGGAAACTCAAGATTTAGAAATTCAGGCACTTGAATTTTGTGAATTTGAAAGTGTAAGATGGGAAAAGTGTTTGAAGATGGCTATAGCACAGTGTGCCCCTGGTGACTCAGTGGTAAAGAATCCACCTGTGATGGAGGAGGTGGATTCTACCAGGAGATGTAGGTTCAATGCCTGGGCTGGGAAGATCTCCTTGGAGAAGAAAACAGCAACTCACTCCATTATCCTTGCCTGGGAAATCACATGGACAGAAGGTCCTGGCAGGCTACAGTCCATGGGGTTGCAAAAGAGCTGGACATGACTTAGTGCTGAACACACACATAGCACAGTTATNAAAAAAAAAAAAAAAAAAAAAAAAAAAAAAAAGCCTTTAATGAAAACAAAATAATTAATGTAAAGTATTTTGGTCTTCCCCCTCTCATTCCAATCTCCCAACTCCCTACTCTGGGAATGAGTTCAGCAGTTAGAACCTAGTGGTTAATTTTCTGATCAAATTTATGTCGTTTATTAGTCACATATTCAGGAGACTTTCTGTATTAGCTACCTACAGTTATATAACAAGTCATCCCAGGTTTGGCGGGTTAAACTATAAATATTTATTATCTCACAGTCCCTGCAGGTCAGGAATCTGCAGCTGGCCAGTGTGGTCTGGCTCAAGGCACTTCATGAGGTGGCAGCCGAGATGTCAGCCAGAGCCTCAGGGCAGACACTGGGCTTGACTGCGGCTGAGGGTCTGCTTCCAGAGGGGTTCACTCACCGGCCTAGCAAGTTGGTGCTGGTTGTTGGCAGGAGGCCTCAGTTCCTTCCCACACTGATATCTCCAAAAGACTGTGGGAGGGTCCAACGGCTGCTGGTTTCCCCCAGAGGGCACAACAGAAACATTTCCAGAGAGGCGTGAAGGTAACGTTAGGGACACAGAGATGCTCTGGAAGCTTTTCTCAAATTCTGGTTGTCTATTTTTTGTTCTGAGGTTGGTTAGGCTTCTTCTTTTTCCCCTAACATTATACTAACAGTCATACTAGAATGCTGTTGGGGATATTTCTTTGAAAAGGAAAGTTAAGGAGACCTCCGTGGTGGTCCAGTGCTTAAGATGCTGCACTCTCAACGCATGGGGCAGCAGTTGGATCCCTGGTCGGGAAACTAAAATTCTGCACACTGCACAGTGTGGCCTAAAAACAAAAAGGAAAGTCGCCTCTTTTTTGCCCCTGTGGCAGAAGGCTGCTGACAAGGGTGAAATTAAATTCTTTTAGTTCTCCAGAGAAATATATTCACATGTAAAAATGCAAGTATATCAAGAATACTAGAGTAGGTTGGGTTTCCCTGGTAGCTCACATGATAAAGAATCTGCTTACAACTCAGACCTGGGTTCAATTCCTGGGTTGGGAAGAGTTGGCAACCCACTTCAATATTTTTTGTCTCGAAAATACCATGGACAGAGAGCCTGGTGGGCTGTAGTCTGTGGGGTTGCAAAGAGTTGGATATGACTGAATAACTAACATGTTCAGAGTGAGTTGCCATTCTCTTCTCTAGAGCATCTTCCTGACCAGGAATTGAACCTGGGTCTCCTGCTTTGCAGGAAGATTCTTAATTGTCTGAACCAACAGGGAAGTCCCCACCCAGTATACCTGGGTTTCACTAAATCATCTTCTAGGCTGAACATTTTGTTGTTCAAAATTGAGTAGTTGTGAGACCAATTTTCTGAAGTCTTTTTGGAATTGGAAGCCTAGGAGGCAGGGATTATCATATTGGAAATATATTTTGAAATGGATCAGAACTATATGTATATAAGCTTTCTTTGACTATGGGCATCGAGGGTTTTAATAAACTGTTTAGTTGAGAAGTGACATAGGAGGAAACAAAACCGTGGACCAGAGCTCTACAGACTGGATTTCTAATCTGATGTGGCCCCTGACACTCTGTATGGGCCTTGCTTCTCCCATAGGAATACATGGTTGATTTATTTTTTTCCTTCTACATTGAATAAGAGTAATAATATCAAAGTATCCCATTATTCCTGAATAGCTTAGCCAAAGATTAAGAGTGGACCTATTTAAACTTCTGGAGATAGATGAGGAGAAAGAAGCAGTGAAAAGGAAGTAACAGAGGATTATAAGGATGCTTTAGTCACCAGCTGTGAATGAGCAGCTACTCTGGCAGGTGAGACTATGGAAAGAGCCAAAGAAGCTCACTTTCCTCATATCAGCCTGGTGATGACTACACACCATGAGGGGACAATCAAAAGGAATCATGTACAAAGCAGAAGACACCACCCTTATGGCAGAAAGTGAAGAGGAACTAAAGAGCCTTTTGATGAAGGTGAAAGAGGAGAGTGAAAAAGCTGTCTTAAAACTAAACATTCAGAAAACGAAGGTCATAGGATCCGGACCCATCACTTCATGGCAAATAGATGGGCAAACAGTGGAAACAGTGAGACTTCATTTTTGGGGCTCCAAAACCACTGCAGACAGTGACTGCAGCCATGGAATTAAAAGACACTTGCTCCTTGGAAGAAAAGCTATAACAAACCTACACAGCATATTTAAAAGCAGAGACATTACTTTGCTGACAAAGGCCTGCCTAGTCAAAGCTATGTTTTTCCAGTAGTCATGTATGAGTGTGAGAGTTGGGCCATAAAGAAAGCTGAGCAATGAAGAATTGATGCTTTTGAAGTATGGTGTTGGAGAAGACTCTTGAGAGTCACTTGCACAGCAAGGAGATCCAACCAGTCCATTCTAAAGGAAATCAGTCCTGAATATTCATTGGAAGGACTGATGTTGAAGCTGAAACTCCAATACTTTGGCCACCTGATGTGAAGAACTGACTCATTAGAAGAGACCCTGGTGCTGGGAAGGATTGAAGGCAGGAGGAGAAGGGGATGACAGAGGATGAGATGGTTGGATGGCATCATTGACTCAATGGACATGAATTTGAGCAAGCTCTGGTAGCTGGTGATGGACAGGGAGTTCTGCTTGTGCTGCACCCCATGGGATCGCAAAGAGTCAGACAAGAATGAGTGACTGAACTGAACTGAACTGACAAAGCAGTTATAGCTACCTCTGGGAGCCTACACTCTAAACCCATGTCCATGGTTAATGGGAGGTTTATCACATACTTTTATTAAAAGTTGATCAGTTGGTCAATAAAGTATCCATTATAGTTTAGTTTCTTTCCATAGGTGAATTTAATAAATTTGTATTAAAGATCAATCTTTCACATGCAGTTTTTCTTAGTTCAATCTATTCCTAGAACTGATTTCTGACATATAAAAACTATCTTTCATTTTCTACGTCCCCATCTGAGATCTTTGTGGTACAATTCATCTTTTGATTCTATTTATCTATGTATTTTTAAAATCACTAAGCAATTAGGGACCCATTTTGATTAAAAGTATTGAGACTTTTAAAACTATTTATTTACTTATTTGGCTGCACTGGGTCTTAGTTGCAGCACACAGAATCTTTAGTTGCACATGCAGGATCCAGTTTCCTAACCAGGAATCAAACCTGCACCACTGCATTGGGATCGCTGTCTTAATCACTGGACCCCCAGGGAAATCTCAGTACTAAAGTTTTAATACTTCATCCCTTTGTGTATGTCTTTTTATGTATTTTTTAATACATAGTCCTTTTATGTATGTTTATGCATACATAACGGAGAAGGCGATGGCACCCCACTCCAGTACTCTTGCCTGGAAAATCCCATGGATGGAGGAGCCTGGTGGGCTGCAGTCCATGGGGTCGTGAAGAGTCAGACACGACTGAGCGACTTCACTTTCACTTTTTACTTTCATGCATTGGAGAAGGAAATGGCAACCCACTCCAGTGTTCTTGCCTGGAGAATCCCAGGGACAGCAGAGCCTGGAGGGCTGCCATCTATGGGGTCGCACAGAGTCGGATACGACTGGAGTGACTTAGCAGCATGCATACATAAAGCAATGCATGACGGGAAAAAAGGAGCCCAGCTCTGCCCTTGTGGAAAGTGTTAGTTGCTCAGTCGTGTCTGACTCTTTGGGCCCCCATGGACTGTAGCTCACCCCACTTCTCTGTCCATGAAATTCTCCAGGCAAGAATACTGGAGTGGGTATATTAGCTTCCCCTCCAGGGATCAAACCTGGACTTCCTGCTCTGGAAGTCTAAATTTTAATCACTGGACCCTCAGGCAAGTCCCCCTAATAATTTTTAAATTCTTTTAACAAATAATGCTCTAGAATGGACAATGAGCAAGGTTATGCTGTGTGGTGGAAGAAAATAGTAGAAAAGATGGTTCCCATTCTTGCTCTTATGGAGTTTACAGCCTACAGAGGAATATAGATTTATAGCAGGTACTTAGAAGGAGGGGTTCCGAGTGCTGAGAAATCATGTGAGAAATTTTTTTAACAATTTCTTTCTTTCTTAAATTGTATCTATTTATTTTTGGCTGTGCTACGTCTTTGTCGCTGCTCAAGGGCTTTCTGGGGTTGCAGCAAGTGGTGGCCACTCCCTAGTTTCGTCCACGGGCTTCTCATCGAGGTGGCTTCCCTCTCGCAGGGCACGGGGTCTAAGGCGCATGGGCTCGGTAGTTGTGGCTCACTGGTTTAGTTGCCCAGCGGCTTGTGGAATCTGGGAAGATTCCAGGGATCAAACTTGTGTCCGTTGCATCGTCAGGCAGATTCTCAACCACTGGACCACCAAGGAAGTCCTGTGAGAAAGTTTTTTATGCTTGTATCATATGCATCTCAAATATGCAACTGTGTAGATTTTATGATCTGTAAACCCAGGAAATGGAGGTACTGGGCAATCTCAGGGCAGGACTGAAGTAGGTGGCAGATCTGTTACTGGGCTGGAAGCAATGGGTGAGATCCCCAGTGACCCAATCCGGGAATGGGAGAAGGGCCACACCTCACCCTCCTAACACATACTGCAAGATTTTTCTCTCTCTTGAGTGTTTATGGGGTTAGTTTTGTGCCCTCAAGACTATAAGCTAGAGTCAGCCCTCAATTTCTCTTTTGTGTTTAAAATAACATCTGTTTATTCAAGTAAAATTGACACCTATAAAATTCACTCATTGGAAGTGTACCATTCAAGGATTTTTAGTAAATTTCCACAGTTGGGCAATCATCACCACAGTCTAGTTCAAGAACATTTTCTGTCGCCCCTGAAAGAAACGTCCTGCCCTTTTGCAGTCAGTCATTCCCTGTTCACATACCCAGCCTCAGGCAACCACTAATCTATTTTACATCTTGATAGATTTGCCTATTGAGGACATTTCATACAAATGGAATTAAACAGCATGTGGTCGTTTGTGTCTGGCTTCTTTCACTTGGCATACTCGATGCATCCATGTTGCAGCTGCTCTCTGCACCCTTACTGCTGAAGAACCGTGCGTTCCACGTGTGATCCACTCACCAGCTGATGGATGTTTGAATTGTTTCCATCTTGGAGCTATTATCCTTGATTTTGCTTAGCCCCTCCATGAACGGGTCAGATTGCTGGCAGAATTATGCTTGTTTTTGCCCCAAATGCAGAGTCACAGTGCCTTTAAAGCCTTCAAGCAGCGTCCTCAAGAGAATGGGGATTTTCATCCTTGTTTTTTCTTAAGTCCTCTTTCCTTGCGTGGTCTCTGTCTTTGCCTCTTTGCTCTGTCACTTCTCCTTCTTATCCCTGCCTCACTGTCTCTCTCTCTCTTAGCTGGCCATGACACAGACAGCATGGTTCATTGGCAAGAGCCTTGAGGGGCAAGCCAGAACATCTGGATTTTAGCCTGTCGTTGGGTAGACCCTCTCTGGGCCCTAGTGACTTCATTTGAGGGAGATTACTAGATCTGGTGACCTATTGATCACTAGACTGGAACAATATTATTTTACTCATTTTTAAAATTAATCAATTCATTTATATATATTTGGCTGGGCTGGGACTTTTTTGCTGTACAAGGGCTTTCTCTGGTTGCAGTGGTCAGGAGCTACTTGCTGGTTGTGGTGCATGGGCCTCTTATTGTGGGGGCTTCTCTTGCTGTGGAGCAAAGGCTGTAGGCTCTCACACTTCAGTAGTTGTGGCTCACAGGCTCAGCAGTTGTGGCGCATCAGCTTGGTCACCCCTTGGCGTGCACAGTCTTCCTGGACCAGGGATCAAACCTGTGTCCCTTGCATTGGCAGGTGGATTCTCAACCATTGGACCGGCAGTGAAAGTGTTGGTCGCTCAGTTGCGTCCACCTCTTTGTGACCCCATGGACTGTATAACCCACCAGTCTTCCCTGTCCATGGAATTCTCCAAGCAAGAATACTGGTGTGGGTTGCCATTCCCTTCTCCAGGGCATCTTCCCCACCCAGGAATCTAACCTGAGTCTCCTGTATTACAGACAAATTCCTTACCATCTGGGCGACCAGAGAAACCCATTGGACTACCACCACCAGGGAAGCCCCTATTTACTCTTTTAGTAGAATCATTTTCTTAAAATAAAATCTTAGTAGACTCTCACTGCATAAAAGAACAAGCTGCCACAAAGTTTGCAGTGGAGGGTGGAGTTTGGAATCCTGTTGACTCTGTCTGGAGGATGTCCTATGGACCTCAGAGCTCCAGGGTACCCAGCTTGAAATGCCCTGGGCTAGTTTCATTCTAAGCGTCTATCTATGTTTTTAAAATCTCAGATTATCCTAGCCCTTCTCCAACATATTCAAATGGAAGGAACCAGGATAGTGATCATAGCAGTAGACATAAGAATCAGAAAAATAGACCAAGCTCTAACATTTTTTAAGTGTGTAAACTTGGGCAAATTATTAAATTTGAATCTTAGAATCCTCATCTGTAAGTTGCAACTGGTAATAGATATGGTGATGTTACATCATATGCACATTTAATATACAGGTTGTGCGTAACATAATGTAACGTAATGTGCATAATGTAAAGTATAGGCTGTAAGTGGCACGAAGAGAAGTTTACAGGTCCTGGTTCTATTTATCCTCAGCTCCATTTCTCACCTTTTATCTGCTCTGTGTCTTGGGCAAGCAGACTGATCCCTACAAGCTGCATCTGACTCCATTGTCTGCTGGCTGGCAGCTATGTTCCACTAAAGAGAGGAGCTAGCTGGAGACTAGAGAGAAGGAAGGAGAGGCCAGGGTATTTCTTCCTCACCTCATCTTGGATGGCATCTCCTTTATGGCTCCACTTCCTTCAAAGCTGGCCCACCTTGTTCCAGTTTAACTCCAGTGATCCCAGCCCATAGGTCCTGGTTACACTTCTTTCTGTTTTCCTCCATCCAAGGGGTGGTAGAGGCGTCCAGAAATTAGGAGACTTTTGATATCTTCACTGTCTTTTGTTTGACTTCTCAATTCTCATCCCCTGAACATTTCTATCACCTATATACCAATTCCCTATATTCAAGCCCATCTATTTGAATATCCAGAGTGGTTTTTCTTCTCTTGGTGAGACTCTGATTTTTGCAATGTGTTTGGCAAAAGAGAGGGAGAGATAATAAGAATCTAAACAGGTTGGGTGGGACTTCTCTGATGGCACAGTGGCTAAGACTCTGTGCTCCCAATGCAGCAGGCCCAGGTTCAATTGCTGGTCAGGGAACTAGATCCTGCATGCCGCAACTAAAGATCCCGTGTGCAGCAACTAAGACTCAGCATAGCCAAATAAATAGATAAACAAATAAATATTAAAAATAAACAAATAAATAAATGGGTTGCTCACCTCCACTAGCCATTCATCTCAATGACCTAGTGCCTTGAGTGAGAGTGAGTCAGAGACATGAACCCCTAAGTCAGGCTCCCGTCCTTATTGCCTACTCCCCACCACTAGGCTTAAAGCTGTGGAGGGCTTTAGTATATCCAGGCCTCTAAAGGCAAGCTAACTTATTTATATAGACGCCAAACCATGTGTTCAGCATTTTGTGATCAGAAGACGTTAAGCAGATGTGATTTGTCCTCTGCTGATGACTATAGCTCGCCACTCCCCCTGCCTCCACTGCTACACAAGATAAAATTCTGCTGAGCATCACAGGACAATATGAGGATCAGACAAAATCATGTGCGTGAAAGCAAGTTATAAACTATAAAATTAAAAAAATATAAAGAGCATTATTATTGCTTATATTCCAAGGCTAGTTCTTCCAGCAACAGTGCAACTTAATACTGCCTTTTTTGGGGACTTAAGAAGTCCTTTATAATTCCGAAGTTATTTAGGACATTGTTCCGGGGTCCTTCATTGTTTTAAACAACTGTTTCACAGGGGAGATGAGGAGAAGGCATTTAAGGTCACAGTTTTGAGACAAAAAATCCCCAAAGTAATGTTCTTTCCTATTCTATAAAATTCATTGAAATTTAAAGAATCATTCAAAGGCCACGTTGTTCTTTGTTTTGGAGATAAAATTGGTTTGGGGGAAAGTATGACATTTTCTTCTCTTTACCTTGCTAAGTGCTCAATGCCAAATTAATGTTTCTTAGTATTTCTTTACACTTTCCTTCTCCAGTTACCTGGAAACTTAAATTAGAAAAGGAAAAGAAATTTAAATTCCATTTTCTTTTTTTCTAAGTCAGAAAGGCGACTTTTGATAAACCACAGGATTTTCACATTACTGTACTAAATGATCTATGATACTAATGTGAACTAGGCCCCCATAAATTTTTTCCTCTGAAAATATGGATCTTATGGGCACTTATTTTGAACAAGAAAACATTTTTCTTAAGTTTTCATTCAAATCTTTAAATGCTTTGCTGGCTTGTATTTTAGGACCAAATACTGAACCTTCTGTTTGATTATAAGAGGTAATGAAGCTAATGAAACATTCATCCAAGTTGGACTATCGGTTACTAATCTCAATTTTACAAAATAATAATAATGATGATTACAATAAGCCCCAGGAGATTGCTGTCTTGGCTTTTTAAAATTAGAATTGAGAAGGAGTTACTACCCAAACATCAAAAAATTTGTTCCCTGGATGCTGCATGTGAAAAATTTGTCTCTCTGGTGACACATACCTGGCTTGGACCCATAGAATGATGAAATATCCTTCTTATTGCCTGATCTTTGTTTTGACTGCAAATTCAGCAATAGATCTGAATTTTTGTATTCAGCTTTTAGATTACTCCAAGTGTCTCCAAAAATGTAATAAAGAGCTCCAAATCAATTTTTTTATTGGTTCAAAATACAGTTTTTCTATTGAGACAAACACTGATGGATATTGCTGGATTTTTACCAGCATGTGTATGGGGGCGGTGGGGGTGGGGAGGGGGTTGGAGAAGGATGAGGAGGGACAAGCAGGGTCTGTCCTGTGTTACCCAGGGCTGAAGTCTTACAATACATGCCATGTAATCAGGCTAAGAACAAATAATCCCCATGAATAAATTTACAGTGAATTGACCTACATTTCACATTAGATAAAGCACACTTAAGTCATTAAATGAATTTCTCCCTCTGGTTCATTAGTTCTCAGCATGCTCTGATCCTTTATCCATTTGTCATATAGCTCATGAAAGCTGAATATGCAAAAGAAACTAAATCATCGTGTCCATCCCTTTACCGGGTCAGGACGTGTTCCCCATGGAGGAATTATGACAATATCGGAGATTGACTGGCTCTCCTCTTGATCTTGACTAAAAGATCAAGAAGTTACCTTTGACGTATGGGCCTTATGGCGCTCTGCCAAGCACTGTGCCCATTAACAATGATGTGCCCACGCTCGCGCTTACCCAGAAGTTATCTAGTGCTAAGAGCTTAGATTCAGCATTTTGAGAGCCCTTGAGAATGTATCTAGTGACAGTTCTGAGCATAAGAGTTGATGATTAAAGAGGTTGGCCTTTTAAAAAAAACTCACTTGAAGCTCAAACACTCTTTCCTCTCTGAGGGCACACATTGAGTAAAGGTGGGATAGAGGGGAACAATGTGGGGTTGCCTTGGGTAATATTTGCCACACCAAGTGGGCCCACTTTTTAAATTGAAGTATAGCTGATTTACAACATTGTGTTAGTTTCAGAGTGATTTAGTTATACTTGTATATGTATATATCTGTATTCTTTCTTTTTACTCTTTTCCCTTATAGGTTATTACAAGATATTGCATGTAGCTCCCTGTACTGTACAGTAAATCGTTATTGTTTTTCTATTTTATGTATGTGAGTGTGCTTCTGTTAATCCCACGCTCCCTATTTTATAACCCCTTCTTCCCCTTTAGTGATCTTCCCTGCTGGCTCAGCTGGTAAAGAATCTGCCTGCAGTGTGGGAGACCTGGGTTCCATCCCTGGGTTGGGAAGATCCCCTGGAGAAGAGAACATCTACCCATGCCAGTATTCTTGTCTGGAGAATTCCAAGGACAGAAGAGCCTGGTGAGCTACAGTACATGGGATTGCAAAGAGTCAGACACAACTGAACAACTTTCACTTCACTTTTTTCCCTTTAGTAACCATAAGTCTGTGAGTCTGTTTCAGTTCTGTAAATAAGTTCATCTGTACTATTTTTTTAGGTTCCACTTGTATATGATATAGTATTTGTTTTTCTCTGTCTGACTTACCTAATTTAGTATGAAAATCTCTGGGTCATCCATGTTGCTACAAATGGCATTGTTTCATTTTTTATATGAATGATATATATATATATATAACACCTTTTTTATCCATTCATCTGTTGGTAGACATTTAGGTTGCTTCCATTTCTTGTCTAGTGTAAACAGTGCTGCTATGAACATTGGGATGCATGTTATCTTCTCAAATTAGAGCTTTTGTCCTTTCTGGGTATATGCCCAGGAGTGGGATTGCTGGATCATATGGCAACTCTGTTTTTAGTCTTTTAAGAAACCTCCATACTGATTTCCAAAGTAACTGTACCCATTTACCATCAACAATGTAGGAAGGTTCCAAGTGGACCTATTTTTAAATGGCATTATCCTTTTTGGTGAGGGACTTGTGGCATTTCATGAAGCTGCTGGTCTGGCTTTGGAAAGTCTGAGAGACAAAGAGATGCTAACATTAGCAGCTGAGGGCAGTATTTTAATAAATAAGGTCATATATACAGTAATACTCTAGAGTAGAGACAGGAGATCTGCAAAGAGAAAAAAAGGAAACTAACACAAACAAGACTAATTGTCTGTCATCAGTGGCTGCCTTCAGAGTTCATGGGATCTTGATTGTCACTAGTTAGATATACGAACACTGGAAGGAAGGAGGTACACTGGGAAGACTAAACCTATATTTGTCCATAATTTTGGCTGGTGCTGTAAGAGATACATAGGAAAAGTGGAGTATGTTCAGAAGTGAGTAATACAAGAGAGGCCAGGACTTCCTGGTCCAGTGGCTCAGACTGCACTTCCACTACAGGTCTGATCCCTGGTCAGGAAACTCACATCTTGCTTGCTGTGCAGTTTGGCAAAAAAAAAAAAAAAAAAAAAAAAGAGAG
>SJYV01031758.1:753283-788608 GCA_006410875.1 Neotragus pygmaeus | reverse complement strand
GAAAAAAAAAAAAAAAAAAAAAAAGAGAGAGAGGGAGAGAGAGATGCCATGTAAAAATTTATTATATTAAAATAATATATGCTGTGCTCGCTTCGGCAGCACATATACTAAAATTGGAAATGCCACAAAAACCTTGGACTGAATCCCAACTGAGTCTCTAGCTGGCTTTATGGCCTTGGGACAATGATTGATCTCTGTGAATGAATATGACTTTCCTTTATCTATAAAAAGTAATAATGGCAAAAAGAAAAGAAAAGAAAAGAAAATAACATATGCTAAGACAAGCCCAGAGCTAGGGAATAGAGATACAGAGATGAATGACACCCTCCCTGTCCTGAAGGAGATAACAACTTAGTAGCTATGATCTGAAGATTGCTAGCTAGGTAAAATGAAGACCCTGGTGCTCAAATTCTTTGAAAATCATCATCTAGTGGAGGGATTAGTCCTGTTTTATGTGTTACTAAGAGTAGAATTAAATCCAATGGGCGGAAGTTCATTTCAGCTCAATATAACAATATCAGGTTGACATTTTTAACTTTTAGAGGTATCTAAAAGTATAATGGACAGCTTGGAGAAACTGTGAAGTCTCCATTCTTAGGAGGCCTGATGACCTGCTGGCAGGAATATGGGGGTAATAAAGGTACTCACTCACTATTTATGAATCAGTACACCAGGTATGCTACTATGTCCCAAATTACACGGATTTACTGGTGAGCAAAACCCAGAATCCTTTTCTCAAGGAGTTTGTACCTCGTGGGAAAAGACAAATATGAATCGAACACTCACAAAAATATCTGGAGAAATGCAACTGGGGAAAATATTTGGATGGAAAGGCACATGGCATTATAAGAATAGGTAAAAGAGTGCTTGACCTTGTGGTAAGGTCAGGGAAGACAAGGTAGAGCTCTCAACTGAGCTGATATCTGAAGGGTGAGCGGGGATAAAGAAAATCATTTTGAGAAGAAGGACAGATAGTGAAAGGTCCTACGGTGGGAAGAAGCCACTGATGATGGCATTTCTCGATGACCTTTAGGGTCCTTTCCTTTTAAGAATTTTAATTATTTATTGAATAAGAATAAATAGATGAAACAAAATTCAAAAGTAGGGAAGGTCATCGAGTGAAAATAGATCTCTCTTTCCTCTCTTGACTTGCCGAAGACAGTAACTGTTACAGTCTTTCTGATCCTTCTGGAGGTATTAGACACATCAGCCAATATTCCCTCCACAGAGTTGTAGCTCCCTATACACCATTCAGCATCATGCTTTATTCTCCAAACGGTAGATCTTGAGGCTGGAGAGAATGTCCTTTGAAGCTACTTGGAAGTTTTTTCTCTTTTTAATAGCCATTTTTATAGCGGTCCATTAAAGAAGGGACCATAGTTTATTTCACTTCTTCTTTACTGAACCCATTTGAGAAAATGGCATCCAATGTAGCAATGAATATCCTTGTATGCATTGGGTTGACCAAAAAGTTCGTTCAGATTTTCTGTACCATCACATAAAAAACCCGAATGAACTTTTTGGCCAACCCAATACATAATTTTACACATTTAAAAATATAACTGTAATGCAAATTTTTGTTTTATTCCTTAAAAAAATTTTTTTAATTGATGTGGACCATTTTTAAAGTCTTTATTGAATTTGTTACAATATTGCTTCTGTTTTATGTTTTTGGTTTTTCATCTGCAAGGCAGTGGGATCTAAATTCCCTGATGAGGGTCTGAACCCACATCCCCTGCATTGGAAGGGGAAGTCTTAACCAGTGGACCACCAGGGAAGTCCCTGTTTTACTCCTTAAAAAGATCTTTCATTTCTCTTCTATTGACTAAAATGATACCTGCTTATAGGGAGATACTTAAACATTGCAGAAATACATCAGACAGAATATGAAAGTACCCAAGAATTTTACCCTCCAAAAATAACCACAAGGACTATTAGTTTACCTAGCTGATGTCTAATCTGGCCTAACTAAAAAAGAACAGACATGGCTCGAAGATCAGAGAGTAAATGCCAGAATATCTCTATGTTTGGGGCTCCCGTGGGAGAGAAGTTGCCAGAAAGGACTGATGGTTTCCTCTAATATATTAAGGGTTTTCAATCTGTCTGGGCTCCATAGACGGCTTTGGAATGCGGATTAATTTGTTAACACAGCTGTATTTTCCAAAGAAGGGGTTTATAGCTCTCATCAGATTCTCAACGGGATCCCTTAAAAGTCATGTCTGACTCTTTGTGACTCCATGGACTGTAGCCCAGGCAAGAATACTGGAGTGGGTTGTCATTTCCTCTTCTAGGAGATCTTCCCGACCCAGGGATTGAACCCGGTCTCCTGCATCTTTTGCATTGGCAGGCAGATTCTTTGCAACTAGCGCCACCTGCCACCAAAAGAGAGAGGCCATTCTTGTTTAAGAATGATGCTAATCTTGGCAGAGGTCTCTTCCAAGAGTTCCTAAATTCTTATGGAATCTGAACAAATTATTTAGCCTCCTCTATAAAATAGGGATAATAATTGTAATTCTTAGGGTGGTTGTGAGAATGAATTAAGTTAATATTTGTAAACATTTAGAAATGTTTCTGTCAAATATCAAGACTTACATACATGTCCTTAAATTAACTCTAGTTCCCATATCCCCTGCCTTCCCAACCCCAGTAAGAAAAGCAAGGTCTATAAGTAAAGAAAAACAGACTCTTGACAAGCAGCTGAGACCTCCTGAGTAATTTCTACTACAAAATCCTCCCCAGGGCAGCATGCTAACCCTATCCAGGGATCAAAATGTATCTAGGTCAGTTGAGGAGGTGGCTAAGGCAAGAGGACATTGAAGCACTGCAGTAAAACTTGATGTTAATTTTTCAGCTAGTATGATAGTCTTTTGGGAGGAGGGCATGGCAACCCACTCCAGTATTCTTGCCTGGAGAATCCCCATGGTCGGAGGAGCCTGGTGGGCTGTGGTCCATGGGGTGACAGACAATTTGACACGNTGATGTTAATTTTTCAGCTAGTATGATAGTCTTTTGGGAGGAGGGCATGGCAACCCACTCCAGTATTCTTGCCTGGAGAATCCCCATGGTCGGAGGAGCCTGGTGGGCTGTGGTCCATGGGGTGACAGACAATTTGACACGACTGAGCAACTAAGCACAGCACAGCATAGCACAGGATAGTTTTTTAATAGAAAAAATGCAAATTAAATTATATGGGATAAATAAATACATTCACACATACATACATACATATGCCTTATTTCCATAAGAAATTATTTAATTCTCAATAGAGGAAATTTTTTTCTCCAACAGCAAGAGAAGAAAGTACCTCTAAATCAAAATATCTAAAAACTCTCAATTAGGATATGGAACCAGCAGGAATTTTGATTGTTCACTCTTTTCTCAACCATTACCCTCTTTACAAAAAATAGAATACATACACACCCACATCTGTCCACATCCAGCAACATCTACTTTACCCAGGTGCAGGGCACATCCCGCATCTGTTTGGTGGGCTTGGGACGCTGCTCTTATGTGGATCTGGGCTCTGTGGACAGGCCTAAGAACAAGCAGTTAAAAAACAGTCCCACTTGCCTGTTTCCTGAGGCCTGTGCCACTTCACTGGCAGCTCTGCTCTCTAGGCCGGAAGCTGGAGCCCAGAGCCTGGTCCACATGAACCTAGCAACAGCAGACCCTGAATTGTTCATTTAAACTCCCTGAAGAAAGCTTCTTATCAGCTGAACTTGCTCTCTTTAAGGTCTTGATCTCGACAAAGTTGAGTCATTCTAAGTGTTTCTATGTGTGGTCTGGAGAAACATTCAGCCAGGGCTGCAGGGCCAGCTCTTCGCCGAATCATCCAGAATGAGCTCCTGTAGGGACCCACTGGAGGCCAGTCCCTGAGGGACATTCCCAAGAGTCGTGATAACAAGATGTGCTTGTTTATTTTATTTTCGGCAGTGGAACTAGTTTTCAAAGCACGGTCACACTCAGGCAGGTTGGGGCAGGTATGACTGACCCTTCCTTACAGCTGAGAGAAGAGAGGACTAGGGGCGGGAACACAGGGTTCATGGTACTATTAAGTTGCAAAGGTAAGACAGGAATGCAGTTCTCCCAATGCCAGGCCCCGTGATCTTCACATTCTTTCAGTCTCAGACCACCCTGTAGAGCCAACCAGGTTTGTCTTGGAAACTCTCTGCCCTTTTGGTGATCCAGTGCGCTGCAGTAGCCTGCCAGGACTCTGCAAACTCATTGTCAAGCTGAGACCTGCCTCTCCTCAGTGAAAGGCACACATTCTGAATTGCTCTTTTCTCCATCACTTCATCCGATCCCTCACTGTCTTTCTAAACAGATCACAGGTCAAAGGGGAAAGTAGTGGAATTAAATGCATTTGTAAATAGATGTGAATTAATAAATGTAAATTAATTAATAATTAATGAGAGATCAGGGCTTCCCTGGCGGCTTAACGATAAAGAATCTGCAGGAGCCACAGGAGACGTGGGTTTTATCCCTGGGTCCAGTAAATCCCCTGGAGTAGTCAATGGCAACCCACCCTAGTATTCTTTTTGGGGAAATCCCATGGACAGAGGAGCCTGGCAGGAGACTGTCCATGGGGTCTCAGAGAGTCGGACATGACTGAGCAACAATGTGCATATCACATTAAATACTTTGGAATCCCCCAAAACACAGGCTTCTGGGAAAGTACAAGTTCAAGAGCTATTGCTGGGCACAAAAAATACATCATAAGGTGTCTGCTTACCAAAATATTTATTTATATTTATTTGGCTGTGCTGGGTCTTGGTTGTGGCATGCAAACTCTTAGTTGCTGCATGTGGGATATAGTTCCTTTGACCAGGGATTGAACCCAAGCCCCCAGCACTGAGAGCTCAGAATTTTAGCCACTGGACCACCTGGGAAGACCCCAATTACTTCTTTTTTAAAAGTATTTTTTATTTATTTCTGTGGCTGTGCTGGGTCTTAGTTTCAGCATTTGGGATCTTTAGTTGTGTCATGAGAACTCGGTTGCAGCATGTGAGATCTAGTTCCCCTGGCCCCTGCACTTGGGCACAGTCTTAGCCACTGGACCACCAGGGAAGTCCCGAGAGTCTCTTTTATACAAAGGTCAAAAACAAAGTCAGCATCCCTTTTGTGAGTCTCCTGAAAGAGCACCACAGTTTAAACCTCTGCAGCTGACTTCTGTTTGCACCAAGATTCCAGGGTCTCCACCACCGCGTGTATCCTAAAGGGCTGCTTCTCAAACTTTGGAGTGCTCCAGGATCGCCCTAGGGTGTTTGTTCAACACGCACCTTTCGGGGCTGCTCCCCACACCTGCTAAATTAGAACCTCTGGTGAGAAGGTAGGCTCTAGGTGCGAGTCCTGGGCTATAATCCTGCTTTAGGAGAGTTACTTAATTGATCTGTGCTTCAGTTTTATTGTCTATAAATTGGGACTGATAGCATCTCCCTGAGGGATTACTGAAAGGAATGAACAAGGCTGTTCAGTTGCTCAGTCATGTCGGACTGTTTGTGACCCCATGGACTGTAGCACGCCAGGCTTCCCTATCCTTCACTATATCCTGGAGTTTGCTCAGACTCATGTCCATGAGTTGATGATGCCATCCAACCCTCTCATCCTCTGTCACCCCCTTCTCCTTTTTCCGTCAATCTTTCCCAGCATCAGGGTCTTTCCCAGTAAGCTGGCTCTTCGCATCAGGTGGCCAAAGTATTGGAACTTCAGCTTCAGTCCTTCCAATATTCAGGGTTGATTACTGAACATATAATTATTATAATGAACAAGGAAATGTGTGCAGATCCAAGAATGGCACCTTCACCCAAGTGCTTAATAAAATTATTCTTAAGCCCCCACCTGGAGGAGCAGGGGCTCCCAAGGTCCTACCTGCAATGGTTAGGGGGTTTCATTTCTTCAACAGTCTTTTGTGATTGTGGCTGAGCAGGGCTGGAAGCAGGAGGTGATGAAATATTGCTTTATGCGTCTCTCTAACTTTTCAAAACTATGTCCTCCCACTGACAGGCAGGGTCTCTTGCTTCGCTTCTCTGCAACCCTCCTGGCCCCCAGCAGAGCTCATGGGTGGGAGCTCAAAGAAGTTGATCCAATTGCCCTGGTCCCTTCCTCCCAGTCAGCCAAGGTCAAAGTGCTTCTCTATCGGTATCTGAATACTTGCCGAAGTAGCAATGCTCTCCCCAAAGACCCTTTTCTCCTGCCTCCTCATGGTCCAGACACTACTCGGCCCTCAATAAAAGCCTGGACCTGTTTTCAAAAGTCACATGACCTGGCACAGACAAAGCACTTCAAACACATCCCTGAGCAACTCCACAAGACAAGTGATGTCATTATCCCTGTTTTTCTGTTGAGAGAAATACGGTTCAGGGAAGCCCTGTCACTTGCTTAAGTCCATGCAGCTTCCAGATGGGAGGGTGAGGATCTGAAGCCAGTGTCCGACCCCAGAGTCTACCCTTCACCTCCACCATCCTTTGGGAAGGCACCTGGGTCCTCTTGTAGCATCTGTCCCGTGAGCCATGCTGCAGGAGGTCCCCTGCTTTTCCTCTCCATTCTTTCTTTCCAGTCTCCCCAGTCAGGTTCTACAGACTTGTTTGAGTGACACAACACTATCATTTGATATAGACTTCAAGGGAGGCTGAACTCTTGCTGGCTGTGTTATCTTGGCCAATTAGTTAGCCTCTCTGGGCCTTCATTTCCTCATCTATAAAAGAAGACTCAGAAGGCAACGTAATCATGGTGTTATTGTGAGGACTGTGTACTAGGCTCAGCTCAGAGCCAGCACTAGTCATTTCTATGTGATGTCTTTATAGTCATTTGTATTGATTACACTTTCATCTTTTAGGGCAAAAGTTGGTATTCACAGTTTGTGTACCAAATCTGGCCCATCACACATTTTTGTACGCACAGTGAGATGAAAAGTTTTTACATTTTTAAATGGCTGAAAAAAATTAAAAGAATAATATTTCATGACACATGAAAATTAGATGCAACTCAAATTTCAGTGTCCAAAATAAAGTCTTATTGAAATACACCATGCTCATTCATTTGTGTATAATCTGTGGTTACCTTCCCTCTATAAGTTCAGAGTTGAGTAGCTGTAACAGAGACTGAACTGCATGGCTGGCAAAGCCAGAAATATTTACTATCTGATCTGTTACAGAAAATGTTTGCCAATCCCTGATATAGGGAATAAAGAGCTTATTCTAAAGTCTTCTGTGTAGACCTGTCCTGGGCTGTAAGTAAGGAGAAACCTTCTTAAAAAAAAACAGGTTTTGAACCCCTGGTGGTAAAGAAGAAGTAAGGGACTTCCCTGGTGGTCCAGTGGTTAGGAATCCACCTGCCAATGCAGAGGACATGGGTTTGATCCCTGATCAGGGAACTAAAATCCCAAAAGTCATGGAGCAACTAGGACTGTGCGCCCTAACTACTGAAACCAAGCTCTAGAGCCTGTGCTCTGCAACAAGAGAACCCTGAGCACTGCAGCTAGGGAGCAGCCCCCCTCGCTGCAACTAGAGATAACCCGCGTGCAGCAATGAAGGCCCAGCTCAACCGAAACGAATTTATTCATTAAAATTTAAAAAGAAGGAGCAATAAGACTCCTGTGTAACTGCTGACCATGTTGGAAGGAGCAGTTAGGTGGTACCACAATGTAGGGCTTGGACACAATGAGGCAGCCCACAAAGAGTGTTGGCAGAAAAGGTATAAAGTTGTTAGCTGGGGTTCAAAGAGACCCACCCACCATCTTCTCCCAGCAGACACACCTGGCTTCCAGAACTTCTCAGCCTGCATTTCATCTAGTGGAGTCATGAGATTGAACCCTGGATGAGGACCTATAATCACAAAAGCTGTACCAGCTTCCAGAACACTTCCTTAAAAATAGTTAGCATGTTCACTCCTTCTTGGCCCTTTCTTTTGCTTTGGTGCCTGGGAGAAGACTGAAGGTCTAGCATCCATGTCGGACCATGAAAATAAGAACCATTTCCTTGGAATGGTGGAATAGTGATCTGGAAGCAGGCTAGAGTGCAAGGACTTTGATGAACAGGGACATTGCTCCCGGCCTGAGTTGCTTACCTCCAGACTTCTGCAGAAGGAAAAAAAAAAAAAAAAAACTTTGCTATTATTTTGAATTTCTTTTTAAAAAATCTTTAAATTTTTTATTGGCATATAGCCGATTAACAGTGTTGCGATGGTTTCAGGTGGACAGCAAAGAGACTCAGCCATACATATTGGAATTCTTATCCTGAGTCAAACTTAATCCTGATACACTCTGCAAGGTGTCTTCTGGTGATAACTTCCTCTTTTCTGCCAGTGGTTCTTGACCTTCATTTTAATAGACTTTCCCTGTGGCGGAGTGTGGGGAGCTGTGGAGGGGGAGACAGCCATCCCCCGTGATTGAAGAGGTGGAGCAGGAGGGTGGTGGAGCTAAGTAAGGGTCCTTCCTTTTAGCTGATTTCTGTGCTTGCCTTCCTCAGCCTGGAAAAAATGATGGCAGTTCTTTCCCTCATCTGAGCACCAAGCTGGGCACAGGCAAAGAGGTTTTAATTTATTTTTTTATTTCTTAAACTAGCCATCTGCAGGCTCAAACTTTATCCTCTGATAGTTACCCAAGTACTGAGGGCAAGCATTGCCTTATCCAATGGACTGGTCACTTCCATCCGTACTTGAGTATATGTGCTGCTGAAGAGAGTATACTTCCACCCTGCTTTAAATCTTGTGTTGCCCAATGTTTCACATTACCTGTAAAGCCAAGAGCACCATCTTTAGTCCAGCCATAAACCGCTTCAAAATATGGCTGAAACCAACTTCTTCGTATTAGCCCCTGCCTTTCGGAAAACAAGAAGTGCAGCTGCTGAGACGTTTTACTTGAATAAAACTCAGCTTTCCAGCATCCTGTTCCTCAGGATGTTGTGTAGATTGGCCACGAGAGAGACGCTTCTCAGAGTTGAAAGCTAGTGTGTGTGTGTGTGTGTGTGTGTGTGTGTGTGTGTGTGTGCGTGTGTCTGTGGTGGGTGGGCTGTCAGCTTCCTCACCTATGGGCAGGTGGTGGAAGATGCTGGCCTGGACTGGGGCCCTGAATATTTACTCAGGCAGATTGGATCAGGGAGCCAGGAGGAAGTGGGGGAGGGGGCACTGGAAATCTGATCCAGACCTGCCTTTCGGTCCTGACACTCTCTGCAAATCCAGGCACTGAACAGACTAGGGTATTCTTGTTTTTTCCTCCATACCCTGCCGTATGTGGGGTCTTAGTTCCCTGACCAGGGACTGAACCCATACCTCCTGCAGTGGAAACTCAAAGTCTTAACCATTGGACCACCAGGGGAGTCCCTAGGATACATTTTTTTGAATTAGGACTCAAGTCCTTTACTTTCCCAATTCAGGAACTCAGGAAACTCAGGAATTGAATGGATTTAGAGATCACAATACTCCTTTCTATCTCAATGCACTTTCCAAGCTCAGGAATCAAATAGATTAGAATTGTGAGGGATATTTAGACTTTAGGAGAGAAAAAAAATACATTGGATGTAAGGTAAAAAATTCCCCCACTTGATACCCAATGGGTCATTATTTTGTAAAAATATAATTATTAAGCTTATAGAACAAAATTTATTTCTGGAGTCATGTTTATGAAAAGATTGCAACTTTTAGGCTGTTTATATATTTTTTTCTCTAGAACCAGAATGATGACAAGATGGTTTATAACTGTCACTGTTTTCATGGCCACGGGTTGGCTGCTATAGCCTTAAATTCAGTTTCCTCAAAAGATGTTCAAGATCCTCCCACAATATTAGCTGTGTTTTCCTAACCAGCTAAACCATCTCACTGTCTACCCATACATGTTTGCTCATTTCTTGCCTTGGCTATCAGCTCTCTGTGCTAGGAGCTCACTCTCCCTCTCCTTTGCCTTCCAAATATAATCCCCTTTTTTTAGAAAGAAATACTGCTCTTCTGAACTGTAATCCTCAGAATGGATACCACCCGTTCAAACACTGTGGAATTTACCTGTTTGCTTTCCTAAGGTGCATGCGCGTAAGCCTCCTTCCGTAACAAAACCATAAGCTACTTAAAGATGAAGACTGGGCCAATGCTTTCTTTTCTTTCCTTTCCGGTTTCACTTCTATATCCAGGGTCAGGCTAGTACCAGAATTTCAATAAGTATGTCTGGATCCCTGCTAAATGTGCCACTTGTTCAAAGGCAGACATTCAACTCAGAAGTGCACCAGGACCAAGTGGGAACCAGAGATAATAAAACCCCATAAAATGCAATTTCCTGTTTTCTGTGATGCCAGAGTCAAAGATTTCTACCGTATCTCCTAGGAAATATAGAACGAATCAAAATTGAAAAATGGAAGGAAGCTGAACTGAAAAGCTGCTAAGGAAACAAAAACAAAGCAACGAGTTTTCCTGGCCATAGATTTCTCCCCTCCCCAACCCAGGTGACCAGTCACAAGGTAAGGCCATCCTTTCCCAAGTTCAGAGCCCTGGGTGAGTTCAGAGCCTGCCCCACCTGGGTAGGTATGGCCTCTCATTCCATTCTGTCTTTTGAAACCTCTCTAGGTGAGAGCCTGACTAAAGGTGCTCTCCTAGCGGCCAAGGACTTCTCAGATGGCACTAGTGGTAGAGAACCCGCCTGCCAATGCAAGAGATGACGCAAAAGACTCAGGTGAGATCCCTGGGTCAGGAAGATGCCCTGGAGGAGGAACTGGCAACCCACTCCAGCATTCTTGCTTGGAAAATCCATGGACAGAGGAGCCTGACAGGTTACAATCCATGGGGTCACAAAAGAGTTAGACACGACTGAGCAACTGAGCACACACACATGCCTAGCTGCCAAGGCAAAGGGCCAAAGACCGGATGACGTCCTGTGTCTAGAGGAGGGAGCTGAACTTTGGCTTGGCAAAGTGGGCAATGTCCATACTACATTTCCCAGACTATCCTGCTAGCTGCTCTTGGTGGCAGTCTGCCACTGGGGACTCCAAAGCAGGAGAAGAAAGCAGCCTACATCATCTCTTGCTCTTGGCAGCATCAGAGGGTGGTGAGCAAGGTGGTGAACAGCGAGTGGCAAGGAGTCTAGGCGGCCAGCAGCAGTGAGGGCTCTAGCATCTTGATGTCTGGGGCATCTCTCCTCCCTGTGTTCTCCTGCCTCTTCATTATCTTTGCAACCAGCTCTTTGCGTGAAATATGCAGAGGAGATACTGATTTCCCAAGTGAACCTTGCTCATACAGATGCCAGATTAAACAGTCCAAAACCCAGATGCTGTGGATATAACAAAAGGCCCAGGGGGAGACCCAAACTGGGCAGAAAAGTGAGGAAATGCAGGATGGAAGGCGTTTGGGACCAGGAGGTCAGCCACCTGAAAGGAGATTTCCTCTGCTGTTCGCAGGTCAATGAGTGAGCACTAAATGGTCAGCTGGGTATTAGATCAGACCAAGCACAAAGTCAGAGACTATCCTGAGAAGAGGTTCAGAAGGAGGGAAGTGTGGAGAGGACACAGAAGTAGTGTGTGGAAGAGAAGGGCCACTAAGAGGCAACAGGGTGGTCAGATTCCCAAAGACACTGCCATTTCACTGCATGGCTTGGAACTGGCCTTAACGTATAGAGTGATGAGACAGTTAGATTTCAGGCTATAGCTTAGGGTCACCCACTGGAGTTAAGGCAATTTGATAATACACTGTACTTTGAAAATATCTTAAAGAGGATTTGATGAACTTTAAGAAACTCAGGACATCCCTGGTGGTCCAGTGGTTGAGAATCTGCCTGTCAATGCAGGGGACAGGGGTCGGGTCCGGGAGGATCCCACATGCCTCCGGGAAACTAAGCTCATAAGTCACAATTATTAAGTCCGTGCTCTAGAGCCTGTGCTCCGAACCAAGAGAAGCCACCACAGTGAGAAACCTGGGCACAAGGAAGAGTAGCTCCTGTTCTCTGCAATTAGAGAAAGCCTGCGTGCAGCAACGAAAACCCAGGGCGGCCAAAAAATACACACGTATAGAAATTCAGACCTTGCTGGGGCTGTAAGTTTGGTGCTACCCCAATAGAAGTTCTTTCCTTTCTCAGTGTCCCTCAGTCCCTAGGTTGAACTTGGTTCTATCAAATAACGTGCTGTGAAGCTGAAGGGGTATCACCAAGAACAGGTCACAATAGGCTGTGACTTGTCTTGTTAGTGCTGTCTTTCTTTGGCTCGTCTCACTTGCCGGCTTTGGTAACGCCCTCGTGAATTGCCCTGTAGAGAGGCCCATGTGTCAGGAAACTGCACGTGCCCACTGGCCAACAGCCCACAGGGAACTGAATCTTGCCAACAGTCTCATGGAGAGATGCCTTCCCAGTTGAGTCTTGAAGAGTCTTCAGCTCCAGCTGACACCTTGAATGAAAGACCCAGCAAAGCCACACCCAGATTCCTGACACATAGAAACCAGGTGCTAATAAATGTTGTTTTAAACCTCTGAGTTGTGGGGTAATTTGTTACACAGCCTAGAGAGTTGATACAGATACTCTTCCTTGAGTTTAGCCAAGATGAGGGTTTCTTACCCACCCCCGTCCTCTGTTTGCAAATCCAAAGCACAAGCCCCATTCAGCAGTGCATGGACAGGGATAAACGACCAATGACCCCCTTGAAGACCGACCCAAAGGAGAGGCAGGATTCTTTGAAAGGAAAAGAAGCGTAGGAGATAAATAAACTAAGAGGGAGTAGTGGGGGTGTGGGGAAGGTGAAACTGGGGTAGACCTTGCAGAACGAAGTAGACCTGACAGCTGAGAGCTAGGCCCACACCTGCAACAGGGCGGGCTTACAAGTGAACTTTCATCAGGGCTGACTCTCAGCCACATACGTCTCTGTATGTTCAGTCTGAAAGGGTGTATGCCAGTCTCTTCACAGTGGAAACCTCCAGCAGATGGGATTAGAGAGGACCTTTTTCTTCCAACTTTGTAGACTTCCACTGTGGATAATGATTTTTAAAAATTTTATGCTATTTTTATAAACATAAAAATTATATTAGTTAAGTACTATAAAACATTCTTGAAAATTTGGATTGCATTAATTTGATAATGACATCATCTCTAGAATAGTTTTCTTGTCCTATACATTGTGTACACTTTTCAGTAACATTTGGTGGGATGCGGTGTGTGTGTGTGGTGTATATTAAGAACAGAATAACTAAAATGCATCAGCTGCCTTCTCTGTGTTGCCCACTGTTTATTCCTAGGCTCACTTTAGTACTAGGACTGGGAAACAGGTATTTACAGATGAGGAAACAGGCTCCTGACTTGATGGGAACTGGGCTCCCAGTCTGAATCAAGATGAAACAGAAGCATGATCTTTTCTCCAGGTTCCCTATAGTCTAAAGCAATGGTCCCCGACCTTTTGGCACCCGGCACTGGTTTTCTGGAAGACACTTTTTCCATGGATGTGGGGGCGGGGGGTGGTGAGCTGTCAGGTGATAACGCGAGAGATGGGGAGCGATGGGGAGTAGCAGATGAAGACGAAGCTATGCTTGCTCACTTGCTCCTACTATGAGGCCTGCTTCCTAACAGGTCGCAGACCAGCACCAGGCCATGGCCCAGGGGTTGGGGACCCCTGCTCTAAAGAACATAAACTGGATGTAGATGAGATAAGCTGTGTGATATCCATTCCATAGTTCGTGAAGCTCTTTCTCCTTTGGCCAACCAATCACAACCTACAATATACTATAGAAGCATACATTAGTAGGAGTTGTGAACTGTTGGGGTTTAAAAACATTAAAACTTAACTTCACTCTAATGATTGTACTGGCCTATATGAGACACTTTTATTTCAAGAATCCAGGATCTTCATCAACATTAACAGTAAGCATCCTCAAGCAGTTTCAGAATGTACCATATATTTTTCCATTTCACACATCAGTAGCCAGTTTTCTTTAAAGTTATGTGTTTTTCATGGGTATAAACATATTTTTTTTCATATTTCAGAAGAGATTTTCCTGAAGAAAACTAGGGTCAGATTTCTTTTCTCTTGGAGGCTCTAGGCCATCTGCTGAGAGGCTCTTAGTGGCACAGGGCAGAGCAGGTGCTCTGGAGTCAGAGGAACTAGGTGTGAACCCCGATTCTGCCATTTCTTTTTTTTTCATATTTATTTACTTATTTGGCTGTGCCAGGTCTTAGTTATAGCACACCAGATCTTTGATCTTTTGTTGCAGGATCTTTAGTTGCAGCACATGTGATGNCCGACCTTTTGGCACCCGGCACTGGTTTTCTGGAAGACACTTTTTCCATGGATGTGGGGGCGGGGGGTGGTGAGCTGTCAGGTGATAACGCGAGAGATGGGGAGCGATGGGGAGTAGCAGATGAAGACGAAGCTATGCTTGCTCACTTGCTCCTACTATGAGGCCTGCTTCCTAACAGGTCGCAGACCAGCACCAGGCCATGGCCCAGGGGTTGGGGACCCCTGCTCTAAAGAACATAAACTGGATGTAGATGAGATAAGCTGTGTGATATCCATTCCATAGTTCGTGAAGCTCTTTCTCCTTTGGCCAACCAATCACAACCTACAATATACTATAGAAGCATACATTAGTAGGAGTTGTGAACTGTTGGGGTTTAAAAACATTAAAACTTAACTTCACTCTAATGATTGTACTGGCCTATATGAGACACTTTTATTTCAAGAATCCAGGATCTTCATCAACATTAACAGTAAGCATCCTCAAGCAGTTTCAGAATGTACCATATATTTTTCCATTTCACACATCAGTAGCCAGTTTTCTTTAAAGTTATGTGTTTTTCATGGGTATAAACATATTTTTTTTCATATTTCAGAAGAGATTTTCCTGAAGAAAACTAGGGTCAGATTTCTTTTCTCTTGGAGGCTCTAGGCCATCTGCTGAGAGGCTCTTAGTGGCACAGGGCAGAGCAGGTGCTCTGGAGTCAGAGGAACTAGGTGTGAACCCCGATTCTGCCATTTCTTTTTTTTTCATATTTATTTACTTATTTGGCTGTGCCAGGTCTTAGTTATAGCACACCAGATCTTTGATCTTTTGTTGCAGGATCTTTAGTTGCAGCACATGGGATGTAGTTCCTTGAACAGGGATTGAACCCAGGTCCTCTGCATTTGGAGTGTGGAGTCTTAACCACTGGACCATCTGGAAAGTCCCTCTGCCATTTCTTACTGTGTGTCCTTGAGTAACTTACTTTACTCCTTTATCAGGAAAACAGAAATCCGCTGTTTTACCAGAGAGAATTTTATATAGGGGATTGATTAAATCAGTGCTACAGAGACTACGGAAGCAAAAAGGTAACCCAGCAAGAACACAGAAAAAATCACAGAAAGCAGTGGTTTTGTCCCCTCTAGGGCTGCGGGGGGTGGGGGACCGTGAAAGAAAAGCTTGGGTTCTCAGAATCTAGAAGCTGTCACGAGCGACACTGTGGAGTGGAAGCCCAGATCTTTGAAGGCAAGGGCCATCACTGAGAGGGTGTTGACAGGCACAGGAAGCTGAGCGAAGGGGCGATCCCTTCTTCCCTCTCCCTGCACCCCTTGTTGGCAGAATCTGACAAAGCAAAGATGGAAAGAGGTTGCAGAATGCCAGCTCAGTGGTGCTAGTGGTAAAGAAACCTCCTGCCAATGCAAGAGACATAAGAGACACGGGTTTAATCCCTGGGTCTGGAAGATCCCCTGGAGAAAGAAATGGTAACCCACTCCAGTATTCTTGCCTGGAGAATCCCATGGACAGAGGAGTGACAGTTCAAGGCATCTCAAACAGGTGGAAATGACTGAGCATCTTAGCACACATACACAGCTCCTAGAGTCACAGTGCAGTGTACGGGGTAGCTGCGTTGCCCACATCTGAAGCCTCAGCTTCTTCAAAGAGAATTAGAAATGGTAAGAGTACTTACCAAAAGCTTGCATTGTAACTGAGCAGAGCCTGTGGGGCTCCTCGGCAAAAAGCCTTCTGGGTCCTCAATTTCTTGTCTGTAGGAAATAGATTTCATTCCACCTCCAGGATCTTCCCTGAGTTCCAAGGGGCAGGTTCAAGAAGCTGCTGATCAGGGAAGGGAGGGGATGCAGGGAGAAGGGAGGAATTATCAGGAAACAATAGTGCAGCCTTAAGGCAGGGCCTCAGTTCACCCCTCAAGGGACATACATGACAATATCTTTGAGCTATTTTGCGAATACTGAAACCGCCCCCAGGTAGAAGAAGTTAGCTGCATGCAGCCCACAAGGAGGTAGACCCCAGACCAGTTAGAACCAGAAGATTAATGATGCTGACTCCCAATTACCTCACCATCAACCAATCAGAAGAACATCCATGAGCTGATCATGGCCTCCTCTATGAACCATTGCTGTAAAACTCTTCCCTATTGCCTCCAGGTTGAGACACACAGTTTTGAGGACATTATCCTGGTATGGCCCCCCTTTTGTCTGGCATAGTAATAAAGCTATCATTTTCTAGTTTATCCAAAACTTTGTCTCTGAGAATAAATTTGTCACCCATGTACAGAGGCCAAATTTCGGCTACATTATGAGCATGATATGAGATCATGACGTTGAAGTGGTCAACTCAGTGCCTGGGGAATAGTAGTGCTTCATTTCTGGTGACTTACTGTTTTATTGGAAAAGACTTTGATGCTGGGAAAGATTGAAGGCAGGAGGAGAAGGGGACGAGAGAGGATGAGATGGTTGGACGGCATCACCGACTCAATGAACATGAGTTTGAACAAATTCCGGGAGATGGTGAAGGACAGGGAAGCCTGGAGTGATACAGTCCATGGGGTCGAAAAGAGTCGGACATGACTGAGCTACTGGACAACAACTGTTAATAAACCACATTCAGTTTAAGACATACGCCATTGAAATCAGCGTCAAAGTGTTGGGTAGTTAGAATAGGAAAAAAGAGTCCAAAATGGCGGTAGCTAAAAGACAAAGAAGGAAGAAGCCTGCGAAAATAGAACAAAGGAAGATCCCAGGACCAGAGTGAGAACCTCTGGTGAAACAAGCAGCCTTCCCGGCTAGCCCTGTTTACATAGGGCAGGCTCAGGGAGAGGAAGCCAAGACGGATTGAGGCTCTTCTTTTGTGTTGGCCTGCCCTCACGCCTCAAGGATGTATTTTCCTTTGCTTGCCAAATAAAACTGAGCTGTAACCAAGCTGCCACACTGGTCTGCTGTTTCGAATTTTCACTGTGACAAGACAGAACCGAGAAAATTACCCACTCCCCCAACAAAAGAATAAAAACCATTTATTTCGCTTTTCAAATTATTTTTTTAATTTATTTTAATTGGAGGTGAATTACTTTACAATGTTGTAGTGGTTTTTGCCGTACATTGACATGAACCAGCCATGCGTGTACATGCGTCCCCCATCCTGAACCCCCCTCCCACCTCCCTCCTCATCCCATCCCTCAGTTGTCCAAGTGCACTGGCTTTGAGTGCCCTGTTTCGTGCATTGAACTCGGACTGGTGATCTCTTTCACATATGGTAATATACACGAGACATTTATTTTTTATGTGCAAATTGTTTATTCACATGTGAGGGTGTCAACTGGTAGAGGAAAGGAGGACACAGGGAGAGAAAGGAGGGGTGAAGAGAAGGGGGAAAAGTGGCTAAGCCTGAGAACAGTGACTTAAAAAAAATTATTTATTTGGCTGCTCCAGGCCTTAATTGCAGCACACAGGATCTTCAACCTTCATTGTGGCCTGCAAAACCTTTTGTTGCGGCATGCAAACTTTTAGTTGAGGCATGTGATAGCTATTTCCCAGGCCAAGAATTGAATCAGGGCCCCACTGCATTGGGAGTGTGGAGCCTTAGCCACTAGATCACCAGGGAAGTCCCAATAGTGACTCTTGCTTGCAAATGTTGATTATACTGGTTACCCAGAAGCAAGCAGGGACATTCTTTGAGTAGGCTGACTAGGCATATCAATCTATGGATTTTCTAAATATCCTGAGAGCTTGGCTGTGAGTGCCTCGGGCAGACTAGTGTGTCAGCATCCTCCTGCCAGCACCAGCACCTTTGTTAGGTAAGGACTACACTAGTTCCCTTCTTGGGAGTTCCTGCCTGGGTTGGTACTTCAATCTGGGTCTCACCCAGTGATTCTAAGCCTTGGCTGACCTTGTAATTGCCTAGAGCTTTGAGGAACTGAAGCCTAGCTCCATCTCTACCAATTGTGATGTAATTAATATGGGGTGCTGGGTAGTAGGATTTCTAAAATTTCCCAAGGTGCATCCAGGTTTGAGAACCACTGCTGTAAACAAACAAAGCAATCTGAACTGGTGTTGTCTGAATTAACAAATCAATTCAATTTTTAAAAATAGGTCTACTTAGGGACTTCCCTGGTGTTCCAGTAGCTAAGATTCTGAGGTCCCAATGCAGGGGGTTCGGTTTCAATCCTTGGTTAGGCAACTAGATCCTACATGAGGCAAGTTCACATGTCTCAAGTAAAGTTCCTGCATGCCACAACAAAGATGGGAAATCCTGATCCCTGAATGCTGCAGCTAAGACCCAGCATGAGCCAAATAAATTGATTACCCAATTAATTAAAAAATAAGGAAAATAAAAAGTTCAGCTTAAAGAGGAAATAATTGACAATAAATCAATTTTTTTAACTTAAGAAAAAGAAAGGAATGAAAAAAAAACATGAAATGTTTTACTAAAACAAAGTAAGAAATAGGTAAACACTAAAAGCCCTTTCCCAGATATATTAAATTAGAACCTTGGAGATCTGGTGGGAATCTAGAGGCTTTTTTTTTTTCCTTGTTCATATTTTTTTTCCCATATGGTTTATCATAGGGTATTGAATATAGTTCCCTGTGCCATACACTAGGAAGGAATCTCAAGTTTTGAAAGTAGTTAAAGTGATTCTGATGATCCACCAGCTTGGGAAACTCTGCAGGTAAAGTACAATTCATTAACTTTTCAAAAATTCCTCTTGATATTAACATCTTCTTGGCTTAACTTGCCTTCATGTTGGATCCAGACTCAATTTGAATATGTCCTCCAAGTATATCCTGCATTTTTGCAACAGATCATTCCTGGATTCTCTCAAAGTCCCTTTGACTTAAAAACCCCTGCAAATTTTCACAGTTGTAGGCTGTACACACTTTACTAAAGGACACTTTTCAGTGGTGGCCTTTGCCCACCCAATTTCTTCCTAATAGCAAATGCCGAAGGTTAGGTACAGTGTGACTTGAGTAATGAAAAATGCAATCCTGGAAAATGAGCCTGTTTGGGGCAGTCAGGAAGACAGAGCTCAGGATGGGGAGGAGATAGCCCCAGCTCTTAGATTCTGAGTTGAAGAGGCCAGCATCTCAGCTGTGCCTTCATTCAGTAGTGGGAAAGGAATAAGAGACACTTTTCCCCAAACTGATCAAATTAACCACACCATGGCCAACTCCAGGGCCAGGGGCTGCTGCAGATTCATTAGATGGCCCTGGGGCCCAGGTAGGGCCCATTATCACCTCTAGGTGTGTGGCTATGTTGGGTGTAGAACAGAGCTTCCCTGTAGTTGGGCTGCTCACCAGAATCCTGATGACTCACAGAGTAGGCTCAGTTGCTCATTTTGAAGGCCAAGGTATACAAAAACACTTAGCTAAGTATAGTACAATTTGTAATGAAATGTGATTGGCATGTATTATCAGACCATTTCAACACCCACTTGGTCAGAATAGAGTTGTTTTCTTCTCTATCTTATAGATCAGTGTTGTGGAAATGCAAAGCAGGGTTGGGGTGGGGCGGGGAATTAGAAAACAGTGTGTGCTATAAGATTCAGTTTATGTAGANTCATTAAGAGGCTTTTTAGCTCCTCTTCACTTTCTGCCATATGGGTGGTGTCATTTGCATATCTGAGGTTATTGATATTTCTCCCAGCAGTCTTGATTCCAGCTTGTGTTTCTTCCAGTCCAGCGTTTCTCATGATGTACTCTGCATATAGGTTAAATAAGCAGCGTGATAATATACAGCCTGACGTACTCCTTTTCCTAGTTGGAACCAGTCTGTTGTTCCATATCCAGTTCTAAATTAGTCTGATCGATTTTATGATTTGCATGTGCAAATTAGCAATTAGAAGTTTAAGTGGTAGTAAATTTCTCTACATAAAATTAGAAGTTAATGGGATTGAGGGGAGCAGAATAAGTGAGAGAGATTAAGACAAACCATAGAGACTGGATGATACATAAGAATATTTGATAAGGGTTAGAGAGTTGGAGAGAAATATGGGTTTAAAAATTCATTTTATATATATATATTTTTTGGGGGGGGATGGGGAACACATACACACAAACATATCACAATGACAGAATGGTCATGAGGGAATTTGGATAAATTTGATCTCTGTTATGTTAGATTTTCAAAAATTCTGTCTGTCAGCTGTGTGTGTAACAGCCTATTATCTCTACCTTGAAATCATCAATACAATCTAATATGTATTAATCACAGGCTGACATTTGGAAATATGAGTAAGATATTTAAAAACTCAACACTTTCTTTCCCATTATAAGTAAATTGTTTATTTGTCAGAGGAAATTATCCAAAATCTTCCTGTGATATATATAGTATTTCTTCCTGTCTTTGCTTAGATCAGATTGCAAGCTCTCTTTATTTCACTGACAAAAAAAAAAAAAAGGACCATATTTAATATAAACCCAAAAAAGAGGATTTTGTTAAATATTACATTCTATAGTTTTTCTTAAAAGCCTTAGTTTATTTCCATTTTAAAATATGAAAATATAATAGTAAATATATTGTTGAAATATTTGGTACATATACCTATCTGCAAATTTTGGTATTATCCTTTATCAGTTGAAATTTATTAATTCAAAAAAATAATATTAATATTTAATTTCTTGCTACAAATTAAATTGAAAACCAAGCCATTATAATTTTTAAACCACAATGATGGAGAAATGTATGTTAATATTTAGCATGCACTTTTATGTGCAATATCAATTTCCATTCCATGGTATTCTTAAGTGATTTTTTTTTTTTTTTCCATTTGGGAGTAGCCTAATTGGGTAGATACATTTGAACTTTTAATAAATATGTATGAATCTGAATTGAACTTTTTCTTATCTAGTCATTTATGTATTGTCACATACAGGTTGTATAACCTCTGAAATTGCAATTATTTTCTCATTGTGTGTTACACAACCCAAAGGGTGTGGGCCTTGGCTATATTGTATTTCTAGCCTCCTACCCATCTCAGTGTGGTTGTCCTTTTATCTTTAGTTGTAGAAAGGTCTTTTCTGCTAATCTAGTCTTTCTCATCAATAGTTACTTTATTAATAGCTGTAATTTTGGTGTGTCCATGAGAGAAGGTAGGGTTAGGGTTTTCCTATTCTGCCATCTTGGCCATCCTCTTCCTTACTCCTTTTATGCTTAGGAAATTTCAAGGTTTGAGGCATCTATGCCAGGGGTGTTGTTGAGCCTTCTCAAGAACTTATTTTTCCTGATTGTAGCACTAATATTCATTATAAAAATACTTTTTGCTACTAATTTTTTACTTTCTAAAACTTTCTTAGCAGTTTTAAATATTAATTGTTCCAATAATCGGAATTATTGAGTCCAGTTTTGGGGGAAATTAGAACTTTAATGACAATTGTCCAAAATTTACATTTTCATAAGCAAAAGACACTATTATTTTTAAGTTGTGTGATCAAGGAAAGCAGTATCATTTTCCATCTATTCAGAGTTTCTGTTAAGGAGCTGAATAAAAGTTTAGTTTTATTCTTTTATCTCATTGGCATTGTGAACCCCATGTTAAAATCTGTAATAAATGTAAAAATTATAAATAAAACTACCTAATACTTTCTTGTATTTCATGCTGTACACATTAAAGTATACCTATAAATTAAGTTATATATATTATAGTTCATTCATTTAATCACTCAAATAATACTAGGTATTGAAGATATAATAGTGAATATGATATTTATGATATATTCAGGAAACAAAGTAGATACATACAATTGAAAACAATTGTACCTATTAATTAAGTCTCAAAGGCTATAAACAGAGTAATGAAAGAATAGTGGTCTTTAAACATACATCAAATATATATATATATATATATAAATTTAAAATTTTGTGTACACTTTTAGATAAGTGTATTTAAATCACATATGTAAATATATGTATATATTATTATTTCATTATAAATTTTATAAAACATATACACTGATATCTGAAAGTATGTAACAACAACAAATATAAATGGAAAATTGAATACTTTTTCCTATATTTCAATGGCTCATCAATTTTTTCCTTCCTTTTATATATACATTTCATACATTAGAGGCTGCCAATATTTTGAATAGTGTGGTAAGGAAGTCTTTTCTCACAAGATGCTATTAAAGTTCAGTTCTGAAGAATAAAATAGTGCCACATGGAAGCCAAGGAAAGAGATCTTAGGGATAGGTAATAACAAGAATAATTTCCAGATGCTAGGAAGTATATGATATGTGCTAGGAAGTTTCACAAGATAGTGTTACTGGATGTTATGGGTAGAGGTAAGGGGAATAGAGATTATAAGAATGGAGGGTAGACAGACCACAAGGCATTTGCATCTTAGGGTTTATATGAGGTATGTGGATTGTATCATAAGTGTAATGAAATATTGAAGAAAAATTCTGGGTTTGAGAGTCACAAGTTATGATGTGATTTAAATTCTGTCTGATGACTCTGATCCTTGGGGAAGAGTGCATGTAGGAAAACTAGAGGAACCAGGACTGAGCCCTGAGCTACTTCATCACTTACAAATGAGTGGAGAAAGAAATCAACAGATGAATGGATAAGCAAGCTGTGGCATATATACACAATGGAGTATTACTCTGCCATTAAAAAGAATAAATTTGAATCAGTTCTAATGAGATGGATGAAACTGGAGCCTATTATACAGAGTGAAGTAAGCCAGAAAGAAAAACACCAATACAGCATACTGACACATATATACGGAATCTAGAATGATAGTAAGGATGACCCTGTATGTGTGACAACAAAAGGACACAGACATAGACAATGGACTTTTGGCCTCAGAGGGAGTAGGAGAGGGCGGGATGATCTGGGAGAATGGCATTGAAGCATATATACTATTATGTAAGAAACGAATCACCAGTCTATGTTTGATACAGGATGCAGGATGCTTGGGGCTGGTGTACGGGGATGATCCAGAGAGACGTTGGGGGGTGGGAGGTGGGAGGGGGATTCGGGATTGGGAGCTTGTGTGCACCTGTGGTGGATTCATGTCGATGTATGGCAAACCCAATAGAGTATTGTAAAGTTAAATTTAAAAATAAATAAATAAATAAATAAATAAAAGAAATCTAGAGTGAAGAGAAATGATAAGGTGTGGGGGGAAAAGAAACACCAACATATATCATAAAATCTGAAGGAGAACAGTATTCAAGAAAGCAACAGGGACTAATGGAAATAAATCTTTTATAGAAAGGTTAAGATAAAGACAGAAAAGGATCCAATGGTCTTGGCAACATGAAAACCTTTCACGATTTCCTCAAGAGCAGTTTCAATAGAGCTATGAGCTCAGCTGATAAAGAATCTGCCTGCAATGTAGGAGAACCCTGTTGATTCCTAGGTGGGGAAGATCCCTTTGAGAAGGGATAGGCTACCCACTCCAATATTCTTGGGCTTCCCTGGTGGCTCAGATAGTAAAGAATCTCCCTATAATACAGGAGACTTTGATTCCATCCCTGGGTTGGGAAGATCACATGGAGAAGGCAACAGAGCAACCCACTCCAGTATTCTTGCCTGGAGAATTCCATGAACAGAAGAGCCTGGCCGGCTACAGTCCTTGAGGTCACAAAGAATCAGATACGACTGAGCAACTTTCATTTTCACTTTCATGAGAATAGAAGTCAGATTGGATTCGGGTGAATAAAATGAATCGTGGATACAGTTTTGCCTTAGAATATGAAAGATTGTCACTTTTTAAAATAACTATAGATTATTCCACTCTATGAATGTACAATAATTTATCTAATCAGTAAGGTTTTGGTTGACATTCATGTTGTTTCCAATCTTTTGCTAACACAAGCATTGCTCACAAGAATAGTTCAGTATGAATAGCTCTATTCATCATATGAATATACATGCAGAATACATTTTAAAAATGGAACTACTGAAATGATAAACTCTGAGCTATATCCTAGTAAAATTATTAGAGCATAAAGATAAGAATAATCTTCAAAGTTTCAGAGAAATGAGATCAAAGATAAAACAACCTGGCATGACTCTGGCCACGCAGAATAGAAAGCAAGGAAAAGCTCAAGGAAAGAAATTGTGAACCAAAAAAGCTAAGCTGTCTTTCAAATGTCAAAGCTATATAAAGATTATTTTAGTCATATAAAAATGCATAAATTCTTTAACCATGAGTCCATATTCAGCAATCTACTAGAGGATGAATTTCATAAAACTATGACACGGATAGCAAAAGTTTGGCAAAAGGACTCTTGGTTTCAGTATTGTACTACAACTCAGACAAAGCTGGTCATAAGAGAGAAAAATAACATATAAGTAGTATAAGAAAGAATAAAATATGTACATTTTGTGTTCTGACAAAGTGGGTATAATGCAAATAAAGAAAGAGAGGAGAGGCTTTGGAAAGAGAAATATAGAATAGGTGATATGTATAAGTCAAAGATCATATTAAACACTGAAAACCTGTAGTAAAAGGCGATGAAATTAAAGAGCATTTTGCTCTGGGGACAGTGCCAGGTGGGGAGTTTGAATGGGGCGGTACACCTGTCAAACAGGAACGCAGGTGTCCTAAGGAGGTGAGCTCAGGGAGGACAGAGACCTCCTGTTGAGCAGAAGGCCAAAAGCTCTCTTGATCTTGATTTTCAGTTGTTGACACTACTTTGTCAACAAAGGTCCATCTAGTCAAGGCTATGGTTTTTCCAGTGGTCATGTATGGATGTGAGAGTTGGACTGTGAAGAAAGCTGAGTGGCGAAGAATTGATGCTTTAGAACTGTGGTGTTGGAGAAGACTCTTGAGAGTCCCTTGGACTGCAAGGAGATCNTTTTGGGGGGCTCCAAAATCACTGCAGATGGTGACAGCAGCCATGAAATTAAAAGACGCTTACTTCTTGGAAGGAAAGTTATGACCAACCTAGATAGCATATTCAAAAGCAGATATATTACTTTGCCGACCAAGGTCCGTCTAGTCAAGGCTATGGTTTTTCCAGTGGTCATGTATGGATGTGAGAGTTAGACTATAAAGAAAGCTGAGCACCAATGCTTTTGAATTGTGGTGTTGGAGAAGACTCTTGAGAGTCCCTTGGACTGCAAGGAGATCCAACCAGTCCATTCTGAAGGAGATCAGTCCTGGGTGTTCATTGGAAGGACTGATGTTGAAGCTGAAACTCCAATACTTTGGCCACCTGATGCGAAGAGCTGACTCATTTGAAAAGATCCTGATGCTGGGAAAGATTGAGGGCAGGAGGAGAAGGAGAAGACGGAAGATGAGATGGTTAGATGGCATCACCAATTCAATGGACATGGGTTTGAATGAAGTCTGGGAGTTGGTGATGGACAAGGAGGCCTGGTGTGCTGCAGTTCGTGGGGTCAAAAAGAGTTGGACACAACTGAGCAACTGAACTGATTTCCTTCTTTACGATTATAGAGTTATAGGGTTCCGTGATAGCTCAGTTGGTAAAGAATCTTCCTGCAATGCAGGAGACCCCAGTTCAATTTCTGGGTTGGGAAGATTCCCTGGAGAAGGGAAAGGCTAACCACTCCAGTATTCTCAGGCTTCCCTTGTGGCTCAGCTGGTAAAGAAACCACCTGCAACGAGAGAGACCTGGGTTCGATTCCTGGGTTGGGAAGATCCCTTGGAGAAGGGAAAGGCTTCCCACTCCAGTGTTCTGGCCTAGAGAATTCCATGGACTGTATATTCCATGGGGTTGCAAAGAGTCAGACACGACTGAGTGACTTTCCCTCACTCATTCATGTCCATGGGATTCTTCAGGCAAGAATACTGGAATGGGTTGCCATGCCCTCCTCCGGGGGATCTTCCTGACCCAGGAATTGAACAAGTTATCTCCTGTGTCTCCTGCTTTGCAGGCAGATTCTTCACCCTCTGAGCCTTCAGGAAAGCCCATTTGGTTATAGCTGATTCGTGTTGTTGTACCGCAGAAACCAACACAACTTTGTAAAGCAAATATCCTCCAATTAAAAGAAAAAATCGAAATCATGCAGGAGCCTGGCTAACCACCTGTCCCTACATTTTAGCCTCCTGGACACAAGGAATCAGACTGACGAGCTTCCACTCATTATGAATTAGCACATTCCCAGAACATGAGCAATGGTATTCTGGTGGGTTCTATGTTTAGCATCACATGTCAGGATATCTGGCAACTACTTTTTAGAATTTAAAAAAGAAAGTGCTTCAGAAAGAAAACTGCCTAGTGACAGAAGCAACTTTCAAATAATTTTTAGCTCTCAGAGTATCTTCTTCCCTTTAGCAATTATATAATTAAGTGCCTGTTGCTTAAGGTTTTCCTTCCTTCTCTCTGTCACTCCCTCCTTTCCTTCCATTCTCCCCTTCTCCTTCCTTCCTTTTTTCCTTTCTCCTTCTTTTCCATCTGTCTATCCGTGCATCCGTCTTTCTTTAGATAACTGGGTATTGTCTACAAATATAGATGTGCTGGGAAGCAAAACTTAACTTATATGACATGCACGGAGCTATAGTTTTGGGGAAAGTAGAGTTTAACAAAACACACTTAAATCTTTTCTCAAAGTGTTTCCCACAGAACATAGATCTCATAGGATGTGCTGGTAAAACCAACCAAATGAAGAAGTTCTGTGCGCTTAACTGGGAAATTTTCCTAAATGTTACACGTGGAATATATCTCTTGTAGATTTACAGTGCCCGTTAGTATATTAAAATCTCCAGGAAGTACTTTTGTAATACATTTTTTTTAAAACCTTAAAATATGGTCTGTGGATTAGGTCAGCTGAGTGTTGGAATTGTTTTCATACTGGTTACTGATATGAACAGTACTGATATGATTTAAATGAACAGAGTAAGCATTTAGAAACTTCAGAGAAATTTGGCAGAAAAATGTTTGTTGACTGTAATAAATTTCCTTTATTTGGTGACTAGTTTTATTATATTTGACAAAAAATGGCCTGAGAAAAACAGAATAAAAGAAACACTGGTCATTCATCACAAAGAGTTAGAGAAGCTTTGGTTTAAACCAATTTTTCCAGACCTATTTGACCAAAGAAACTCTGTTATCGACCACCCTGTTAGCAGCCTGAGGAATTAGAGTTTTGTATGCTGCATTTTGGGAAACGCTATGCAAAAATTTTAACTGTACAAAACTTAATATTCAATAACTTCAAGAGTACTTCAGGATTTTGAGGACCTCAAATTCATGATTTAGACAACGTTTTTTGCCCTGCTGCATATAGCTGACTGGTAGTTTTAATGACTAAACATGTGTACCACACAGATGACCAGGCTGCAGCATTTGCTCTGTGAAGCGCTTATAGCTCACATTAAGGATTAGAGACAGTTCTGACAAGGCTGTCAGCAAAGGGTGAAATTTGCAAAAGGTGAAAAAATTTAAAACAGGAGTGACATGAGATGAAGTACTTAGTGCCAATTAAAATTTCATGCTTAGTCAAATCAACTGCTCATATTTTAAAGAAATTTAAGACTGCCATATAAGTTATAAAAATTTTATTTCATTTTATCATTCCTTCAAAACTGAGTTGAAAGGATTTTCTCTTTTTAAAATGTCCTTATTTCCCCCAAATTACCTTAGCTCAATGCTAATTTAATCTCTTCATTATTCATTCAGATTTGCAAAGTTAAAGGAAACCATGATAGTGAAAGGAGGAAAAAAAGGCTTTACTTAAGTATATATACATACTTAAGTATTGCATGCTAAGTCTCTTCAGTCATGTCCGATTCTTTGCAACCCTATGGGCTACAGCTTGCAAGGCTCCTCTATCCATGGGGTTCTCCAGACAAGAATACTGGAATGGATTGCTGTGCTCTCCTCCAGGAGATCTTCTTGACCCAGGGATCAAACCTGCGACTCTTGTCTCCTGTACCGAAAGGTGGATTCTTTACCACTAGCACCACCTGGGAATCCCCATACATACATACATGTAAGTATACACTAATAAATAATACATCTATATTGTGTATGTGTATATATAATAGTTATACAATACACTGTATTACATATGTACACATATATTATGTATGTTAAGCCTGGCAGTTCTCTGGAACACACGTTGGGAAACTCTTATAAAACCCATTCAGAAAGCTAAAGTGAAAGACGCTCAGTCATGTCTGACTCTTTGCGACCCCATGGACTATACAGTCCATGAAATTCTCTAAGCCGGAATACTGGAGTGGGTAGCTTTTCTCTTCTCCAGGGGATCTTCCTAACTCAGGGATTGAACCCAGGTCCCCCACATTGCAGGTGGGTTCTTTATCAGCTGAGCTACAAGGGAAGCCCAAGAATGCTGAAGTGGGTAGCCTATCCCTTCTCCAGAGGATCTTCCTAAGAATCGAACCCAGGTCTCCTGCATTCCTGCATTGCAGGCATATTCTTTATGAACTGAGCCGTCAGGGAAGCCCAAAACCCATTCAGAAGTGAAACTTCATTCAGAAGGGAAATACATTGTAAAACCCAGTATCACTATATATTATATAGTGACTATATATAGAAATGAAGATTTTTCACAATTGTACAAATTGTATAAAATATATTATGTACTATATCCCTGGGTTGGGAAGATTGCCTGGAGAAGGGGATGGCATCCCACTCCAATATTCTTGCCTGGAGAATCCCATGGACAGAGGAGGCTAGCGGGCTACAGTCCATGTGGTCACAAAGAGTCGGACACAACTGAGTGACTAACACACACTCACACATATATTACATATAGTACATAATATATATTTTACTATCCAATAAAAAAACCCTTGAAAATATATTTAAAATCCACTGACAAGGCCTCCTTCTGCCAAAATTTGTACAATTGATCACAGACTAATGAAATAGACAAATAGACAAAAATAGCTAATTGTGGCAGGTGAATGGGAGTGAAAAATCTTCATTTCATAAAGTATGAACTGGTAATAGATATTGAGTTTTAAATGTATTTCACTACTGAATGAAGTTTCATTTCTAAATGTGTCAAATGAGAGTTTCCCAAAGTGTGTTCCAAAGAACAGTAGGTCTTTACATAAACAAAGGATTCTATGTTCATGAGTCTCGTTACACCATTCCCCTCCGAGTTCACAATGTATATTAATGTCTTAGCTGTTGGGGCTATTATAACAAAATACCACAAACTGAATAGCTTGCAAACAACAATTGTAGAGGCTGAAATTCCAATGTTGGGGAGGAAGAAAATTTCCTCTACCCTCCTAGATTCTTCTGACTGATCTAAGTATTAAACTGACATGAGACAATTAACAGGAGAAAATAGAAGTTAATTTCATATGTACGGGAACCCCACATACATGAGGGATTCAGAGATAGAAAGGTAAAATGAGGTGTATGTGTCACGTTTAGCTAAGGAATAGGATAGGGGCTTCCTAGGACAGGAGGATCATTCACAGAATGATAAGAAGAGATATTTGGTATTTGATGTTTGCCCTGCCATATTGATGGGGCCACTTAGATAAATATTTACCTCTGGACATGTCTTTTTTGGGGATAATCCCCAACTGAAGTTCTTCTAGATTGTTAAGGGAGAGACCATAGTTTCTCTTGAACTGTAGGGTCTTGACTGCCTTTAGCTCAAAATAATCCTCATGCAAAAATGACTTATTTTGGGAAGACTTACTCTAAACCTCTATATCAACATTCCAGTGCTAGCGTGGTCAGGTTCTGGCTAAGACCTCCTGCCAGACTCCAGGCTTCTGGATGTGTCTTAACTGGGTAGAAGGGGCTAGAGAGCTGTATGGTGCTTCTTACATAACAACAATAGCGTCATTTGAGAAGGCTCCACCCTCAGGACCCAATCATCTCACAATGGCCCCACCTCCTCACACTGTCTCATTGGGCATTAGGATTCCAACAGTGAATCTGGGGATCAAGCAGGCTTGAGTAGGAATTAGCATATAAATGACTCTGAGGCACGCTGCAGTAAAGATACTGCCTAATTTTGTTTAAATAAAACTTTGCAAAATTTAATTGACCATGAGACTTAAAAATATTTTATCCATAGTTAACTACCATATTTTAGAACTTACTGTGGCCCAGGCAGTTTGCAAGAATTATTTTCTTTAATCTACTGCTTCAAGCACACACACATACCCCATTTCTTTTTTTTTTAATTGAGATACAGTTGATTTATCATTGTGTAAGTTAAAGTTGTATAGTATGATGATGTGATACACATGTATTGGAAGATGATTACAGTACGTTTAGTTAACCTCCATTGCTGCTACATCACTTCAGTCGTCTGACTCTGTGTGACCCCTTAGATGGCAGCCCACCAGGCTCCCCTGTCCCTGGGATTCTCCAGGCAAGAACACTGGAGTGGGTTGCCATTTCCTTCTCCAGTGCATCAAAGTGAAAAGTCAAAGTGAAGTTGCTCAGTCGTGTCTGACTCTTCGCGACCCCATGGACTGCAGCCTACCAGGCCCCTGCAGCCTACCAGGCCCCTGCATCCATGGGATTTTCCAGGCAAGAGTACTGGAGTAGGGTGCCATTGAGTTAACCTCCATTACCTCATATAATTACCTCTTCCCTCTTTTTGTGGTGAGAGCATTTAAGATTTACTCTCGTAGCATTTTCAAATGCGTAATGCAGTTTTGTTAGCTACGGTCACCATGCTGTACATTACATTCCCCAGAATCTATTCATCTTATAAGTAGAAGTTTACACCCTTAAATCAACACCTTGTCATTTCTCCACATTTCAGTCCCTGGCAACCATCATTCTATTCTCTTGGTTATTTTATTTTATTAAAAAAATGTTATTTATCTGACTGTGCTGGGTCTTCGTTGTGGGGTTCAGGATCTGCAGTCTTCACTCTGGCATGCAGGATCTTTAGTTGCAGCATGCAAACTCTAGTAGTGGCTTGTGGGATCTTGCTTCCCGGCCAGGGAGGGATTGAACCTGGCCCCCTGCATTGGAAGAACAAAGTCTTAGCCATTGGACCGCCAATCCAAGTTTGGTTATTTTAGATCACACGCATGAGTAAGATCACACAGTATTTGTCTTTCTCTGTCTGACTTATTTATGTAACATAATGACTTCAGGGCCTATGTATGCTGTTGTGAGTGGCAGGATTTCCTTCCATCTTATGATTGAATAATATTTCATAGTTTGTACATGTGATATATTTTATGTATTCATTCATCTGTCAATAGACACTTGTTTCCATGCCTTGTGAATAATACTGGAATGAACTGATGTTAAACGTATATTTAGCCATTTGGAAGTCTTCTTTGGGAACATATCTATTCAGGTCTTCTGCTCATTTTAAAATTAGATTATTATTATTTTTTCTATTGAGTTCTATGAGTTCCTTGAATATCAGATAGATGGTTTGCAAAGATTTTCTCCTCTTCCACAGGTTGCTTTTCATTTTGTTGACTGCTATTTTTTGCTATCTAGAAGCTTTTTTTTTTTTTTAAGTTCAACATTCAGAAAACAAAGATCATGGCATCCGGTTCCATCATTTCACGGCAAATAGATGGAGAAAAAGTGGAAACAGTGGCAAACTTTATTTTCTAGGGTTCCAAAGTCACTGCAGATGATGACTGCAGCCATGAAATAAAAACTGCAGCCATGAAATAAAAAGGCGCTTACTCCTTGGAAGAAAAGTTATGACCATCCTAGACAACATGTAAAAAGCAGAGACATTACTTTTTCAACAAAGGTCCATCTAGGCAAGGCTGCGGTTTCTGCTATGTTTTTTCCTAAGGGTTTTACAGTTTCAGGTCTTACAGTTAAGTCTTTAATCCATTTCAACTTAATTTTTTGAGTTAATTAGTTTATTTTTGGCTGTGCTGGGTCTTCTGTCGCTGTGCTCAGGCTTTCTCGAGCTGTGCTGAGTGGGGGCTGCTCTTCACTGTGGTGTGCAGGCTTCTCATTGCAGGGGCTTCTCTTGTTGCAGAGCACGGGCTCTAGGCCCGTGGTCTTCAGTAGTTGTGGCACGTGGGCTTAGTTGCTCCATGGCATGTGAGATCTTCCCAGACCAGGGACTGAACCCGTGTTCCCTGCATTGCCAGGTGGATTCTTATCCACTGTACCAGCAGGGAAGTCCTCAACTTGATTTCTATGAGTGGTGTAAAGCAGGGGTCCAATTCCATTTTTTTGCAGATGATTATCCAATTTTTCCAACACCGTTTATTGAAGAGACTGTCCTCTCCCTATTGAGTATTCTTGACTCCCCAGTCAAATATTAATTGATTGTCCATGCTTACTCACACACAATTTCATCATTATCCCTAAACAGTCAGTGCTGATTCTTTGGATTGAAGGAAATGTTAAGTGAGAAGATAACCATTTCATAACATATTATGCTTATCTCTTTATGTATTTTACTCTATAATGTATTTGACTTCTTGGTATTTTAATTATTAACATTACTTGTGAGATAAAAATTATATAAATAACAAGTACATGATTTCCCTTAGTTAATGCTGGCAACTCAAAATGATTAACAGCATCTCCCCCAGAAACGGTTTTTCTTCACAAAAGGTCCTGGGATTAAACCACGGAAAGGAATTCTTTGGTGCTCTCCACATTTGTATTTAAATGCTCATATTAATGTGATAAATAAAAATAACCAAAATCCTCAAGGAAATAAAAGCATAGCACAATATCTTTGTGCTTCGAGCTGCAGGGTAACAATTGAAGCAGTACAAGCTGTGTGCCACATGGCCTCCTGTGTATCCAGCAAAGCTAGGCCAGGTTCCAATTTGACCTCAGGAGGTATAGAAACACTACCACATCAGGAGAAAGTCTGTTTTCTTTTTTCCTCCTTTTTTTATGTTGAAGTTAAATCAGCTATTAGAACGAGGATTTTAAAAACACATTCATGTAGGAACAAGCTTCAGCACATTCTGAAGCTCCAGAAATGTAAACATAACTTGGAATTTGAATCTGGATGATTCCTGACAGGATCCGTGATTTGGACTTGACTAAAAATTCTCAGTCTGATTTTCCTGGACAGGCTGATGATGGCTGCTGGCCCATCAGGCCTGGCCTGGCAGGGCCTGCTCCTCTCCCCTCCTGCCCCCCTGTCTCTTATACACATCTGAGATAGAAAGGTAAAATGAGGTGTATGTGTCACGTTTAGCTAAGGAATAGGATAGGGGCTTCCTAGGACAGGAGGATCATTCACAGAATGATAAGAAGAGATATTTGGTATTTGATGTTTGCCCTGCCATATTGATGGGGCCACTTAGATAAATATTTACCTCTGGACATGTCTTTTTTGGGGATAATCCCCAACTGAAGTTCTTCTAGATTGTTAAGGGAGAGACCATAGTTTCTCTTGAACTGTAGGGTCTTGACTGCCTTTAGCTCAAAATAATCCTCATGCAAAAATGACTTATTTTGGGAAGACTTACTCTAAACCTCTATATCAACATTCCAGTGCTAGCGTGGTCAGGTTCTGGCTAAGACCTCCTGCCAGACTCCAGGCTTCTGGATGTGTCTTAACTGGGTAGAAGGGGCTAGAGAGCTGTATGGTGCTTCTTACATAACAACAATAGCGTCATTTGAGAAGGCTCCACCCTCAGGACCCAATCATCTCACAATGGCCCCACCTCCTCACACTGTCTCATTGGGCATTAGGATTCCAACAGTGAATCTGGGGATCAAGCAGGCTTGAGTAGGAATTAGCATATAAATGACTCTGAGGCACGCTGCAGTAAAGATACTGCCTAATTTTGTTTAAATAAAACTTTGCAAAATTTAATTGACCATGAGACTTAAAAATATTTTATCCATAGTTAACTACCATATTTTAGAACTTACTGTGGCCCAGGCAGTTTGCAAGAATTATTTTCTTTAATCTACTGCTTCAAGCACACACACATACCCCATTTCTTTTTTTTTTAATTGAGATACAGTTGATTTATCATTGTGTAAGTTAAAGTTGTATAGTATGATGATGTGATACACATGTATTGGAAGATGATTACAGTACGTTTAGTTAACCTCCATTGCTGCTACATCACTTCAGTCGTCTGACTCTGTGTGACCCCTTAGATGGCAGCCCACCAGGCTCCCCTGTCCCTGGGATTCTCCAGGCAAGAACACTGGAGTGGGTTGCCATTTCCTTCTCCAGTGCATCAAAGTGAAAAGTCAAAGTGAAGTTGCTCAGTCGTGTCTGACTCTTCGCGACCCCATGGACTGCAGCCTACCAGGCCCCTGCAGCCTACCAGGCCCCTGCATCCATGGGATTTTCCAGGCAAGAGTACTGGAGTAGGGTGCCATTGAGTTAACCTCCATTACCTCATATAATTACCTCTTCCCTCTTTTTGTGGTGAGAGCATTTAAGATTTACTCTCGTAGCATTTTCAAATGCGTAATGCAGTTTTGTTAGCTACGGTCACCATGCTGTACATTACATTCCCCAGAATCTATTCATCTTATAAGTAGAAGTTTACACCCTTAAATCAACACCTTGTCATTTCTCCACATTTCAGTCCCTGGCAACCATCATTCTATTCTCTTGGTTATTTTATTTTATTAAAAAAATGTTATTTATCTGACTGTGCTGGGTCTTCGTTGTGGGGTTCAGGATCTGCAGTCTTCACTCTGGCATGCAGGATCTTTAGTTGCAGCATGCAAACTCTAGTAGTGGCTTGTGGGATCTTGCTTCCCGGCCAGGGAGGGATTGAACCTGGCCCCCTGCATTGGAAGAACAAAGTCTTAGCCATTGGACCGCCAATCCAAGTTTGGTTATTTTAGATCACACGCATGAGTAAGATCACACAGTATTTGTCTTTCTCTGTCTGACTTATTTATGTAACATAATGACTTCAGGGCCTATGTATGCTGTTGTGAGTGGCAGGATTTCCTTCCATCTTATGATTGAATAATATTTCATAGTTTGTACATGTGATATATTTTATGTATTCATTCATCTGTCAATAGACACTTGTTTCCATGCCTTGTGAATAATACTGGAATGAACTGATGTTAAACGTATATTTAGCCATTTGGAAGTCTTCTTTGGGAACATATCTATTCAGGTCTTCTGCTCATTTTAAAATTAGATTATTATTATTTTTTCTATTGAGTTCTATGAGTTCCTTGAATATCAGATAGATGGTTTGCAAAGATTTTCTCCTCTTCCACAGGTTGCTTTTCATTTTGTTGACTGCTATTTTTTGCTATCTAGAAGCTTTTTTTTTTTTTT
>SJYV01031758.1:714024-752727 GCA_006410875.1 Neotragus pygmaeus | reverse complement strand
GGGGTCGCGAAGAGTCGGACACGACTGAGCGACTTCACTTTCACTTTTCACGTTCATGCATTGGAGAAGGAAATGGCAACCCACTCCAGTGTTCTTGCCTGGAGAATCCCGGGGATGGGGGAGCCTGGTGGGCTGCCGTCTGTGGGGTCGCACAGAGTCAGACACGATGGAAGCGACTTAGCAGCAGCAGCAGCAGTAGCACACTCCACAGACAGAGTATGGCCCATCTCGGAAAGCAAGAGGAACACCAGAGTATGGGGTTGTCAGTTTTATAGGGTTGGGTGATTTCATAGGCTAATGAGTTGGGGAATTTGGGGGAAAGGTTGGGGATTTCCAGGATTGGGCCACCACCCACTTTTTGACCTGTCTGGTGGGCCTTGGAACTGTCCTGGCCCCTGTGAACGTGAGTGTTAGTCGCTCAGTCGGGTCTGACTCTTTGAGACCCCGTGGACTGCTGTAGCCCACCAGGCTTCTCTGTCCATGGAAATCTCAGACAAGAATACTGGAGTGGGTTGCCATTCCCTTCTCCAGGGGATCTTCCGGACCCAGGGATTGAACATGGGTCTCCTGCACCGCAGGCAGTTTCTTTACTGACTGAGGTACCAAGGAAGCCCAATGTTACAATGAGTGTATGTTGAGGCTCAAGGTCTAGTGGAAGGCGACTTGTCTACCATCTTGGACCTATTTGGTTCTAATCAGTCTGTATCGTGTCCTCAGGCTATGTCATTCTTTTGTGCGCTGTCCCCTTCCCTCCTATTTCAGTTTCAGACAGCTCTGATGAAGGCCTCCTCGAGGTAGAAGCCAAACAATCAGGGGCGGCATCACAACTGAGTCTGAGCACACTCAGGCTTTTTAGCGTCCTCAGCCCAATCACCTAGAATACTCATCACCTCTTCTTTTCAGGTAAGGCCTGAAGGGCAGGGCAGAACACCTCTGGTAAAAATGCTTTACCAGCCCCTCCCGCATCCTCAGCCTCGGGGGTTATGACTTCAGATACCTGTGATTCACATGAGACTCTTCTTTGGAGGACTGCCCTGGGCTACATTCAGCCACCTGTGCAGAGAGCCTGAAAGACCTGGAAATTTCTACCTGTGGGGCTTTTAGCCAATGACACTGGAACCGGGTTCATTGCCTCAGATCAGGACAGACTCTGAAGCACAATGAGCTCCACTGCAATATCAGATTGAAGCTACCTTCTGTGGGATTTTGTATGAGCTTGCAGCTCCTTCGTAGGGAAGGAGCTATTATTTTCCGTTTATCCTTCTCGGTTCTTGGCTGAGACTCCCGTATAATAAAAGACAGGTTAACAAGAGAAAAACAATTTAAGTTACATATGCACAGATATACCTATGGGAGTTCCACAGAGATATGAGACTCAAAGAAGTGAACAGACCAAGAAACTTTTATATCTTCTAGACCAAGAAGCAATACATTTGTGAAGAATTGACAAGTGGTTTAAGCTAAGGATAGTAACCTGGTGAAGAGGTGACAAGCTTTGTTTAGATAGTCTTCTTGGCCCTAAATTCCCTGTCTCTGGTGACAAGATTGTCTCATTTCCTCCCAGTACAGGGAAGTGAAGTGAAGTGAAGTAGCTCAGTCGTGTCCGACTCTTTGCGATCCCATGGACTGTAGCCCACCAGGCTCCTCTGTCCATGGGATTCTCCAGGCAAGAATACTGGAGTGGGTTGCCATTTCCTTCTCCAGGGGATCTTCCCAACCAAGGGATTGAACCCAGGTCTCCCACATTGCAGGCAGATGCTTTAACCTCTGACCCACCAGGGAAGGTAGCACAGGGAAGGCACCTTTCAAAGGGAGATTTATCTCCTGCTTTCAGGGAAGAATTGTGAGATCAGAGTAACCTTCCTGTTTCTGTTTCTCAAATTCCTTTATCTTAGAGGATAAGATATTGTCAATGTGCTAAGGTGACCTATTTCAGGGTAATAAAACAGGAGGGAAGGGGGCAGGGCAGAACCTTTGAAAGAATGATCAAGGACAGAGCATAAACTGTTTAGAACCAAATGGGTCCTAGATGGTGGGCAAGCAGGCTTCTCCTAGACCTTAAGTAAGTGTTAGCTGCTCAGTCGTATCCGACTCTTCGCGACTCCATAGACTGTAGCCTATGTAGACTGTAGTGACCCCATAGACAGAAGCCCTGCAGGCTTCTGTCCATGGGATTCTCCAGGCAAGAATACTGGAGTGGGTTGCATTCTCCACAGGATCTTCCCAACCCAGGAATCAAACCTGTGTCTCCTGCATTGCCACTGGTAGCTTACTGTGAACGGTGTCAGATTCGTGATTTCTGAAGATGTGGCTTCGAGACCAGGGATGAGGCTTGATCACTCAAGAGCTTTTGTGTAGCAGAGTTTTATTAAACTATGAAAAGAGACAGGGAAAGCTTCTGACATAGACATCATAAGGGGGACGGAGAGTGCCCCCCTCGCCAGCCTTAGCAAGGCCTTATTTACTTTTATCAGACCCACTCCCACAACATACATCTTAAACTAACCAGATTAGAACTAACAACAGAAAGGTCTTACCAGATCCACTCCCACAGTGTACAAGTTTTAAGATAACAAGATTAGTCAGAAGGTTCTTGACAAGGAGAAACATATCTTGAGCAAGATACATTGACTAAGACAAAGCAATGTAGAAAAAAATGGTTGTCCTTTTCTCCTCCTTGAGATCCTCAGAACCCATTCTTCTCCTCGGGGACTCTGGACTTCTCATCAACCTGATTAGGCATTGACTCTCACAGGTAGACTCTTTACTGACCTCAAGCCTCAGTATATGCTCGCTGTAACACATCAGCAAGCCAAATGACACATTCACAGGCAGCACAACAGTTCCAAGGCAGACCGGTCAGTTCAGTGGCTCAGTGGTGTCTGACTCTTTGCAACCCCATGAATCGCAGCACACCAGGCCTCCCTGTCCATCACCAANTAATGCCTTTGAACTGGTTTTGGAGAAGACTCTTGAGAGTCCCTTGGACTGCAAGGAGATCCAACCAGTCCATTCTGAAGGAGATCAGCCCTGGGATTTCTTTGGAAGGAATGATGCTAAAGCTGAAACTCCAGTACTTCGGCCACCTCATGTGAAGAGTTGACTCATTCGAAAAGTCTCTGATGCTGGGAGGGATTGGGGACAGGAGGAAAAGGGAAAGACCGAGGATGAGACGGTTGGATGGCATCACGGACTCAATGGACGTGAATCTGAGTGAACTCCAGGAGCTGGTGATGGACAGGGAGCCCTGGCGTGCTGTGATTCATGGGGTCGTAAAGACTCAGACACGACTGAGAAACTGAACTGAACTGAGATGAGTCATCTCTTCACATCAGGTAGCCAAAGATTGGAGTTTCAGTTTCAACATCCGTCCTTCCAATGAACCCCAGAGCTGATTTCCTTTAGGATGGACTGATTGGATCTCCCTGCAGTCCAAGGAACTCTCAAGAATCCTCTCTAACACCACCATTCAAAAGAATCAACTTTTTGGCACTCAGTCTTCTTTATAGTCCAACTCTCACATCCAGTCCTTGGGGTCACAAGGAGTCAGACACGACTGAGCAATTTGACTCACTCACTCACCCACATCCATACATGACCACTGGCAAAACCATAGCCTTGACTAGACAGACCTTTATTGACAATGTAATGTCTCTGCTTCTCAACACGCTATCTAGGATGGTCATAACTTTCCTTTCAAGGAGTAAGTGTCTCTTAATTTCATGGCTTCAATCACCATCTGCAGCGATTTTGGACCCCCTCCCCCACAAAAAAAAGTAAATTCAGCCACTATTTCTGTTTTTTCCCTATCTATTTGCCATGAAGTGATGGTACCGGATGCCATGATCTTAGTTTTCTGAATGTTGAGCTTTAAGCCNCAATCACCATCTGCAGTGATTTTGGAGCCCCCCAAAATAAAGTCTGACACTGTTTCCATCTATTTCCCATGGAGTGATTGGACCGGATGCCATGATCTTCATTTTCCAAATGTTGAGCTTTAAGCCAACTTTTTCACTCTCATCTTTCACTTTCATCAATAGGCTTTTTAGTTCCTCTTCACTTTCTGCCATAAGGAGAGGTATAACTGCATAACTGAGGTTATTGATATTTCTCCCGGCAATCTTGATTCCAGATGTGTTTCTTCCAGTCCAGTGTTTCTCATGATGTACTCTGCATAGAAGTTAAATAAGCAGGGTGACAATATACAGCCTTGACGTACTCCTTTTCCTATTTGGAACCAGTCTGTTGTTCCATATATATTGTTATTTGAACCATTTAAAAGTAAATTGCAGATGTTGGGACACTTCACCTGTATACGTTTTAGAATGTGTTTCCTAAGAAAAATGGCATTTTCTTAAAGAACCATGACACCATCATGTCATTGAAAAATTTAATATTGACTCAATAGAATTATTTAGTATATATGATGGTGGTGGTGGTGACGGTTTATTCACTAAATCGTGTTCGATTCTTGAAGCCCCACGGACTGTAGTCTGCTAGGTTCCTCTGTCCATGGAATTCTCCAGGAAGAATAAATGAGTTGCCATTTCCTTCTCCAGAGGATCTTCCGGACCAGAGATTGAATCTGAGTGTCCTGCCTTGCAGGCAGATTCTTTACCATTGAGCCACCAGTGAAGCCCTTATTCTGTGTGTCTATTTTTGATATTTTTTGATTGATATTTGATATTTGTCATGTTCTCTTGCATTATAGGTTATTGCAGAATATTGAGTCCCCTGTCCTTGTTGGTTACCTATTTTACATACAGCAGTGTGTACATGTTAACCCCAAACTCCTAATTTATCTCTGTATCCCTCAAACCACTTTTTAAATACTGCTCGATGTGTTAATACTATTCTGAGAGATTCACCATCAACCAGGACATATAAGAGGATCAGAGAACAAACTTGTTTTAACTTTAACTCAGCATTTCCTAAACTTAGTTGCCAGTGGAACCCTACCCTTCTTTTTTTGAAACACAATAAATACCACTTATTCCAAGTTTCCTTGATAATGAGGCCCGTTTTCCAGTTTTTCCTGTCTCCTCCCTCCAGGGCCACCCTCACCGAATGCTGTTTCTGCGAGACTGCAGCCTCAACACAGCTTCCAACTCAGCCACGAGGTGGCTCTGCTTGTCTTGGAAAAGAAGGCTGCGGGCACCGTCCAACTTCTGGGCAGGGCCTGACCCGGGCAGGGCTTGAGGCTGTGCTGCACAGGGTAGTCTGTTCTAGAGAAAACTGGGGTCTTTGTTGCCTGGGTACATGTGTTAAGTTAGAACTATACTCCCCTGATCCAGATGGGTGAAGCTTTCAGAAGGTTTTGTAAGAACTGAGATTTTCTGGTTGTCCCTCCCAAGTTTCTGTTTTGAGGGTACATTTCTGTAGAGTTCATGAATTGGACACTTTTCTCCCAGGTCAGTGATGAACAAAGCACCTGAAATCTGGAAAGGGGCTTCTCCAGCAAGCCACCGATTTCAACTAAGCATATTTTTGTTTCCTTTCAGGTCTTTAAGAACAAAGAGATCTTGAAGCAGGGAGATGTTGGTACTGAGCTCTATTGCTTCCTAACCTCCGACTTAACCCTCGGGGATGATGAATTCATTTTAATTAGCAGCAGCAGGAGCAATTCAGCGGTTGAGCCTATCCTGACTGAGTTGTTTCTGAAGAACTGCTTTTTGCGGATGTATGCATTTTTAATGAATGGGGAAAATTACTGTCCTTTAGGTCAGAAAAGTAATATTACTGTGTTGAAAGAGCTTATAATATGAGTTGTGCTGTGGGTAGGCAAGAAGGGTTAATGATTTCCAAGAGTGTCAGTATCCTCGTGGTCACCAATTCTAAGAAGGTCTGTATCTTTAGGAAAAATCTATATCAGCTGGTTCTCAGTTACCCATTTTGTTCTTTTTAAAGTTCTCTCTCACTCCAGGTTTTCATTCATTCATTCACTCACTCATTCAAAAGGTTTAGTATCTATTCTTTGTAAAGCACATATGTAAAATGCTGTAGGAGGTTAGAAGATGAATTCTCTTGACATGGAGGTTGGGGAGGTGTGAGATAGACAAATAAATAAAAAGTAGCAAGTTAGTCTGTCCAGCTTACCTTCAACGCTCACCTGTGCCCTGTGTTCAAAGATACATGATGTCTCTAATTTGATGAGTCTATGACCAAAATTGTCCGGTCTCTTTTTTACCTTAGTTTTCAACGTTCTCACATCTGCTCAATCAGTTGCCACTTGTCCATTCATTTTCTAACATGTGAAACATTACTGCCATCTTTCCTCTGCTATCATTTCCACTCAGCCTTCTGACTAATGCCCTTTTAATTTTGATCTGGTTTGTTTCTGCTGGAACTTCTTGGAATTTCCAGAGCCTACCCCACATCCACATTAGTAGTTGTTGCCTCTGAAACCACTAAAATGGAGTCACAAAATGAGTACTGAGATCAGCTCAGCTCACAACAGCCTAGGAAACTTTATTGGCTGCATGGTTAGCTGTACTGCTCAGTTCAGTTCAGTCGCTCAGTCATGTCTGACTCTTTGCGACCCCATGAATTGCAGCACGCCAGGCCTCCCTGTCCATCACCAACTCCTGGAGTTCACTCAGACTCACGTCCATCGAGTCAGTGATGCCATCCAGCTATCTCATCTTCTGTCATCCCCTTCTCCTCCTGCCCCCAATCCCTCCCAGCATCAGAGTCTTTTCCAGTGAGTCAACTCTTCTCATGAGGTGGCCAAAGTACTGGAGTTTCAGCTTTAGCATCATTCCTTCCAAAGAACAGCTAGCCTTGTTCAAATGAGTACTCTTAGTCACAGGCTTAATGTAGCTGAAAGCCCATGTGCCGTATTGAATACTTCTCATCCTTGGTAAGTTCTCCTTCCATCATCACCATAATCCAGACACAATGATAAGCAAGGAGGCATTATGGAGAGGGAAGTGGGGGTGCGACCTTAATCCCTAATACAGAGGTATGTGTTCTTTCAGGTCTCATTTGATGATATTTTCTTCCTGTGGATATATATGATTTATCACATATACCTGCCCATGTGCATTAGAAATGCCTGTGAGTGTACTTGGTAGCTCCTGATATTGTGACTTCCAAAATAATTGCTTCAACATGTAGGTATCTTCCCAAGAACCTTGTATCAATTAATAAGACAAATACTGGAATGGCAAAGCCTTCACTAGAAAGAGTAAAAGGAACAGCCCAGCTCTAACTCCTGGACTATGCTTTTAATCACAAAGGAAGTCGAATGACTATTTCAGTTGTAAGATTTAAAGAAGAAAGTGAATTATCATTAGATGCTTTATATACACATCATGTTAGGATGCTGTGTAACTGAGATTCAGGGAAGGAGAAACACTGAGTAAGGCAGGTTTTATTCTGTTTCTCCGTCTCCTTAAATTGAGAGCTTCGTTTGTATCTGTTACCTCAACCTAAGTTTCCTCCGCATGTCTCTTATCTAGTCATGTGATCTTGGTCAGTCATATAATCAGGGATGATATTAAAAATGTTTCTGCTGATGTGAGGCAGGCTCTGGCTCATTAGAAGACAGTTCCCAAGTTTCCTGCTGTGCTAAGCATTAATCCTTTCTTGGTGGATTGTGATGAGGTCCAGGATGCCCTGGGGGAGGGTCTGGGACATCTGGAGCAAGAGAAGCACTTAGGAGTCTTGGGGCAGTAGCTATGTACTACTTGGCTTAGAATTAGTTCAGCATTCAGTGAACTGATGTGACTACGCTAGCGTGTATGATCTTCTTGCAGTAATGTTCCTCATCTGTGAAATGGGGATAAGATCCACTCTGCCTTACTGTGCTATGTATATAAATATTCTCCAGGCATGCTAGAGCTCTAAATAACTGAAATATGAGATCAGAGTTCTTGTTTTGTGGGTAAATGTGCTTCTGGTGGGGGAGGTGAGGCACTTTCCCAGTGGGTATGGCAAAGCCAATAGAGTATTGTAAAGTAAAATTTAAAAAATAAATAAATAAATTAAAAAAAAAACCAAAGGGGCTGAGGTTGTGAGAGGGACTGACTCTACTCTGACAGTACCCAGAATTTCAACAAAACTAAGAGCTGATTGTGGACAGTGGGGTAGGCCTGCCAGAGATGAACTTTCAGCAGCTATTAGAGCCAGACTACAGGCTACGTACGAGGAGGACTGGAAGCTCAGGGAAGATGAAGAGGTGAGGAAGAACCACCCCCCACAGCAGGAACCGTTTCCCAGGACTGCTCTTCACCGATCCCTGAAGTGTGATTTTGGAATGAGTGGACAAGGGAAGGAGAGAAAAGGAAAACCATGTTTCAACTGTGACCCCATCAGGGGTTTTCTGCCAAAGAGAATATAATTAAAAGTGTATGGCTAGGGACTTCCCTGGTAGTCCTGTGGTTAAGATTCTGCACTCCCCATGCAGAGGGCCTGGGTTTTCATCCTTGGTCAGGGAACTAGGTCGCACATGCGGTAACTAAGACCTGATGCAGCCAGATTAATTTAAAGAAGCATATGGCTCATAAAAGGTACTCCGTGTATGTTGATAATTAATTGGCTATGCAATGTATACTGAAACAATATTGTGTAGAAGATACTTAAAGTGTGCTTATTATTTATCTGAAATATCAGAAGTATCTAAGTTACATGTCTCTTTAATTAGATTTCCCTGATGATTCCGTTTCCTTGATAGATCTTTGTTTTGCAGAATTTGCTTATTAAATTCCTTACAGTAGCAATCTAAATTCCACTGCATTGTAGCACATCTGCAGTGATCACATCTAACTAACTGCACTATTTTGTCTATTAAACATTCATTAATGAGCAAACACATTCAACAGTAACATTATGAGCCAGCTTACTGAGCATGTACTGGCATATAAACAACTCTGAGAATTGTTCTTCAAGTTTTATTTGTTGAAACACATAATACCATCTTTCATGACCAAAGCTGCTTTTCCATTTTCTGGATTGCATTGCTTCTCTTGACCAATGACTTTTTAAAATGCCCACTGACCTAAAAAGAGCACTGTCAAAAAAATTTATTCCTGTCTTCAACCTCACATATGACTCTTACTCTTGCTCCCATGTCAGGAGAATATTTAGTAACCCCATATAAAAGACAGAATTCTGTGGGGGATGAAACCATTTCAAAAGATAGTTATGGTAAGGGGTAAGTGCCATAATAATTATCCACTTCAGGTAGGAATTTCTTTACCTGTTCATAAATAATGTTCCTTTTAAAAACATCCTTGACAGTTAAAAGGATTTTTTCCCCCAATACTTTCCTTATTGCTTTCAAAAAATTTCTGGCAGTAATGGAGTTCTTTAGTAAAGCTGTTTGTTCTTTCAGCATACATAATCCTATTGCTAAAGAGATACTGAAAATTATGAACAAGACATAAGTAGTTTTCACTCAATGGATTATTGGGGTCTTTTCTTTAACATTTAACTATTATTTCAGTACTTCAAATAAACTGATATTCTCACACCTGCAGGGTTTTTTTTAAAGATTTTTAAATTTTTAATATGGACCATTTTTGAAGTTTTTGTTGACTTTGTTGCAATATTGTTTGTTTTATGTTTTGATTTTTGGACCCCAAGGCAATATGAGATTTTAGCTCCCTGAGCAGGGATCAAACCTGCACCCCCTGAATTGGAAGGCAAAGTCTTAACCACTGGACTGCCAGGGAAATTTCTTCACACTTGTATCTGTTAGAGGCAACAGGATTTAAATAACAGAATGGAAGCATACTGAGTAACAACACACAACTGTTAGGGGTGTGCCGGACCACCTCCACACTCAGCGTTTAGTTGTGTTCCTAAGACTTGTGACAGAGCCATGGTAAGGATACACAGCCAGGTCGGAAGGGGAGGAGACACCAGTGGAGTCTGGAAGTCACTGCCCTGCCTTCCCGACGGTCTCTTCCTCTCGCAGGGCTCACACTGAATATACTCTTCCCCTCGCAGCGTGTGTGTAACGTTCCTGCCCACGGAAAGGCCAGTAGTGTCTTAGCGCCCAAAGCTGCCTCTTTTTAAATAAATACTTTAGAATAGCTCTAGATTTATGGAAGAATTGTAAAGTCAGTAGAGTCTCCACTTACCCATTTCCTCTATAATTATTTTGGCCACACTGCACAGCATGTGGGACTTTAGCTCCCAGACCAGGGATGGGATCCATGCCGTTAGGAGTGGAAGCACAGAGTCCCAACCACTAGACCACCTGGCAAGTCCCAATTTTCCTCTGTTATTAACATCACATTCATATGGTGTGTGCCTGTGTGTGCTCAGTCATGTCCGACTCTTTGTGACCCCATGGACAGTAGCCCACCAGGCTCCTCTCTCCATGGATTTCCCAGGCAGGAATACTGAAGTGGGTTGCTTTTCCAGGGAATTTTCCTGACCCAGGATTGAACCCAAGTCTCCTGTGTCTCTTGCTTTGGCAGGCAGATTCTTTACCACTTCATCACTTATTGGACTTTTTGGTCACAATTGGCAAATCAACACTGATACTTTGTTATCTATTTGTTATCTATTCCCTTGTGCCTCAGATGGTAAAGAATCTGCCTGCAATGCGGGAGACCTGGGTTCAATCCCTGGGTTGGGAAGATCCCCCGAAGAAGGAACTGGCAATCCACTCCAGTATTCTCGCCTGGAGAATCCCCATGGACAGAAGAGCTTGGCGGGCTATAGTCTGTGCGGTTGAAGAGTCTGACTGAGTGATTAACACACACGTAGTTTATTCAGTTCCCTTTTTACCCAAGTCCTTTTTCATTCCGGGATTCCGTCCAGGACACTGCATTATAGTTATCACGTCTCCTCAGAGCCTTCTTGATTGTGACAGTTTCTCAGACTATCCTTGTGAATTGATCCAAAGTCACTGCTAATTATCAGTGATTATTTTCTTGATTTGGTATTTTGGTTAAAGAATAGTTTCTTTCTTAAATATAAATGTTTTTACCTCTCAGTCCCTCCTTTTGGTCTTCCCTCAGCTAAATCTGCAGGAAGGATCATAAGGAATTGTCCAGATCTTTATTTGGGAGGGACGTGTATGATTTTTAACCAGTGTTGCCATTTAAGTGATATAAGTACCAGTAACTGTGGCAGGAAAAAAAGCTAAAACAGCTCTTGCAATTTATTGAAAAAAGCCGAATATAAGACATTGAAGGCATTCTGACATGATCAATATAGGATTTAGGGCAAAATTATGCAGGATATATTCTGCCTATACTCTAGTAACCCTATCTTGGGGTCACTATCCTGGGACCCTCTTATAGCACATGGCTTGCTCTAACCCTGAGGATAGAGGCAGCCTGAAAGTAAAGTCGCTCAGTTGTGTCCGACTCTTTGCAGGTCCCATGGACTGTAGCCTGTCAGGCTCCTCCATCCATGGGATTTTTTAGGCAAGAGTGCTGGAGTGGATTGCCATTTATTTCCTTCTCCAGGGGAATCTTCCCGACCCAGGAATCGGACCCAGGATTCGAACCCAGGTCTCTCGCATTGTAGGCAGACGCTTTAATGTCTGAGCCACCAGGGAAGCCCTAGAGGCAGCCTGGGAACCAGATAAGCCCACCCTACTCCAGGGCCTCCACCAAAAGGAGCCTTCCTGCCTTGTTCCGAAATTTCTGACCCTGGTTCGAACCTTGCTGGCACCTATGGGCTTTTAATATTTTGTGCTCCTGGCTATTATACAATATTTCACCTCAAAAATATAGCCTCCCCCTCACCAAAGGGTGCACCTCTCCTGGCTAGGTAAGTGGAGGTGACCCACCACCTCTGGAGTTTGGAGGTGGCCTAGCCCAGTGCTGCAGAGAAAGAGGGGGCAGAAATGTCTCCCCATTTCTGGGGAGACAGAACCAGCTCCTGGGCCAGCTAGAGGCCTCCTGGTCCCACTGGAAGCCCCACTGGAAGCCCGGATCCCCACTGGCGCAGGGGTTGGGGGGGAACCCCTCATCCCTCCCACTCACCCTCTGATCCCGGTCAACTGGCTTGATTTCTCTGAGCCCAGTGGGGATGACAACAGTCCCTGGCTTTCAGGGTCCTTGTGAGGCTCAACTGCCACTTATTCAGCTATCTGGGAGCTTTAAATCCCACCCTGCGAAAACCCTGGGCAGTTCTGATATAACTGATATGGGCGCCTCAGGGACCACAATGGTTTGTAAATGCAGATGATTCTCACAGCAGCCAGATCGGCCACTCTAAGGGGACAGCTCTTCCTCCGGGGATGCTGGCCAGGCTGCTGCTTTGATGAGTGAGGGCACCACTCCCCCATGTTCCCGAGAATATGACCCCAGGGACACCTGAGCTCCACCGTGGAGGGCAAGTGCTTGGAAAAGGCCGACAAGGGTCCTGCAGGTGCACCCTGGGCTTTCCCTGCTGGCCCTGCCTGCAGCAGGATGCCTCTGAGCACCAGCCCAGCCCTAACACAGGCAGGGACCCGCAAACCTGCCCTGGTGACCCCTCTGCCGGGTGGCTGGGTCCTCCCCGCAGGGACCCAGCCTCCCCTGCCAGACGCAGGCCCTGAGCCTGGAGTGTGGGGTTTGGGTGGGGGTAGGGCACCTACTCTGTCACCTGTCACTGCAGAGAAGGGTTGCGGTCGCTGGAGAATGAAGAAGAGAGCTGGAGGCCCTGGGGTCGGGGGGGATATCTGGTGACCTGGTAGGTAGAGCGACATCTGCTTTCCTCATCCTGAGTGAGGAGAGAGGATCCACAGAATGTTCCAGAGCCCAGAGGAAGAAAATCCAGGGAGAGCCAGGTGTCCTGGGGTGGGGGTGGTGGAGTGGAGAGCAGGGTTTCCCAGGGATGCCTGCACCCCCGAGCCCGGCCCTGAACAGAGGCAGGAGAGCAGGTTGTCACTGAGGGCTGCAGAGCGCTGGCTTGGGAGCTTCACCCAGAGTCCAGTTTCCCCAGTGGAGACCAGGGCCCTCAGCCTCCCAGGACCCCAGTTTTCAATGGGTCAATAAGCAGCCAGCAGGCTTGCCGGCTAGAGTCCCTGCGAGAGACTTCAGCCATGGGAAGAAGAGGCCAGAGACCCTGTTGTGGGGAGGCCCTATTCAAAAGACAGGGTCCCAGGTTCCTAGCCAGAGGGAGGGAAAGAGAGAGAGGGAGGGAAGTATGGGGAGGGGGAGCATGGTTCAGGGGCTTCAAACCCTTATGAAGGATGCTTACCAGTGATGAATTCTCAAGGGATGTTTAACTTTCACCTGAGAAGAGGCAAGTTAGGATAGGCACTTCTCTTTGCAGTGCGTTGGGAAGTGGTAAATGCTTCTACCTAGCATCTATTTGGAGAAGGCAATGGCACCCCACTCCAGTACTCTTGCCTGGAAAATCCCATGGACAGAGGAGCCTGGTAGGCTGCTGTTCATGGGGTCACAAAGAGTTGGACACGCCTGAGCAACTTCACTTTAACTTTTCAATTTCATGCATTGGAGAAGGAAATGGAAACCCACTCCAGTGTTCTTGCCTGGAGAATCCCAGGGATGGCGGAGCCTGGTGGGGTGCTGTCTACAGGGTCGCACAGAGTTGGACAGGACTGAAGTGACTTAGCAGCAGCATCTATTCACTTAGGGCTCAGTCCTTCTGGGGTACCAATATTATGGGGGGTAGAGTTTTACTAGGTCCTCCACCTTGAGCCCCCTGGGTTTCTCCCTTATCATCTTACCTCCATGAGGCTATGGAAATTGAAGTTCAAGTTCATTTTCAGGACTGGGAGGTCTGTCGCTGATTGGCTGACTTTGTTGTTGTTCAGTTGCTAAGTCGTGTCTGACTCTGGTTGACTTTATGAAGTCCTTAAGATAAAAGCTGATTGCAATGCATAGCTTACCTTTTTAGATTCTTGGGGTTTTGGCCTAAATATTTCTTACTTTCCCTCCCAGCTCATCTGTGTGTTTAAGAAATTAAACAATTTTTAATCAGAATTTTTTTTCAGAAGGATGCTTGTTCAGGACACAGTCCACCTTACTACCAGAGAGGGAAGTGTTCTCAGTTTTTTAATCTCGAAATTGAGGTACTTGGACTGGAGAAGAGGGTCCTAACATTTTTTGGGGACAGACTTAAAAATTTGATGAAAGTTAGGGTCTGGGGACTCTCTTTCCAGGAAAATGTATGTGCATACATACAAAATGTATGCATGCTCATTCCCCTGAAGCTGCAGGGGACTCAAGGTTAAGAACTCACAAACAAGCTGCTCTCTGAGATCTCAGCCAGAATTAACATGGGCTTGCTCTGTTCTCTGTGCTGGGGAGAGAGTTTCCACGTTTCCTCTTAATAGATCTGAAGAACAGAGACTTTCCTTTGTGAACCAGGGCTTCCAAGAACTTCAAGACCTGTCAGGACAGGGCAACAGACTCACCAGCTAAGACTCACCTGGTGTTGAAGCGGACCCCCTCTTATTCATACATTCATTCAAAAAACATTCACTAACCTAGGTCCAATTATCTATTGCTATAACAAACTACCCCAAAACTTAATGACTGAAAGTGAAAGAAACTGAAATGGCAGCTTCTCCAGTATTCTTACCTGAAGAATCCAATGGACAGAGGAGACTGGGGGGCTCTAGTCCATGGGGTCACAAAGAGTGGGACATGACTGAGTGACTAGCACTTTCACATCCACTCATGGTTCTGTTGGTGACGGGGCTCAGCTGTATGTTTCACTCAGGACTTTTTGTGTGGTTGCAGTCACACAGTGGCTGGGGCTGGAGTCATCTTGAAGACTTAGTGTCATGTCTAAGAGTTGATATTGCCAGCTAGAACCTCAGCTGGAGTCGTCAGCTGGAACCCCTGTGTGTGGCCCAGGTTTCCTCCTAGCAGGATGGCTAGGTTAGGGGGTGAGTATCCCAAGAGAGAGAAAGCTGGGCAGAAGTTCTCTTACCTCTCAAGACCTATCCTTGGAAGATATATGACACTCCTTGATGGTAGAAAAATTAAAGGATATGCAGGCATGTTTTAAAACCACCAAGTACTTGGGATGAAGAGTGGTGAGTTATACAAATCCTGCCCTTATATTGCTTGGTCTAGTGGCAGAGATAAACCCTAATAAACAGTATTACCAATATGTACACAATTATAAACTTTGATGATACTATGGAAGATGAGTACAGGGGAGCATGAAAAATTGTATTACATATTTGCATGACCTGGACTAGAAACCCAAGGGAGAATTTCCTTAAGAGGAGACATTAAATTCCTAGCAAGTCTTTTTAAGTCTCAAAATAAGTCTTGAATCTGTCCACTCCCCTCCATTTCCACTGTTGCCACAGCCACCAGCATCTCACACACAGATGGGTTCATCAGCTTTCTAACCACCTCCAACTTCTAACCCTATCTGCCACCCAGTCTCCACTCAGTTCCTTCTCATAGCAGCTAGAGTGAGTTAAAATGTTAGATGAGGTTGCATGTTTGTATGGCTTTATTTATAGTTGACAGACGATAAACTGCGCCTTTTAAGTGTACTATTTGATGAGTTTTGACATATGTACCCATGAAGCCATCACTACAATAAAGTTAATGAACATATCACTCTAAGAGTTTCTTCATGACCCTTTGCAATCCAAACCTCCCTCTCTCACTTCCCACCCCCTAAGTCACCATTAATCTGCTTTCTGTCACTGTAGACTAGCTTGCATTTTCTAGAATTTGATGTAAATGAAATTATATAACATACTATCTTTGGTATGGTTTAATGATTTCATTCTGTTATCAATAGTTTGTTTCTTTTTATTGCCAAGGAAAAGGAAATGGCACCCCACTCCAGTGCTCTTGCCTGGAAAATCCCATGGACAGAGAAGCCTGGAAGGCTGCAGCCCATGGGGTTGCTGAGGGTCAGACATGACTGAACGACTTCACTTTCACTTTTCACTTGCATGCATTGGAGAGGGAGGTGGCGGTCCACTCCAGTGTTCTTGCCTGGAGAATCCCAGGGACGGGGGAGCCTGGTGGGCTGCTGTCTATGGGGTCACACAGAGTCGGACATGACTGAAGTGATTTAGCAGCAGCAGCAGCAGCAGCAGTATTCCTTTATAAGGGCTTCCCAGCTGGCACTAGTGTAAAGAACCCCCTCTGCCAATATAGGAGTTGTAAGAGATGTGGGTTTGATCTCTGGGTTGGAAAGATCCCCTGGAGGAGGGCATGGAAACCTCTTTCCAGTATTCTTGCCTGGAGAATCCCATAGACAGAGGAGCCTGGCAGGCTATAGTTCATAGGGTCACACAGAATAGGACATGACTGAAGCAACTTAGCATGCATACATGCAATCTTTTCTATGGATGTAATGCAATTTTTCATTTACTTTTTGCTGGACATTCCAATCATTTCCAGTTTTTAGCTATTAAAAATAAAGCTATGGGAAGTCTTTGTGTGGGTATATGCTCTCATTTCTCTTGGGTAAATAGCTGAGAATGGAATAGCTGGATCATGGACTTGGTATATGTTTAACTTTTAAAGAAATTAAATATTTTTCCAAAATAATTTTACTATTTTATATCTCCTCTCCTGAAGTGCCTGAGCTTTTCTGTTGCTCCACATCCTCTCCAACACTAAATATGAGCGATCTTATTTTAGCCTTTCTAATTGGTGTATAGTGATATCTCACTACGGTTTTGATTTACATTTCCTGATGACTAAAGATATGGCGTTTTTATCATGTATTTGTCAGACTCACACACACACACACAAGTCAAAGCCAAGGCCTGCGTGGTTCAACTTGTAAGGATACAATGAGCCACTTTCAGTTTATACAGTTACTTACGTAGGTAGTGAGTAGAAGAGTAGGCTAAAGGTGCCAGCTCCCATGGTTCTTGCCTGACACAAGAGAAAGAATGAGACTGAGGCAAAAAAGGCCAGATGATTGTGTCATGAAATAAGGGAAACCCCATCAGTGAGGAGCCAGTTCTAAACTCAGCTAAGAGGTTTTATATTCAGCCAACTCTTCTGATGAGGTGGGGCCTCCCAGGGAAGATTGCCTTGAACTTCTCACAAGCCTCCCATCCTCTCCTGTTCTCCTGAGACATTATGCCAAGACTCAGATAGGCTGTGATTCAAGCCTTTGCCTGTGGGGTTGCCAGAGCATGCCAGGGTGAACCTGTTTCCCTAGATTTACTATTCATGTTATTTTTGAAATTTTTAAACTTAAAAATTTTTTATTTTTATTGAAGTATGGTTGATTTACTCATGTTCTCTTTGATGAAGTGTCTGTTTAAAGTTTTTGCCCACTTAAAAAATTGGGCTGTTTTATTGAGTTATAAAAGTCCTTTATATAATCTATATATAAAATCCTCTCTTGGATTTTATGCTTTGCAAATAATTTATCCCAGTCAGTGGCTTATTTTTACATTCTTAATGGTATCTTTTATAAAATTAAAGTTTAAAATTTTGATGAAGTCTAGTTTATAAAATTTTTCTTAGGGTTCCTGGTGATAACATATCTAAGAAATCTTTGTCCAGCCAAAGTCACAAAGAATATCTCCTCTATTTTCTTGTAGAATCAGTAAGTTTTGTAGTTACAGGTCTTATATACAGGTTTATGATACATATTGAGTTAATTTTTGTGTACAATGTGAGAAACAAGAGTGGAGGTATTCCCCCCTCCCCACAGATACCCAGCCAATTGTGCCAGTACTGTTACTGGCAGTTCCCAGTTGGGCTCCAGCAAGGGTCCTCCTGTCTGGTGAGCTATGGAAACTGAGTTGGGTTCAGAAGCAAAGGAAAGCATTCTTTGATTAAAGAATGGAGAGGTGGGAGCTCAAGCTCTAGCATCCAGACTCTCCTGGAAAGGCAGAGCACCTGGCTGCTTTTTGGGGGTCTTGGCACTGGGGGAGGGGGCAGGTGCCAAGTTCTCTGCTGCGTCACACTCTCCAGATCTCAGTGCCCGGCACAGCGTCTCTGCACACAGCCCACTGCCGGCGCCATCTTGAACTGAGGTGTCACGTGCAGCCCTTCTATACACGTTCCTGGAGCTGAGGCGTCAGTTCGGCCATTTTGGAAGGAACTCTGTCGGGTCTGAAGTGCTGGGCACTGCAGTTGTGTGCTGGGAGAGCTCATGTGATGTGTTAGGTACAGGGCTTCTGCACACAGCACTTACAGGCAAGTAAAACTAAATTAAGCAAAAAAGAAGTTAGACCGCATCGCCTAGATTCCATTTTATTCCCCTGTCCCTCCCCAACCCCCACCCCAGTGGGCTTTGCTGGTGACAGCACCACTCCTTGAAAAGATTATCCTTTTCCTGTTGAATGACCTTGGAAACTTTGTTGGAAACCCATAGCCATATATATGTGGAACTACTTCTATGCTCTCTTGTATTCCATTGAGCTGTATATTTATCTTTATGTTGATGCTACAGTGTCTTTTAAAAAATATTTATATATTCATTGGACTGCTTGGGGGCTTGGTTGCAGCTCGCAGGATTTCTTATTTGCAGCAGGTGAACTCTTAGTTGTGGCCTCTGGGATCTAGTTCCCTGACCAGGGACTGAACCTCAGCCCCCTGCACTACTGGGACCTGGGACTCTTAGCCACTGAACCACCAAAGAAGTCCCGGTACCACACAGTCTTGATCACTGTAGCTTTATACTAAATCTTGAAATCAGGCAGGGTAAGCTCTCTAATTTTATTGTTCATTTAAAAAATGGTCATCTTAGATTCTCTGCTGCTAATGTTATGCTTCCTTCAAAAAAATTTTTGGTAGCTTTTTTCCTTTTTCTAAGTTCTGGGTATATTAAATTGTTCCCTACAGTTTGTTAAAATTGCTTTGTGAAGTCATCTGGGCCCAGGTCATTTTGGGAGGGTAGGGATTAGTATCTGACAGTTTCCTGGAAAATCATCTGTTTCACCTACATTTGCAAGTATATTTGTCTGAGTGAAATAATCACTTTTGACTCTACTGTCTTCTTTTCAGTTCAGTTCAGTTCAGTTCAGTCATTCAGTTGTGTCCAACTCTTTGTGACCCCATGAATTGCAGTACGCCAGGCCTCCCTGTCCATCACCAACTCCCGGAGTTCACCCCAACTCATGTTCATCAAATCGGTGATGCCATCCAGCCATCTCATCCTCTGTCGTCCCCTTCTCTTCCTGCCCCCAATCCCTCCCAGCATTAGGGTCTTTTTCAATGAGTCAACTCTTTGCATGAGGTGGCCAAAATATTGGAGTTTCAGCTTTAGCATCAGTCCTTCCAAAGAACACCCAGGACTGATCTCCTATAGAATGGACTGGTTGGATCTCCTTGCAGTCCAAGGGACTCTCAAGTCTTCTCCAACACCACAGGGAGGGCTTAATTTTTTTATGTTTCTTATTTTGGGTGTCTATACCTTTCTTTTCATTGTTTAGGTTATATAATTTATTTTTCAAAGAGTTAACCTACTTTTAAATTTAATCTTCCAAAGAACCAGCTCTTGTATTAGTTCTATCCTTTTCGTGCTTTATTTATTGTGATGCTTTCCACTTCAGTCTTTATTAATAAGCTCTTCCTGTTTTCCAGATTTTTGAACTGGATGTATAATTTATAATTATTTTTTACTTAATGGAAGAATTTACATCTATGAATTTTATTCAGGGAAATGCTTCTGCTGAAAGCCATAGGTTGTGATAGTTGATGTTTTCATCATTATTATGTTCTGGATAGTCTACAACTTTAGATTTATTTCTTGTTGTGCACAAGAGCAAAAAGAGTTCAGATTTTTCCAGGTGATAGAATTTTAATCTCTTAATTTTTAGTTTCGTTTATACAGAGAATATTGTCTATACAATTTTCAATACAATATTTCTACTTTGGGGAGTTTATTGAGTTTTTCATTGTGATATGATAAATGGTCAGTTTTGAAAATATTTCAAGGGGTTTTGAAAAGGTCATTTTTTTCAATGAACAGAGTATAATATACATCAGTGAAAATCTACCCATCTTTAAGTTTAAGATATTTTTTGTGTTTCATGGTTATATACTAGATTTTTGCTTCATGGATATTTAGAAATCATGGAAGTTTTATCTATTTTTCCTTACCTGTTTCCCCTTTCATTTCTCTTCTATTTATCCTATGTGTAATAAGTAAATTCATTTTATTTTTAAAATTGGATGTTTCACTGAAAATAGTGAATGTTCTCTGTTAAATCAAAAGCCATAAGTTGAGTGGAATAATTTAGAGTTCTTCCGTTATAAAGAGAAAGCTTATGAGTATCTGTTTTAAATTTACATGATTTCCTATTCCTTTTTAAGAGTAATGGACTTCACATGTACAAAAACGTGGCCTATTTAGGCAGATGTGATTGTAATGATCATACTAGGGTAACAACCTAACAATCCATCAATATATTTTTAGAATGACATGCAGCTTTCAAGAAATATGGAAAGAGACCTACATATACAGACATGCAGTTCTTTCAAAATATGAGTGAAAAATGGAGTGTATGTACATGCAGGCACATATTGTAAAGAGAAGAGACAAGACAAGAAAGATGGTCAAGAGGTTGTTGTTGATTGTTACTCAGAAGGACAGGTAGGAGGTACATGGGACATTTTGCTTTTTACTCTAAACTTATTCAAATTCCTTGATGTTTCATGAGACCATACAAACATTAAGTTTTGTTATCTTAAAAAAAAAAATGTCTAGGCCCTCAAAAGTAGAGGATAAAGATGTTCTGTGCCTCTAGTCTATGTGTAGCATGTATGACAATACTGTGGATGAGATGTTTTCCTTTTTCCACTTGTCAAGAGGCCTTGCAATTTCTTTTCTCATACTCCCTTTCAGAAAGGTTGTGGCAAACACACCACACCTTTTCAACTGTCCTTGGCATCCAAAAGTTATCCACCTTGATATCCCGCCTCAGTGTGGGTAATGAGCAGTGTTAAGATGCATCCTACATTTTCTCCAAATACAATTTATCTGCCATTGTCCTTTTCCCCTAAAGTTTATTTCTTGCTAAGTGAAAATGTGTAGTAATGTATACTTAACGCTAACTTGAAACTCATTACAAATGGTAATAATCCATGAATATTTTGCAAAGGTAAATCATGAAACAAGCTAGGTTTCATATTATTACTCTTGGAAGATACACCTGACTCTGATGCTCATGACTGCACATTTCTCAGAAGATTCTGCTTCCCTTTCCCTCCACCTGGGAATTGGGTGCCAGCGTTCCAGGTAGAGTTGAAGTACAAGGGCCGGAGCTCTACTTCCTCCCACTCAGGCCCTGCTCCTGCTGCATCCAGTCCCCTCAGACTTACGGAGCACTGAAGTGTTTGCAGGAAGGTGTCGGTGTTCCCCAGCCAGCGATCTGCGGTACAAGTCTGAAGACACATGCGCCTGAATCTCTTCTGGTTCAGGCACTGATTCCCTGGAGATGTATGAGATGAATCAGGGCAGCCCAAACCTGCCCTGCTGAGAAGTAGCCCTGACAGTTCCATCCTGGCCCTTGGAATGGGGGGCAGTCCAGGGTTTGGTTTATCAGTTTCTCCAAGCTGTACGCCTATTTCCTTTGGCTGGAAACTATCCAGGCAGCAGACTCTCTGTCAGATCATTATCACGGATGAAGTCCTAGAATCTAGAAACCTTGGGCACAAAGCCCCCCTTTCCCCTAATTATTTTTAAATTTACAATAGGAACCAGGATCCACTGTCATCCTGCTTCCTAAGAGAATTATATTATTCTAGAGTTGTTGAGGGACTTGGGGAAACCATGCATTCAACCCCTCATTTTACAGATACAGTCACTGAAGTTCAGGGAAGGGAAGGGTCTTGCTCAGGATCAGGCAGCTGACAAAAAAACATCACAGACTTGAGTGAGTCTCTGCCTTGCCCTTCGGCTTGCAGACAATCAGATACTCTTATGCCAATGAGCACATCACAGAATTTCCCTCACAGTTTCAATTTCAAATAGTCTGTATCTCACAATCAGACAACACTGTTACATTTGCTAGAAACTTAGGCTCACTACATGTATTTCTGTGGTTAAAATCAAAGGTTTAACTCTCAAATTCCAAATCTGAAACCCTTTAGATATTGGAATTTCTTTGGGAACCTAATGAAATTTATAAAACTTTTTCACCAGAAAATCCTACTCACATATACAAATATACTTTTGCATGCAATGTCAAGAGGCCTACAGACAACTTAAAGCACACCAACGTCTCCAAAGTATAGGTTCAGAACAGATTCACAAGTAGAAATTTCAATATTGGTCGAGAGGATGGAAGCACCATAGTAGACAAAGGTGTGTGAATATGAGTTGGCAGCACTCAAATCATAAGTACTACAAGGACATGGAATATTATATGTTCACACCTCCCACTACTGTGTGGTTAGTTAACAGCAGTAAACCAATTTTCTCCATGAGGAAACAGAGGATCAAAAATTTCAGGGGCCATTCCACTTTGCTGAAAAATGGCAGAGTCAGAATTAAAACAGATCTTCTCCCTAGCACTGTCTCAGCTACACTACTTGCAGATTTGTCTCAGGGTCATTCTTGAACAATTAAAGGCAAGACTTCTTTTTTTTAAAGATGTGGATCTTTTTGGGGTTTTGTAAAAATATCCTTAGCAATATCAGTTAGAGGCTTACTAACCTCTTACGAAACCAAAGGAGTATAAGCCTGTAGCTACCCTCTGAGCTTTTTCTAAGATCCTGGTGAAGTTCCCAGAATAGACTGGTTATGACTCGGGATGAACTCTTACAACCACCAGGGCAGATTCCACAGAGGTGGTTGACCTGAAGCCTTCCTACAGCTATATTTCTCCAAGAGCTAGCCTAAGCAATGATACAAGGACAAATGAGAGATGAGTTTAGAAGCAGGGAGAAGACAGAGCTTCTGCCAAAATCTTAGAGAAGGGGAGCAAAAAGGGCACACATACAAATTTCACTTATTTCATATGTGAAAAGAATTCTAAAGCAGGATAGTGGGGTGACATTAGAAGTCCCTGTATATGAAGTCAGGTTTCAAAAGAAGTAGCAGTGATCCTTGCTGTACTGCTTCTCACCCACCCCAAGCAAGTGGGAAAAGTTTAAAACCCTTACAAGTGTGGGTCTTACTGCTGACAATCCCTGGACTTCACTTATAAAGCAACTCAAAGAGACACAATGGGGAGCTACATGTCTTTTTCACCTTAATATGAGTTATTCTGGCCTTGTGCCAAGGGACAGCTGAAAGATTTATCGAGAAGTGAGCATCCCAAGATACCATACAGTACTTGTTAGGAGAGTGAAAAACTCAGAAGCCAGAACTTTACAGGGGGTGGGAGATCAAAAAAGCAACTTTCTGTACTTTATGAAGAGATCCAGGACAGTCCTCCAATAAAGATTCTGTAGAAATCTAGAGATTCCCCTCCCTGCAGAGGGTGGCAGGTTCCTAAGGCAGAGAGGATGAGGACCCCGAGTCTACCCATAGTCAGAAGTTTCAGAAGCGATGCCAGTCACTTGTGTCTTCAGATAGGGGCAAAGCACAGGTTCCTGTGTATTTCAGGCCAGATTCCTGGGGACTGCACTCTCCCTTCAGTGAGAGCTTGGAAAGGGGGGAAAGAAAAAGGGGTGTGGGGTTTTGAGCGTATTTTTCACATTCGCCATCTGGTCTCTTCTCTAAGGATGAATGAAAGTTGGTTTTGATAGGGGAGTGGGAAACAGAACATGAAGGTTCTGGGTACCTGAAGGAAGGCAAAGATGGAGCATCAAAATGGGAGATGGGAAGCTTGAGAACAAGCACCAAAGTCCTCTGTGGGTCTAGGGCAGGCTGAAGGAAAGCTTCGTAAAGTCCTCAAGATGCCCTCTACAGAGTACATGGTAAAGCTTTAAGCTTGCTGGACAAGATCTTATGTTTATAAATCAGATTATTTCAGAAATGATCACTATTAACCTCTCCCAAGAAGGGACAAAGTGTCGATCGAACCAGTCAATCCTAGAAGAAATCAGTCCCGAATATTCGTTGGAGGGACTGATGATGAAGCTGAAACTCCAACTCTTTGACCACCTGATGCGAAGAACTAACTCATTGTAAAAGATCCTGATGCTAGGAAAGATTGAGGGTAGGAGGAGAAGAAGACAACAGAGGATAAGATGATTGGATGGCATCACCGACTTGATGGACGTGAGTTTGAGCAAGCTCCAGGAGTTAGTGATGGACAGGGAAGCCTGGCGTGCTGCAGTCTGTGGGGTCACAAAGAGTCAGACACGACTGAGCAACTGAACTTCGTTGCTTAACTTAAGTTAGTAGATCCCCAAGGGCTTCGAGCTCTGTTCCTGCTCAACAAAATTACACGTAGTTGGGGAGGGACCTGAGATCGTTACCTTAGTGAATTGAATTCCCTGCCCTCTTAGAAAAAATGACAACTTGGAGTAAGCTTTGTTGCACAGGGGGAAGAAAGAGAATGAGTACCTGGGAAGTGGCAGCCAACAAAGCAAATAATAATAATAAGTGCACTAGCAGTGGCTGGGAGAGCAGGAAGCAGTGGTTATGGTTCATAACAAAGTCCAGAGCAAGTTGTGGGACAACTGGGTTTCAGACACTCCTGAAATACAGGCTGTAGAGGCTGGCGTGTCTCAAAGCCGGGCAGGATGAGGACACAGCACTTTTTTTTTTGTAAGCCAGAGCTTGCTGAAGGGGCATCGTCTACCTTTGCCCTAGACAGGGGAAACAGACGTGTGTAAGCCTGTTGTGAATCTGAGCCTCTCTTTCTTCCTAATGGCTCAGAGAGGCATAGAGAGGCATACGTGAAACCAAGGCGGTTTCTGAGAAGCTAGAGCTGGGTTAATGGCAGGGGTGTCAAATCCCAAATCTCAAGAAATGGGGAAGATCCAGGAAAAGGCTTTTACTGAAGCAAGCAAGAGGAGAAAAAATCAAACTGTATACTGAATTTTAAAGTCAAATGATTCCTTTTGAAAGTTTTTGCTGTATTCTTACAGTTAGTCCTTTCTAATTTTAAAAACTTTATTTTTGGCTGAGCTGGGTCTTTGTTGCTGCTTTCTCTAGTTGAGGCAAGTGGGGGCTGCTCCCCAGTTGAGGTGCGTGGGCTCCTCACGGTGGTGGCATCGCTTGCTCCAGATCATGGGCTTACTCTCCCAGAGGCATGTGGGACCTTTCCAGATCAGGGATCGAACTTGTGTTCCCTGCATTGGCAGGTAGATTCTTAACCACTGGACCACCAGGGAAGTCCAGTTCTATTTTTCTGGTGTCAAAAAAATTTTTTTTTAAATGATCAGGGAATACAGAGTGACTTGGTTTTATGAATTTTTGTTAAAACGTTCTTACGAGGCCACATTAAAGTGTCAAGCCTATATTATTTTTATTTTGTTGCGGTGTAATTTTGCTTTTTCTTGTCTGAGACATACTGGGCAAATTCACAGCATCCTCAGCTGACTTTTAACATCACATCAAAAAAGCCTGGGGTGGCAGGAAACGTTTTCCCGTATCAGCAGGCACCTGCCCTTCCCTTTGTTTCTCCGCTCCTATGGTAAATGGGTTTTCCGGGCACAGGATTTTTTTGAATGCTTTTTTTAAAAAATATAAATTTATTTATTTTAATTGGAGGTTAATTACTTTACAGTATTGTATTGAAACTGGAGCCTATTATACAGAGTGAAGTAAACCAGAAAGAAAAACACCAATACAGTATACTAATACNACAGGATTTTTTTGAATGCTTTTTTTAAAAAATATAAATTTATTTATTTTAATTGGAGGTTAATTACTTTACAGTATTGTATTGAAACTGGAGCCTATTATACAGAGTGAAGTAAACCAGAAAGAAAAACACCAATACAGTATACTAATACATATATATGGAATTTAGAAAGATGGGCACAGGGTTATTTTGGAAACACCTGCTAGTCCTTCAGACCTCTGGGGTGCTGCCCAAATATACATCCTCACTTCTTTCCCTTCCTCGTTGCAATGAGCTGTACCTGCTTTCCAAATTATTCCCCCAAACCTTCCCATATGTAAAAAGAGACAGATGCTATTAAACATTTTTTTCTCTTTTCACAGGGATGTTGGATGATGTGGAGATAGCGATAAGAAGAAACGGGAACCAAGGAGAGAAGGAGTAGTTCCATGATGTGCACCAAAGCCCGGCTGCCCCTTCGTGTATTTGCTCCAAGGATTTGAAGGGCCCGCGCAGGGAGTGACCCACTCTCAGCTATGCTGGAGCTCAGGCCACACTAAAAGTACTAAGGTGCCTGCAAATACCACTGGCAGGAGCAAGTAACATCAAGAGATTGATGAGGAAGGAGTTGCTGGTCTGACTGCCTAATCATACAATTTTGTTTCTCAAAACTGCCTCCTTTAGGCACCCGCTAGCCCCTGACCATTGCTACTATCTATACTCCAAACCAATTTATAACACAAAACTTGAGTCTCTCAGAAGACTGGCTCATGAGAACACCCATTTCACATAGTCCAAGAAAGTCTCACAATAGTATCCATCCCACCCCCAAGATTCTTCTCACATTGGGTGAAATCAAGTATAACTGACCACCCCACCACAAGTTCCACCCTAATGGAATATTTCTAACCTAAGATTGAACCAATAAGAACAAAAGTTTTTGACCAAGGGTCTATATACAGCCTTAGGAGTTTAAGGACCTGCAAACAGGGCCCCAAATATATATACAGATTTTCTCCTTTAGAGTACTTTCTATTACTTTTGGTGAAAACTGATTTTTTTTTTTTTTTTTTGCATTCACCAGGTATTCAAAAAGTTTCCTTTCCTATTCCTCATTCAGGAGAAACCAGACAGTAGAATGGCCAAAAAGAGAAGGGGCCACAGAAGAGGCAGAGTTTCGTGGACCACCCAGCAGAACAGGACATAACCAGGAATGGGAAAGGAGGCAGCATCATTCCTTCCTCTGGTCTGTTTGTAAATAGGGAGTGAAAGCAAGAGATATCCATCAACTATCCCCTACTCCAGGTTTTTTTTCAACAGCCCTTAATGTCACCCCCAATCCCTCTAAAGGAAATGGCAGCACCTTTAGAGATTTGACATTGCAGCTAACACCTACATCACTTGACATCCTAAGTATTATAATATATAATACTTAATTACCTGAAAGATATACCTGGGCCTCATCTGATGTCCTTCTGCCACCTCTGACACACACATGCAAAGAAGGCCGTCGTGGGAAAGCCTTCACCCTCTGCCATATACTTATTCTCACTTTAGCCCAAGTCATCTATCAACAGAAGGATGGGAAGGGAATCCAGCTATAATCGTGGTTAAAAAAAAAGAATAGAAGAAAAAGCTGTTATTTTTTAGCCATTGAGAAGATTATATGACGGGCTTCCCAAAGGGCAACTGAGGGTTGGTTTGAATAAGGGAGAAAAGGACAGAACATTAAGGTTTTGGTTACCCAAGAGGAGGTCTCAGATTCACTGCAAGGGAGATGGCAAGGTCGGAAGACAAAACACTCTGACCTCATTGAAGTCTATAGAAGATCCTGGCGACGTTCCTAATCCCTGGAGAATTCTCCCATGGGAAACATATAACTAGCAAAAATGGAGACCCCTGGATGTCTGACCATAAGTGCTAATTATTTGCCCTCTTATCCAAAGAGCTTAAAGGAGGTTTTGACAGGATGGTTCTGAGGACATCAAGACACTGGGCATGAGGAGGAAGGCTATCAGGAATATGGAAGAGGGAGATAGGAGGAGTGAAGGAGAGCAAGAAAACAGCCTTATTTCATTTCTCAGAGAAATTTAGGGCAAGCCCTGGTGAAAGATTCTAACTATGCTCTAGGACTACATAGAGTATGATGTATCCCAGAGCAGACATGTAAGAATGCATAGCCCATTTATATTTCAGAAGTTTCAAAAATGTGTTTCTTCTCTCTCTGCCTGGACGAGGGGGAATGTGTATGTCCCTGAAGTCCAGGCAACATTTGTGTTGGCTCTTGCACTCTCCCTGAGCTGTAGGTTGAATATCAAGATGAACTAAGGGTCCTTTTCCCCTTGGTGTGATACACCTAGTCCTTGCTGAAGGACACTTGATTTTTGGTTTTGCTAGAGGAGGAGGAGACAAAACACAAAGGTGTTTGTTGACTAAGAGGAGGCCTTGACAAATGCTTCATCTTTTTTTATTATTATTATTATTTTTTTTTAATTTAACTTTACAATACTCTATTGGGTTTGCCATACATCGACATGAATCGNCTAGAGGAGGAGGAGACAAAACACAAAGGTGTTTGTTGACTAAGAGGAGGCCTTGACAAATGCTTCATCTTTTTTTATTATTATTATTATTTTTTTTTAATTTAACTTTACAATACTCTATTGGGTTTGCCATACATCGACATGAATCGGATGTGGGAGAAGTAGGAAAGGACCACACTTCACAGAAGCTCAAAAGAAAAGGACCCCTCTGTTATTTATGGCCCCAGATACTAACAGCAAGGGAGAGGGATGTGTCTGAAACCAGACAGAATGACAACTCTTCCACAAGCCAGAGATTGAGGAGTGACGTAAGACACCTCTGTCCTAAGGCTGGGAAGGCACATCTTTGCAGACTGAAGCCTCCATCTTTGTCCCCATCCCCTCCCTGCAGCAGCTTGGAGAGGAAGCAGTGGGCAAGGTTTGATTTCACTTATGGTGAGTGATGTGACCTGTGATGACTCACAATGATGACTGTGAGCTTGTGTGGGCAGGAGGATATCAAGGAACTGGGTACTGCAGAGGAGCCTGCCGTGGAGAATACTGACAGCATCGGAAGGGCAGAGGAGGAGCTGGAATATAGCACCCAAGCTCGATAGACACCAGGGCACATCTCAGAAAAAGCTCCAAAGGTAGGCCTAAGGTGCTACCCACCAATCAACTGAGTTCCAAAAAAAGGGGGACGTAGGTCCATGGTTTGGTGTTGAAATGTCTTTCATCAAATTACAGTGATGGTAGACATGTGTGTACTTATGTGTCGCTTAATCCCACCCCTAGTAGATACTGATTCAGGGAAACTCAAGGAACTCGCAAAATAAGGCGATGGCGCCCCACTCCAATACTCTTGCCTGGAAAATCCCATCGATGGAGGAGCCTGGTGGGCTGCAGTCCATGGGGTCGCGAAGAGTCGGACACGACTGAGTGACCTCACTTTCACATTTCACTTTCATGCACTGGAGAAGGAAATGGCAACCCACTCCAGTGTTCTTGCCTGGAGAATCCCAGGGACGGCGGAGCCTGGTGGGCTGCCATCTATGGGGTTGCACAGAGTCGGACACGACTGAAGCGACTTAGCAGCGCAGCAGCAGCAGCAGCAGAGGAAGTCTCATAATTTCTCCCACAATATATGTAAGTGAGTATGTGGCAGCCATGGGCCCAGTAGTCCTAAAGTACCCAATTAACACTTCCAGTGGTGCCAGAATCTTTAAAGGTCTGAATCTTTAGCCACCAGCCACATCACTGGCTCCCTGTCCCAGTATAGTCTCAACCAACAAGGCATCTGTGGACCCAAATTTAGGGTCATTGAAATCAATTTCTGCCCTGCATTATTCCTGCCTTTGGCAGGGTACCACATAATTCACTAGCAGGCAATTTAAGAGCAAGGAGCTGGTCTCACTCATCTGATTTCCCTTGTTTCTAAGCCTAGTGCACAGAATAGTCAGCTCTCAATATGTATTTATTAAGGAATAAAGGAAAGAAGGGAGAGGAGGGCAGACAGAGAAAATATGCTTCTGGGAGAAAGGGTACAACTATGTGCTCTTCCTGTCCTCCCTTGAAGGACTCTAACCCCATGCCTTTTCTCTCTCCTTCTTCTTGCCTATATCCTTCTTCCAGTGACCAATTATTTCTTTACTTTTAATGTCACCTAATCTCTTCCTGTTTTTGCCTTGTTTTTACCCATATTTACTTTCTCAACATTTCTGCTTTTCTCTTACTCAGGTTTTTGCATATCCCATCTGCCTATTTTTTTCTGTTTGATCTCTTATTCTATCACCTGATAACAGTTTATTAAATAGGAATGTTGCAGCTTCAGGAGAGTAAAGGGGTGAAAGAGTAGTTATAAAGCAAAAGTGTCATCTGGGAATTTTCCATATGGGTAGGACCCATTCATTCTTCTTCCCCTAGCCTGTCCCAAGGAATCAGAAATGACCGTTCAAGGCTGTCCCACCCGCATCACCCTCTGGGCTCTATCTGGTCGCCCTTCCGATCTACAAGTTACCATCAACAAGGGAACTAACCCTCTGAGGCACTGCCTAGCTTTCTGTCCTGTACTGCACTATCTCAAAGAAACAAGCCCCAGGTCCTATTTCTGAGCCTATATTCTACAATGAAGACCTATTTCTTCAAAATCCAAAAGAAATCCTTGTTTTCTCCACAGTCTGCTTTCCCAGAAGCAGGGGATATGAGGGGACATCTGAGAACCCCACATGCCTGGTACTAGCCTTGGTACTGAGGTTTCTAGGAACTTTGTTAGACATGCACAGAGACCAATTAGCCCTTAATTAAGGGATGAATCCCAGCTCCAGCTTTCAAATCCAGTTTATACCCTAAGATCAGCTCCACTAATTGAAAAGAGCCTTCACAGAGTAGGGGCTTTGAATCTTAGCACCACCAGGGAGTGACTCCCCACAGTAGGTTCTCTCTATTTGAAGAATAAAATAATTTCCTTAAAGGCACTACAATGTAAAAAAATTAATTTATGGCTGTGCTGGCTCTTTATTGCTGCATGTGGGCTTTGTATAGTTGTGGTAAGAGAGGGCTCCTCTTGCTGTGGAGCATGGGCTCTGGGGTGCAGGGGTTTCAGCAGTTGTGGCACATGGACTTAGTTGCCCCTCAGTGGTAGGTGGGATCTTCCTGGACCAGAAATTGAACGCATATCACCTGCATTGGCAGGTGGATTCTTAACCACTGGACCAACAGGGAAGTCTGCCACTACAATCGAAAGTTCATTTTTTTAAAGCATTATAATACACGTAAACATGTAAGGAAAAACCAGTTGCTTCCTTTACCGAATGAGGTAGGAGCAGGCAGAGATCGGGGTTACTAATCTTGCATGGTGGAAAAAGCATGGCTTTGTGTGGAGACTCAGATGGCAAGTTTACAGATTGCAGTCAGTGAGTACCTGTGAAAGTTGGTGCATCTGATTTCTAATGACGTGGAGGGGAGCACACAAGGGCATCTTTCCCTTTTTCAGAATCCTGGCGTCTGTGCCTGGGAAGAGGATCTAATTATGCAGACACAAAATAAACTGTCTAGAGTCACCACCTGTCTGATAAAATTGCCCTCAACCAATGACTCCCACTGTTCAGATACCAGCCCCTTTATGAGAATTAGCAGTCTTTGATACAGTCCAAATTCTTTCAACTCTAAGAAATTTAAATGGCTTTGATGCCAGGGGTATTTCTTGAAATGACGCTTGTGGGTTTAAATCTTGCATTGTTATTATGTAGATTGTTGAACATTAAGTCCAAGATTTTCGTTCCCCTTTCAGCAGGGCTTAGGATTTGGTGTGCCCCACAGTATATTGTAGATGTGGGTAGGAATTGCATAACTGTTTCATCTGTTTCAACTCTGACCCTTGTGATTTAGTTATTGTTCTTAAAATTGTTCTTCGCAGTTCTTAAAATTACAGTGGCATCTGCCTTTCTGTCCTCTTCGTAGTTGCTTCTGTCTTCAAGAAACACCTATGTTCTTCAATCATCTTGCCCTTTGGCTCTGCACCCCCAAATTGGGGAAATGGTATGCGTAGCCACATTGGAGTTGTTTTCTAATCAGTAGTTCCTCTCCAGTTAGCTTAGTCTACAACTTTTCCTGACCTTTTCTTCAGTTCAGTTCAGTCGCTCAGTTGTGTCTGACTCTTTGTGACCCCACGAATCGCAGCACGCCAGGCCTCCCTGTCCATTACCATCTCCCGGAGTCCACTCAGACTCACGTCCATTGAGTCTGTGATGCCATCCAGCCATCTTGTCCTCTGTCGTCCCCTTCTCCTCCTGCCCCCAAATCCCTCCCAGCATCAGAGTCTTTTCCAATGAGTCANTGAAGTTACTCAACACAAAATACCTCTTCCACTAGTAGCCACTTTTATGATTAGTATATTCCTTTGCAGAATAAAGAGGAGAGCTCTTTTGCAATGTTCTCAAAAGCAAAAGCCTAGAGTAACCACTACATTGATGAGAGAAGTGGTTAATACTTCAGGTTTATGAATTGGTTTCCTTTCCCATCTTGCATCAGGTGTGTAACCCTGGGCAAGTTGCTGAAGTTTTCTGAGCCTCAATTTTTTCTTTATGCAAAATGAAGAGAGATTTGAGTTGCCTCAAGGATAAAATGAGACAATCCCTATATAATGCTTAGAACACCTGAGCATTCAGCAAATGCTGGCTCTGTAATTATTATGAATACTGGTGTTTCATTACTGAGAATCCGTTTTTCTCTTCCTTTTCTAAGTGTCTCTAGCAGAGAGTGAAGTCTTGCCAGGCTGGGAGGGAGACAGTTTTAAGGAGAGATGAGCAGGCAGAAATCATCTCACCATCTTGATCTGTGCCCCAGGAGGCCTGGTATGAAAAGGGGAATGAGAAAGCAGGTCTCGTGAGGACACAGGCCCCACAACAGAGGCACCAGAGGGAGCAGGAGCCCACGGAACGTGGTGGAATGGTCCAGACAGGAAAGTGTGGCCAGACGCAGAGGTGTGCAGTCATGTCTGGGCTTTTGAAGCAGCAGAGGCACCTTCAACAGTTCTGGTGCTGCCAGCTTTTTGCTCCCAGACAAGCTGCAGAGGCAGACAGAATCACCCCACTTCAGCAGCACCAGGGGTCTGAAACGGCAGTCCTAGGCAGAGAACTCTCTTCTGTTCCCACGTCCAGGGCTCAGAAGGATGTTTTTCTTTCCTTTGGGAGGAATGTTCTTCCAAGAGATGGTTGGGCCATGAGGCCAGAGAGGAGGCGGAGTTGCCCAGATGGTACTGTCTTTTCTGCCACCAGCCAGTTCTTGTATAATATAAGGTCCCCCCAGCACATTTCCTCCCAGGATTATGAGCCAGGAAAGTTGAGTGTGCCGACCAGGCACCCTGTTTACAATAATTGCCTTCATTTTCCAGATAAGAAACCTCAGACTCAAAGAAGCTAAGACCTTGCCCAGTGTCACACGTGGATCTCAGGTCTTTGTCTCTGAGACATTTCTGTCCCCTCCCATATGGCACATCACCCCACTTCAGGAGATGTTTACTTCCAGGGGGCTTGCTTTCTCAGGTACATAGAATTAAATAAACAATAGTGCTCCCTTTTTGCCTAGGGATGCCATGAGTTTGAGCTAAATTTAGAGAACCCTATCTATTATTTTGATTTCCTAATGCAAGTTTCTCCTTTCCTTCTTTGACGTATTTGCAGCAAGTTCTTTATAAAATCTTTGTCTTAACTGCCCTAACGCATGAGTAAGCTGCTCAGATCCCTATTGGGAATAGGTATAGGATAAATAACAAATTTCAAATGTTTACATTTAAACATAGTGCCTACACGACCCTCTGATACAGAAAATGTGTCTGGGAAATGAGATGTTCTGAGGATTAGGAGATTCTGATGGATGGAGATGGGCAAACCCTACTCACAAGTGGAGCAGGAGGCTGGCAGCTCCCCTGGTGTGATGTAAGGGGTGTGCGGAGGCTGCATGTGTAGGGGATAAGACTTTCCCACTCCTGGCTGTCACCCAATACACCAGAGTGGGAATTTCATCCTCCAGCTAACCATTTTGAAATCCCTCGGGAAATATGGAAGGTGGCAAGAAGGGTCGCCTGCGAGCTGGTTTCAGGCATGGCCGCCTTGGTGCTCCTCTGTTAATCAGATCNCAAGGAAGTAAATATAAGTCCTCCAACTCTGTTCTTATGTCAAGATTTTTTGTTTGTTTGTTTTTTGGTCCCCTTTCCATTCTGTATTTTAGAATGGTTGTTTTCAATTTTTTCAAGTGGATTTTTTTTAAAAAATAATGATTGCATGGATTCTGTGGATTGCTTTTGGTATTATCACTATCTTAACAGTTTCAAGTCTTTCAATTCATGAAAATGAGATGTCTTGTCTTTTCATTTTAGATAACCTCTTTAATTTCTTTGAGGAATGTTTTGTAGTTTTCTTTGCATTATACACATCTTGTATCATCTTGGTTAAATTTGCTCCTAGGTATTCTATTCTTCCTCATACTACTGCAAACAGAATTTTAAAAATTAATTTCCTGTTTGGACCGTTTATTGCCAGTTTGTAGAAATACAGCTGATTTTTGATCTTGTACAAAGCTGATAATTAATTTAGATGAATTTTAGCTCTAACATTTCTTTTATAGATTCTTTAAAGACTATTCTATATATAGGATTATGTTATCTGTGAATAGAGTTTTACTTCTTTTGTGTGGTTGCCTTTTTTCCCCTCCTTGCATGGTTGCTCTGGCTAGGACTTCCAGTATAATATTGAATAGCAGGGGTAAAAATGAGCATCCTTATCTTGTTCTTGATCATTAAGGCAAAAATTTCAGTCTTCTCTGAATATGAGTATGATATCACTGAGCTCTCTCCAAGAACTCACAGGCAGAGCTGCTCCTTGGGCTTTCCTGCTGGCGGGGGCTGCCACCAGCTCCTCCTGCCTTTAACTCCCATGGGGTCCCTAGTCTGTATAGCCTTGGTTCCCTTCCAAGCTCAACAGTTCAGGGACAATCTTTTAGCTCCAAGGCTGGGGACCAGCTCCTTACAGAGTTTCTGATAGCAGTTCTGTTCCACGCTCTTTCAAAAAGTTTATAAACATCTCCTTGGAATGGCACTAGGAGATTGAATAAATCTATCATACCATGTCAGCTGCAGTTCTCAGGCCCTCTCTGGCACTTCTTTGTGCACTGGGGGCAGTGGTCAGGCTCTTCAAAGAGCAGAAACCTATAAAGGCCATTAGCCCAAACCTCAGTCCTACCCCAGTCTTTGTTGGTCTCGTAGCCACACTTTCCACCACATTTTCATAGTGTTACAGGGAATAGATCCCATGAGCCAAAGAGGAATATAGTCTCTAATGAAATACACCAGGAATGGAATTAAGCCTCTCCCATCTTCAAGAGCCTTCCTCAGTCAGAACCTTCTTTCCACAATAGTGAGATTCCAGCCAGCTTCACGTCTCTCTTCAGTGAACTGACCCCCAATAAAATCCCCAGATGTCCAGCTTCCATCAGACATTTTTACAACCCTACACTGAGCAATCAGATCCCCTTCAAAAGAGATCCAAGCAAAAGCAAGTTTTGAGATTTGAAAGGTAGAGAGAGGACCAGGCGGTACTAGGCAACTGAGAGGAAGAGGGGGCTTGGATGGGTATGAAAAGACTGCAAATAGACTTCCCTTTTGAATAGCTGGCCCTCAGGCCAACCCTGAAAACAAGATCCAAACAAGATCCAAATAAGTACTAGAAGTGATGTGTACAACAGACACGCTCTAAGAGAGGCAAGACCAGAGCCCAGCTGGCATGGCAGGCTTTCAGGGGGATGATGGGGCATCTCTCCATGCTAAATATCCTCCTAAACCCAAGACACCCCTTCTCGCTCCTTGTTTATCTCCTCACCGCATCCCTCCAGTAGACCAGAAGAGCCTAGATGGGACTTTGAACGTATATGACATCACAAAGGGTGCCAGCACTATCACTGGATAGAGGAATAACGGCAGCCAGCATTGATAGCTGTGTAACATCTAACTACGCAGAGCATTCTGCTTATATCGAACTCATTTTACCTGCCCTACATCACGCTGAGGTTGGTACTAATTATTGTTTCATTCTTACTTTACAGTTGAGGAAACTGAAACAGAGATTTCAAGTAACTGGCCCAGTGTCACACAAGTGGTATAATAGCAGGACTTGAACTCTGACAGTCTAGCTATCGCCTCTGACCTCTAGTGCCTGCGTCTTTCCATGGTGACTGGGAATTTCTCTGTCAAGATTTCTTTTCCATCAGTGTTTTCTTCCTTTCACTTTCTCTTCTATTTTATTCGTTTAGCTGCAGAACACCACTTTTGGTTGCCACAGTCCTCCTAGGACAACATTTTCTCTGACTTTTCCCATTCAGTCAACCCCTTCTAACCTAGACTTTGCTCTGCTACCTGCTCCCCAATCTCGAGAACTTGCAAATGTCTTTCTCCTTTTCCCTTCGAGCTGAGAGAACTGAAGAGGAGGTCTGGTTTGGCAAGAGAGACTCCTTGCAAGGTCAGAGAGATCCTGTGTGGTCAGCAGGATCTGAGCTCCAATGTCTAAATCTGCTCCATGTTCTTGGGGGAACCTGCTCTCTTCCACCCTCCCCTCCTGCTTTTTGATCCCTCTGTCTCCTCTGCTATTACTCTCCTGGCCTGTGGCTCCTCCCACCCCCAATAGCCATTTCCATTTTTTCCTTGCTTTATCTGTTTTTCTCTGCATGTTCCCCTTCTCCTGATACATGTTCATCTCTGGGATATTTTTCCTCAGCTTACTTTTTCTGCGTATAGCTCGCTGAAGTTATGTCTGTGTCTGTTTTGTGTGTGTGTGTGACTGTGTCTATTTTTTAATGCTGATTTTTTTCTTTTGGTCAGGTAAAGCCAGAGGGGAGCAAGAGCTCACTAAGATTTATTATTATTTTTTAGTGATACTCCTGTTCTTTTTTCATGTGCTTTAAAGGCCTTTGCCACTTGGGCCCTCCAACATGATGCTGTAGCCACAAGCACCTTGCTCTACCCTTTGGAGGTACCATTCCCTTTGCTAGAAAGAATTTGCCACCCCGAACCCACTATTCAGCCAACTCCCACTCATTTTTCTAGCCTCAAACACTGCTTCCTCCAGGAAGCAATCAGTGACTACCCAGGTGTCTAAGATGGGCGTCTAGCCTGTCTTTCTACTGTTAAAGCAACAGTCATGTGTACCGCATTTGCCTTTTTTCTTATATGTCTCCCCATTAGACTTAGCTCTTTGAAGGCAAAGATTTACTTCCAGACTTACTTCCTTTTAACGGAATAAAAAAAAGCCTCCAGTTCTTGGGCTTCCCTAGTGGCTCAGCTGGTAAAGAATCCACCTCCAATGCAGGAGACCTAGGTTCAACCCCTGGGTTGGGAAGATCCCCTGGAGAAGGGAACAGCTATCCACCCCAGTATTCTGGCCTGGAGAATTCCATGGATTGTATAGTCCATGGGGTTGCAAAGAATCAGACATGACTGAGCGACTTTCACTTCACTTCAAAAGAAAAGGCTGCTTCTGGCATGCTTCCCTACCAACTATTCTCTTAACACATCATTCTCTGAAACAGTGGCTCATTTCTGCTGATCCGGGGATTCTACAAGCCTAGATACTACCTGCGTCCTCCTCCAAGTCTTAAGAGGTTTTGGTTCCTTGGGGGTGTTTCTTCTGGCTTCTCAAGTCAATCTCTATTTTTCTTTTTAATTAATCATGGAAGAAAGGTTAGGTGGAGGTTTTGTGGCGTCCTGCTAGTAACCACATTGGTGGCTCCACTTCTAGGTAGGAAGCTTAGGTGAAAGCAATCACATATCATAAGCCTTCCCCACTGCTCTGTAACAAGTGTGCTTTTCTCTAAGGGAGGCACCATATCTTAGCTTTTTCCTCCTTCTCCCAACGCCCTGAAAAAAACATTTGTGGAAATGTTTCACTGACATATATACATGTATATACATGTGTATGTGCATGTGTGTATATACCTACGTACAGATTACCTAGACATAGATCTTCTACATAGATGTTTCTTTCATAATATATATATATGTTTATCTATATCTATATCTATATATAACTGAGAAATTGTGAATTTGGGCCACAAACTGGGTTTTGAGAGGACCCAGTCAGTTCCAACACCTTTAAATCTGAGCCGTGAAATTTACGTATTCTCTTGAAACGGCTTCTCCAGTTGCTGCAGCCAAAGGGAAAGTACATCATTGCTAGTATTCTGCCTGTATATCTGTTTCTTGAATGAATGTTCAGACACTGGTCAGTCAATTCACATTTCTCTGCGTGTTCCCCAATCCTAGAGAGGGAAATCTGAGCCACGGCAGATTTCAAATTTCCTGTTGCTGGTTTCACCCTCAATCGGAGCACCCAGCAGGCTGCCCTCTGCCCTGGTTGCCCTCCTGGTGGTGGCAGCTTCCTCAGCTGATCTGCTCAGAGTCACCCTCTCCACAGCAGTGCCCTGGCTGAGTCCTTTCACAGACCTTTCTGTGCCCCAAGCCCCAGGCATTCAGGAGCTCTCTTGAGACCCTTACGCCCCATCTCATAAAATATGCCACATCTTGTGAAATTCCTCAGTTGTCTTCATGTGATTTTCTTCGCTATTTCAGACATTTGCTCTCCCACATGAATTCTAAGATCATCTTATCTGATTTGGAACAAGAAACAAAGGCATTCTTGAGGTATTTAAAAAATCTTCCATCATAACAAATGTTTAAAGAAATCAAGTTCTCATTGCATGGCTAGTTAGTTTTTGCTTGATACACTTAGTAGCTGTATCCCTAGGTGTAAATGTTTGTGACATAATTTATTCAACCTAGCTTCTTAGTGATAGTATTTATGCTTTCTTGTTTATATATTTTCATTTGACCATTCTTTAAAATTTTCAGGCCTTTTGAAAGCATTTTAAGTGTATTTCTTGTTCAACAGCATATAATGGGTTTGTTTGTTTTTTTAAACTCAGTTGCATGCTATCTTTTAATAGGGAAATTCAGCCCATTTACATTTCATAATAACCATATTGTTGATCTCCCTTCTATTCCTTTCATTCTACTTTATGTTCACCATTTACCAAGGGTATCCCCTTCTCCACTCTTTTTTTTTTTTTTTTTTTTTTTTTTCTTTG
>SJYV01031758.1:687795-713912 GCA_006410875.1 Neotragus pygmaeus | reverse complement strand
TTTTTTTTTTTTTTTTTTTTGCTTTCCTTGGATTTCACTTTCTCTTGGCTAATTTAGAAATTCTACTGTTTATCCATTTTGTCATTTCCTTGTACTTTCTGACACACATGATCAAATGCATGTTTCTTTTCTGGAAAATAAAAAGATTCAAATTTTCCTCCACTCCCTCCACAAATTCTATATATGTTGTCACAGAGCGAGGACTTTGTCCAGCCATATTTGGCTGAGGGGGGGTAGGGCAGGTAAGCAAAGTGGGCTCAGACCTGAGACTGGGACTCCAGGAGCCCCCATCCAACTCTGTCTCTATGGACAGACTAGATCTGACAGTTCCCAGTCAACACGCCAAAAGCCCTACTTTTAAAGCTGGAGATGCCTCTCTCAAGACTTGATGCACCTGTCCTCAGATCCCTTTGGGGACTGATGTGGGAGGAGGAGATAAAGAGGCTGCTCCAGGAAGTGCGAAGTGCACTGAAGGGAAGCTATGGGGCCCCTCTGTCACCAAAGCCAGCTGGGGCACTGGGCAGCCGGAGTGCTGGGGGCTTCGGAGCTCATAGGGAGGAGGGTAAGGTGTGAAGGGGAAGGAAGAGTGCTCCTGGGGATCACGGCTCAGGCAGGGGCATGTAAGGTAAACAAAGAGGCCCGGCTGGGGAGGCCGGACTGCAGGAAGACTGAGTTCTATGACAGGGGCTTTCCTGTTATGGAGGATATAAGTTTAATCAGGGAGGAGAGGACAGTATCCTGGGTCTTGTGATTGAAGTGTTTCTTTTCAGGGAACATAGAAGTTCTGGGGTGGTCAGTCAGCCTCAGATTGGGAGTGGGCAGGCCCCTCTACCCTTGGCCCTCGGCTGGGCACTGCATATTTAAGAGGTTGGTTCAGAGCCTGCGTGAGACTCTTCATTCCCCATGGGGAAGATGGACTCTCCAGCTCTGGTCAGATTACTCCAAAGACCCAGGATCCTAGACCCTAGCAGACTCTAAAGGACAGTGAGGGTTGGGGGTACCCTTTCTCAGGGTCTGCAAAGGGTTCTGTGAAAAGGAATGCATCTCAGCTCCACTGTCTAATACTGAGTTTTCATAGAGTGTTGGACATACAGACGAGAATAGGGTGCACACTAGGAGGCTCTGGCTCCTTTGGTGGTGGGCAAGCAGGAAAAAGGCTACTAATTCTCATCCAAGCCTGGACTACCTGACAGGCACTGTGAAGTATGAAAATCCTGACAACAAGCATTGTCAGCACTCATTTAGAGATGAAAAACCAGAATCTCTGATTGGCTGGCCTGCCCAAGGTAGCACACCTCATCCATGCAGAAAGCTTAGATGAAAGCTGGNCCTGGACTACCTGACAGGCACTGTGAAGTATGAAAATCCTGACAACAAGCATTGTCAGCACTCATTTAGAGATGAAAAACCAGAATCTCTGATTGGCTGGCCTGCCCAAGGTAGCACACCTCATCCATGCAGAAAGCTTAGATGAAAGCTGGTCCTGTCCAATTTCCATTCCCAAGTCCTAACCTCTAGATGCTCTCAAATTGTTTTGAATACTCTGGTAGCCATAATTCGGAATCTGGCCTTACACTTACCAGTGAATGGGGAAGCTACCCAAGGACTGAATAAATAAGATACAGGAGATCCCTTGGTGACAGGGCAGTCTGCTCCCAATTCACAAGTATGCAGTGTGGGTTGTCCTCTGGTCCTCCTCTTAGGGGAAGGTATAATTAATTACTCAGGTCCTTCGGCTCCAAACTATGGTCAGAATGCCCACTAACCCTTTCCATACCAGCTCCTTGTTCCCTGCCCTAAGCTGCCCTTGCCTCCTCTTTCTGTTAGAACCATACTGTGTGGGAAAGGCCTGTGAGTATTAGAGGAAGTTCCCTGTAAGAGCAAACAGGTATCTCTCGAGCAGGTTGTGAAAGGGCTTGGTTCCCTGTTCCCACAGTCTCTTCATATCTCTTAAAAAGCCTTTTAAAATATATTTGCATTGTAGAAAACACAGTTAAAAGGAAAATGGAAAGCATTCATCTCATCACTACTAAATAACCACTGCTCCCATTATAGCAAATCTCTCTCCATCTGTCCTGGTAAGGAATAGGTCTGTGAAGCGGTTATAAAGCCTAATAGTTCTTGTAAGAAGCTGTGTTGGCTGTTTAACCCATTGTTCAAAGGACTCCACCATACTAACTTTATAATTTAGATAATATAGGTGATGTTTATTAAACCTGTTATCAACAGGTAATGCTCAATTAAAAGTTTTTCAAAATGGTATTCATTAAATACCTGAGTTTAATAAGCCAAGCACAAAAGACATACAGGTATTGCTTGCCATGGGCAGAAGCCCTTTGGATCTGAAGGGTAGCCAGGTAAAGGACATGTGAGTAACTGAGACCCAGGAGAGGGTGATGAAAGGACATAGAAAATGCCAAAAAGACCCAGGAGAGGCCAGGAACATGGGAGTGCCAGGAGCACAGATGCCTCAGATGCTTCAGAACAAGGGACTGTATGACCGCCTTTGCTCAGCCAGAGCCCTCTTACCTGCAGATGGGAGCCAGAGGGCCGGTTGGGCAAAGGGGGCAGGGATGAGGCTTAAACGCTGCCTAAGAATTGAGTGGAGCAGGGCAAAGGAGAAAAGGCTTCATTTCTGGGGAGGATTAGGAGGTGAGAAAGGGGCACCTGCCCTGCCCCCATGATCCAGAATAGTCAAAGACTGTTCGGCCACTCAGGTTAAAAAATTGAGACCAGAAGGGCTGAAGAGGGCAAGGAGAAGGCATACTAGTCTGCCTCCCCAGGTGCAGTGTAGAGCTGCCAATCTGGCATCCAGAGGGCCCACATGGGGTCTCGTTGCTGTGGGCGGAGATGGGCAGACAGCCACCACAAGCGGGACAGAACCCCCAGCCTGCGACCAGCCGAAGAGCGTCCATGTGACACCCCCAACGTCTCTGCGCGTGGCGTAGGGCTCGTGCACAGAACTCCAAGGTCACAGGAATGAAAGGAGGCGGGGCTGCCCGGGAGAGAGACCACCGACCGCTCACCTGGACATCAGCCCGGTCATTGGTCAGATCTCGGGAGGGAAGCTCTGAGAGCCCTGCGCACCGGCCGCGCCCGGGCCCAGTCACCCTGGAGACTCCGGGGCGGGGCGGGGCGGGGGACACGGCTGGGAAGGGCGCGAGGGGCCNATTTCTAATAATTTCATTTTTCCTCAGACCGCAGTTGGATGAACCCATTCCACTATACGAGGCAAAAGTTACCATGGAAGTTGTTCAGAAAAATCAAGGAAGAAAGAAGCAAGTTGTTCATTTTTAATATTCTCTCTCAGACCTCAGTTGGATGAACCAGTTCCAGTATTTGAAGCCGGAGCTTCCTTGGAAATTGTTCATAAAAGTCAAGGAACCTACAAGCAAGTTTTGTGTTTTTAAGCATATTTTGCTAATGAAACAAGATGCTCATTTATTTGAAGTATTTGAAAAGTATCTGGAAAAAATTATCGTACAGACAGTCGAGACAGTTGTAAAATTTAACATCTAAAGGGAATATTCTGAAAGCCTTTTAAATTATTGTCCCTATATATTTGCCTTTTATAAATTCTTTACATGAAGAAAAATTGTCATCGGAATCCACACTTATGTCGACAAAGCTGTTGGCAGTCTTGCTATGTCAAAATACTTTTCTGATCAGCTCTTTTCTCAATACTTAACCTTCTTTAAACATCCTTTGCTGTCGTAATTTAATACTTGGAATATATTTTCAAGTATCAAAAGATCTAGCCAAGAGAAAGCTAATTTTTTTTTTTTTACTTCAAGTATTCATTCACTCCAGGGTTTCCTCAGGATGGAACCAGAGCAACACTAACGCGCCCGTGACCTCTGCAGTGTTGGCGTGAATGGCTGCAGCGGCGATGCCGGCTGGGGCCGCTCGGGGGGGTCGGGAGGGGCGGCCCAGGCCCCTCTGCAGCCCGTCGCCACTGAGCTCCGGAAGCTTACCGAAGCGGCAGCTCAAGAGTGACGTCTGCTTTCTTCCTGGCGCCTCGCTGCGGATTTAACTAGCACTCGGCTCTCCCAGCGCGCTTCCCAAACACCTAGCCCCGGGATGGCAGGCTGGCGCGCCCAGAGAACGTCCTGGGACACGCGACAGCAGCGCGTCCCCCGCCGCGGGAGGTACATGGCGGGGGCGGGCCCGCGCGAACATGAGAGGCGCGGGACGGGGCCGCGCGAGGGCCCCATCGCGCACGCGCCGTGAGCGGCTCGGGGGCGGGGTCACGGCGGAGGCGGAGCCCGGGCGCGCGGGAAGCGCCTGCCGGGCCGGCCCCTTCGGCCCTGCCGCGCGTCATGGCCGTGTCTGTGCCCGGCTATTCGCCCAGTTTCAAAAGGCCGCCCGAGACCCTGCGGCTGCGACGGAAAAGGGGTCGGAGCCTCGGCGCCGCCTCGTCGCCCGTGGAGCGGCCCGAGCCGGCGACCCGCCGCGCCGCCCGAGCGGCCGGGCTGCCCCTCCGCCCGTTCCCGGCGGCGGGTAGAGGCGGCGGCGGCCCGGCAGGGGCCCAAAGGAACCCCTTCGCCCGCCTGGACAACCGGCCGCCGGCCGCCTCCGAGCTTCCCGAGGGCCCGCCCCGTGGCCAGCAGGAGGCGCCGGGCCCGGTGAGTGTCCTCGCGCCTGGGAGCCGAGGGGGCTTTCGTAACAGTCCGGGGGTCGATTCGGCCTGAAGTAGGGCTGTCGGGCTCACGCGTCCCGGGAGGGAAATGGGCCCCGAGTTGAAGTCGCCCGCGGCCTCAGGGTGCCCGGGGGTGGGGGCGGCGTGAAGTGCGCTCCGCGAGCGGCCGCGGGGCGTGCGGGGCTGGCCGCTCCCGAGGAGCGGACCCCGCATCTCCCGCCCTCCCGTCCGGTGCCCGGCCTGCGGGGCCTAGGCGGCCGCCGTGGGGTAAAAAGGGTGAGAGGTCAGTGGGCTGGGGGCTCCGAGTCGTCCCGGAGCCACCCGGCGAAGGCCCCCGTGTGAGAGGGAGAATACAGGACCCTCTTCCCTGCGGCATTCAGTGCGTCTCTTCTCTCGCCTTCCAGATTATTCTGGATTTGGAGGAATGGTGAGGATTGATAAGGGGGTCACAATTTACCCCTTGAATGATTTGTTTTACTCCAAAACCTTTTGGATCTTTTGAGATTATTGATCACTGAGTTATCAATTGTGCAGACCACCCGCCTTCTTCCCCGTGCATTTTGATGGTTAAAGTTCAGACACAAAGCTGAAGTGACTCTCTGATTTGGGCTCCTGTGAATTCCTGGGCTTATTGAGAAACTTGTATGCCAGGTGAGGTTCTGCAGGTTTAAAGCAAACTCCAGCATCATTTAGAATTTGAAAGGACCATTTTTTTCACCTCAGTTTTTAGATTCTAATCAAGAAAATGATGTGCTCTGGGAAGAGAAGGTTCCTGAAAGAACAGCCATTACAGAATTACACCAGGTAATGCTTTTAAAGTATCATTAGAGTGTATGTTTTTATAAATTCAGACTGCTGAAAGCGTTTTATTTGGAAAATCGTTTACCAGAGAGCCCTGTGTGATCATTTCTGCTAGACTTGAAAGGACCGCCAGCATCAGCCCTGATAAAGGACTTTATATGTAGCAGTAACAGTTTATCAGGGCACCAGTGCTAAAGCAGATGTAGAGGTGAGGTTTCTTTTTCATAGGTAGTGACAAGTCCAATGCATCACTCAGAACCAGTGCCTCCAGGCTTTTCCCACCCTGAATCTTCAGGTCCCCATATGAGTTCCACAGCTGGTGGCATATTACTGAACCTCCGTCCTACCCCCTCAACACCACACGCTGCTCTTGACCCCATTCCTCGGCTACTTCCTTGGTGATGGTTTGTCCAGAGGGGAGCAGGCTAGAAGAGTTCCCCCAAGACCCAGTCTCCCTTCCTTGCAAGTAAATGGCCTTCAGGTCGGTTGGAAATAGTTCCCCCTTCCCTATTATTTTTAAATAGCATCACTTAACAGAGTCATTTTAATGTGGAGAACCGTGACTGGACAGCAGACAGTTTGGGGGAAATGTTTGAGGCAGCGGATGCTTCTTCAACCAGCCTGAGAGGCTGATCAGAGGCCAGGTTCCCTGCAAGGAGCAGCTTAGCCCTGGCTCCAGAGTTTGGAAAGCTAAAAATGCTTGGAAGATTCATGTTTTGACAGCAGTATCTATAGCAGGTTTTTAAAAATTATGATCATGAAAATAGTATTTCTTTTGTGACTAAACTATGTAGAACTATAATAAAAGGTGAAAACTGCCTTTTCAACACTACCACCACTCCCAACAACAATAAATTACCACTTTCCAGAGGTAACATAACTGCTAATGGTTTAGTATAGCTCTTTCTGGACGTTTTCACAGTGTGTAATTAGTTTCCAGTGTTATTTATTGTACAGTTCATAACATTTTGAGATTTCAGTAATCATGAGCATGTTTTGTGGATGACTCTTGTAGATTGAGGGGTTTTTTCCTTAATACTCTACTAATTTTTGTGTTCTTTGTTTTCTAAAAGACTCCTCATGTATCATTCTCCGAATCTGATATTCCACCCTCAGAAAGTACTGAGTTACCTGTGGACTGGAGCATTAAAACACGACTCCTTTTCACCTCTTCTCAACCCTTTACCTGGGCAGATCATTTGAAAGCCCAGGAAGAGGCTCAAGGTATCATCCAGCATTGCAGGGCAACAGAAGTTACTTTGCCTCAAAGTATACAGGTAATCCTGTGAGAAAATAGCTATGCTTTAAAGTAACAAATGAAGGATAAAAAGTACTTCTCTGCAAACTGTCGGCGATATTTCCTTCCATAAAGTTTTTCTTTGGACATTTAAGACACAGAGAAGTGGGAAATTATTTTCCAAATGCCACATTCATATACTTTTTAAAATCATACTGAGTAACTGTTAAATTTATAGACCTGTCCTGAGAATTACTCGTTGCAGGCAAGAATTGTTTGAACTAAGCTATTCGTTTTAAGGCCTTTTGCGGGGAAAGAAAAAAAAAAAGGAAGGAAATGAAAAGCAATTGACGAGTAGGATTGCAGAGAGGTTTTACTAGTTTCCTCATACACTGTATACTTCGTTTTTTAAATGCACTCTTACCTGCTTGGGCAACAGTCTGTTGTAAATTTAGTAGAGTTAATGAGTTTTAGAAAGGTTTTCAAAAATGTAATTACCATTACTTTCAAGCAGCTCAACTCAAACTAGGTTAAAAGAGATTACCTTGGTTACCTCTTTTTAAATCAATAGATCCTGGTGATTTGTGATTGGGACTATCTGTTTTTACTGGCTACTTTTGAAAGAGTTTTGAGGCAAAGGAGTTTACTATAGTGTTACCTACACATACGCACCCCTGCCCTGGTGGTAAAAAATGATCATCATTGTTCTCAAGGGTGGTGGAGACAGGCAAATGTTCCTCTCTATGTCCAGGTGTCCTTTCTGATATATGGGTTAACAGACTGCAATTGCTCGCAAGGAAGGTTTTCCCGAACAATAATAAACTACACTTTAGTTTCTGTAACTGTTGTTAACACATTGTTACAGAAGAATAAATGTTTGGTATATTCAATGTCTTTTTAATCAAATTCTGTGTTTCAAAAACTATCCAATATCATCTTTGGATTTTAGGATCCCAAACTCTGCACTGAGCTCCGTTGTGCTTTCCAGCAGAGCCTCATCTATTGGCTCCACCCTGCCTTGTCTTGGCTGCCATTGTTCCCTCGTATTGGAGCTGACAGAAAAATGGCTGGGAAGACAACTCCATGGTCAAATGATGACACCCTGCAACACGTGTTAATGAGTGACTGGTAAGATGAATAAAAATTTGTGAATCTCATAGTGGATTTTCATTTTAGCAGTATTCTCTCCTTATTTAGGATGTGTAATTGGACATTAGTAGATGGATTTCTCTGTCCTTCTGAATTATTTTATTAAAATGTTAATGATTAGCTGCTGGAGAAGACTCTTGAGAGTCTGTTGAACAGCACAGAGATCAAGCCAGTCCCTCCTAAAGGAAATCAACCCTGAATATTCATTGGAAGGACTGAAGCTGAAGCTCCAATACGTCAGCCACCTGATGCTAAGAGCCGGCTTATTGGCAAAGACGCTGATGCTGGGAAAGATTGAAGGCATAAGAAGGGAGCAGCAGAGGATGAATTGGTTAGATAGCATCACTGACTCAATGAATGTGAATCTGAGTAAACTCCCGAAGATAGTGAAGGACAGGGCAACCTGGCATGCATAGTCCATGGGGTCACAAAGAGTCGGACATGACNTTATCATCCCCCCGACCTTGAAACTCAGACAGTCAGCATATTCCCTGTAGCCTGGTTAGAACTAGCCCAGATAACACGAAACGTCCCTAAGCAAGCCCGCATGCGCAAAAACTAGCCAATTAGTATATACCAAAAAGCCTTACTTCCGCACATGCGCATTGTATAACCAATCAGCTTATGCCAAATAGCTGTCTTTGTTCTAAGTCTATAAATACCCCTGTAATCCTGGGCTCGGGGCCCTCTTGCCCTACTCCACTGTGTTGGAGGTGGCGGAGTGCCCTAACTTGAGTTAGAAATAAAGTCCCTTCTTGCTTTTGCATGCTGTGGTAGGTTGATCTGTCCGTCTATGTGGAGACCTGAACCTGGAGCATAACAGTTAGTGTTACAGTTAGGGTTAATAGTGAAGCATGCTGTTAGGTTTAGGGGATGAGACAAAAGTATATCACCCTCCAGTGGGTTCCCTCCCCAGTGGGAGAAAGAGTCTGGTGTCTTAAGGCAGACATTTTGGCTTATAGGTTAAGTGGGGTATGTGAGCTGCATTAAGGCTCTGAAGTTTGTCTGTTGATAAGGCAAAATTTGTGGTGGTCCTGCGCTGGAGCCCTGAAATGATACTGGACTGGATTTGGATCTAGGCTTATCAGAGTTGCTGGGTGTTGCGGGATTGGGGATGGGTGTTTTTCCCAGAAACCAGAACTGGGGAAATAAAACAGATAATACCTGGGGTAGTGAGAAAGGCTGCTTTTAAGGTCCTGTGGTGGGGCGGCTCCTAGAACTTGTTTTAAAATAGGTTAAGCTGGTATAGGAACTGTTCACATCCATTGAAATAGTTATTAGAAAAGACTTAACTGCAGTCCTCAGGGACCCAAAGGAAAAGAGGATGGCACATTACTGCTGATAGTTGTTCCTGACCTAAGAGACATGTGTGGACTCACAGGAAGACTGATTCTTTCTTCCTGAATTAGTACCCTGTCTCTGTAACTGGGCCTGGAAGATAGAAACAATATTGCAGAGAGAATGAAATGGCAGTCAAATGCAATTTTAAGGGTTGTTAAGAGTTTGGGATCCAATCCTGAGATTGAAGGCCATTTAGCATTCAAGGTCTGGCAAGTGGGTCTCAGAGTAGTAGGAGTCTGGTGGAGAAGGGGACTGGGAAAGTCTTTTTTGGTAATTTGCTGCTTTGGTCTCCTAGCTCTCTCTTCCGTGTTTGTATCAGCCAAGTGCCTAAAGCTAGCCTGTGCTGTTGTCCCCCCACTGAAAACATGCCCTCTATGCTGTCAAACTAGACAAAGTGGTCAAGGGTGTTGGATTCCGGTGGGAACCTAGGGTTGAATTTGTAAGGACTGTGAGTCTTGTCCCTTCCTCCAGTTGTGAGACCCTCTGATGAGGCCAGACACTGTTGGAACTCATATTAGAACTGGGAAGAGGGAGCTGGCAGAGGCATCAGCCCTGTGGGAGGCTGCATTATGGTCAGAAAATGGGGAGGAACATGAGATGCGTAGCAGTGGTGCTGAGCAAGAGCTCGGCTGCAGTGTTAGGATGCTAGCTGGGGCCTTTGCTGTCACTCAGAACAGGTCCTCGAGCTGCCTCTTTGAGCAGTGTGCAGAAAAAGCAACAGATATCCTTGTGTTGAATGAGGAGACATACCCCTGAAAGAATCAGTTCCTAGGTTGATGGTAACTAGAAGAGTTTTGGGGGTAACTTTGAAGAAGCCAGAGAATAGGTTAGAAAATACATGAACGGAAATGTCTTGTTCTTTGGGATAAGACAAAGGCAGGGGAAAGAATGATTTCTATTTACTGAACCCTTGGGCCTTGCTTTTGTGGGCCTCTTCTTTTTGGCTATTGCTTCATTTTTCATCATTATGACATATTCCTCTTTTTAGAATGTTTTTTCTTCTCACTTACTTTAGGTCTGTCAATCCTTACCATAAAGGAAAAATAAATAGGGCCATGAATGAAGAAAAAACTAGAGTAAGGAGAGGAGAAACCAGAAAAAGTCGCAGAGAATAAAAACATTAGGGAATTTAGGTTACAACAGCAGAGAGAGGAGAAAAACTTGAGGGGAGGGAAATTAGGAGGAAAAATTGATTCAGATTAGAGATGATGTGAAAGGAAAGATAGAGGAATATTGAGGAAAGGGCAAAGGCGAGGGCAGAAGCATAAGAAACCTACACACAAACCAGAAAGAGCTAACCCTCCTTCCCTCTGTCTCTACTTTGCTGCTTTCCTCCCTCCTTTGCTTCCTAGAGTAAGTGCTGACTACATGTCAAGTCCTGTATAGGTACTGAGGATAAAAGATGAGCAAGAGTCCTTCCCTGCTCCATTAGAGCTCATATGTAGTGGGGAGAAAATGTGTAGGCTGTCTGTAGGATTGTGGGGTGAGAAGCGGATTTCCAGGAACTCCCTTTTCCATGTATAGGTAAGGAGGGGACTAAGGAAGACTTCTGCCCCTGGAATGGATCCTGAAGTTCTCTCTTTTAATTGTGATTGGCCCGAGGGTGGAAGACCAGCTGATGTGTATGGTCTAAGGATTCAGACTCTCCTCACTGCTTCTTTTTGGGTTGTATTTTCGGGAAATGTTATAGGCACCCGGCAGGGGTCTGAAGTGAGTCAGGGATAGGATGGTTCCTGTGTCTGGGTGCCATGCCCACAAGGCACTGTGAGAGGGGTCAATGATCACATCTTTCCCTGAAGCACTTCCATGAGGCTGCAGGTCGTTGAGCAGCAACGCACCTTGGGCTCCTGCTTGGCTGTCATGCCATGTGCAAAAGAGAGCAAAAGAAGGTATGAGAAAATTGGGAAGTGCAAAGAAGGATGAAGAAGCATCTTTATCCCAAAATAACAACAACAACAAAAATAATAATAATCTGAAGAAGAACAACTTGGTATCCAATTTATGGGTTCCTAAAGTCCAGGAAGCCCAAAAACCAGAGAACGAATACCTGCCCCTCCATTTTTGCAGAAGAGACCACCAATATTCTCTTTGCTGAGACTGGGGAGGAGACGGGGTGGGACAGACGGAAAGAGCTGAGGTTTTCACCCCTTGACGGGAGAGCCTTTTGGGGGGAAGTGCTTTTATGAAGGTATTTAAGATCTTCCATATCCTTGCAGGTGGAAGAGCATACAGGAAGTTTCCAGAACGATAGCCTTCTGAGAGACTAAAGGTTTATTACGTATCTAGGTTTTTAGTTTTATAAAGCAGACATTGAAAAGTAACTGAGATTTTGGCAACAGGGTTGGTGGGTTTTGAGTGGATCTGGGAACTCTTTCCTACATGGTCTGTTGAAGCAAATTGAGAGAGGGTCTCAAGGTTCCCTGGCCAGAGTCCAAAAGACCCTGGAACTAATGTACTGAGTAGATGGACACCCTAACATAGACACAAAGTCGGATGAAGGACATTGGCTGTACTACTGTCATTTTACCAAATATTTTGAAGAGGGTTTTGTGTACCAAAGTCCTGTAATGATGGGTAGCATGTTAAGTTGGACAGATGTCTTCACTACAACAAGAGCAGCACCACCATATTTTCCTCCATTACCATGGGCCTTTTTGAAAACTTTCAAAAAATTGCCACAGCCCTTGGACAGTATTTAGTTTTCATGGACCCACCCCAGCAACAATGGCATGAAGTCACAAGAGATTCCCCATCTTCATTTCTTTGAGCAGATAGCCAAAGGAAGAGTTCTGGGTCATTAAGAGTGTGACCAGAGAGTTCCGGAGATTCTGAAATCTCTGACTTATGAATTGATCAGCGGTTCTCACCTGGCTTTGTCCTACTGGAGGCGCTTCTCTGGCCATTTAGCAAGTTTGCTGACGTCCTAGTCTTCCTGTGACTCTTCCAAGTCTTTTCCTAGCTCTCCTAGATCCCTTTTGGTATACTTTATGCCTTTCCTAAGATGTTATTGGCTGTTCTCACAACTAAGCTGTTCTTTGGGAAAAGGCCAGATATTTCCTAACTACGGAAAAAACAAAAAACAAACCTGTGTATCTTACCACTTCTGGCATCTGGTTTTGTTTTCCTTTAAATGGTGTTTAGTGTCTGGACTCCAAAGCCTGTAGTTCTAATGACGTTTTCCTGGTAACCGTGCCTGGGAGTAGTGCTTGCAGAGTGTGGTGACCCAAGGACTAAAGAGCAGATAAAATCAAGGAGGGTCTTGGAATGTAGTAACGGAGAAACCAGACCCTTATTGTCCTTCCCTCCCCAATATTGTAACTATTAATGGATTTCAGGTCCTCCTGAGCAGTACAACCTCTCTCCCCTCCTACCCGCCACAGGGAGAAGGTATTTGCCTTACTCTTCCCCCACCAATATACATGTCTCATCCAATCAGCAAATGACCCACAAGACCCCTGTCCCACTCCTTGTACCCTGGGTATAAAAGTGGACNTCCTGAGCAGTACAACCTCTCTCCCCTCCTACCCGCCACAGGGAGAAGGTATTTGCCTTACTCTTCCCCCACCAATATACATGTCTCATCCAATCAGCAAATGACCCACAAGACCCCTGTCCCACTCCTTGTACCCTGGGTATAAAAGTGGACTAGGGATCCCTGTTCAACGCCCGTTCTCCCTCGAGCTGCTAACAGCATCTCCCATTCTAATAAATTATTTCCCTCTCATTCTGTCTCATGTCTGGAAATTCTTTTCCAACCTGTGCTGGACCATGACACAGAGTGCAACTATAAATAGCATGATAGGGCGCCAATCTGCAGTCTCTCATAGTCCTCTCATACTTGCTGTTCAATCTTAAAAATAACTGCTTGTTGAAATGGGTTGCCGATGAGTTTTCCCTGGGCAGAACTTTCATTCCAAAATGGAAAATATTATATGTGAAACTGTTTTGAACAGGGAACAAAAAGCCTATGTTCTGGTCCAGGCTGCAGACTTATTAGCTGTGTGAATTTTGGCACATCTTCAGATTGCTTCGGGTTTTGGTTTCCTCATGGGTAAAATTGGGATATTATACCTACCTCACAGGGTTGTTGTGAGGATTAAATGTGTTCTAAAATATGTCATACCATATAAATATTTGCAACTTTTTGTTAGGAAATGAGTTCTTAAAGAATATTCCCTTGCNGGGTTTTGGTTTCCTCATGGGTAAAATTGGGATATTATACCTACCTCACAGGGTTGTTGTGAGGATTAAATGTGTTCTAAAATATGTCATACCATATAAATATTTGCAACTTTTTGTTAGGAAATGAGTTCTTAAAGAATATTCCCTTGCCACATAGCAGATATGCTGACATTTCTGCTATCAGATTAAGGATTTTCATTGTCATGTATTGTATAATTGTCTTTGGAACAAAATTTTATGTTTTCAGGTAAATATTTCTTGGTGGAAAGGATTCATAGCTTTCATGTTTCCTAAAGAAGGGATTCATTGTCCTAAAAATGTTAAAATTCAGCACTTTGGAATTGGAAAATTGGATTCAGTAACAGAAATTTATTGCTTCCAGAAGGTCCCTTACGTCTGCAGTAGTAGTTGCAGATAGTCAAATTCTTAATGTGGCCTGATGACTATACAGGATATTTGAAATCAGGGCTGAAAATCTCGGACATATTGTCATGGTAGCAATTAGATTATGCAATGACCTACAGTGTGAGGATAGGTGTAAAACAAATTATTAACTTATTTGGCCCCATGAAAGTCACCTTACCTCGTAGAATCTGTTACCTTATTTGTGAAGTAAGAGATTCGACCTTGAAGATTTTCAAGGTTGAATTCTAGGTTGAATTCTCTAGGAAAGGGAGACCAAAGTTTGACTTTGATGGAACCCTACTGAGGATGAAATGAACCAGGCTCTGTGGAAGGGGAAAGAGAGGGAGTGTCCGAGCAAGCATCCGGGATGCCAACCCTCCATAAAAGTGGAAATGTGGGCCTGCTGTGGTGAAGACCAGAGTAATCTGGGCGCAGTGGAAGAGCTGGGGGCTACCTAAGATAAAGACTGATGCACCAGAGGCTTAGCCTTCACCTTTCTCCGTGGGACCGACTTGCCAGAACAAGCTGTTCCTCAACAAGAGAGCACATCATCTCCCAGAACTTTCAAAACTTCTTCCAGTTTTCACAGGAGCAAATGCCTGGAGTCTTCCCGCTTTCCACGTCAGGAGGTTTACCTACTTCCAGAACATGCGGCTCTACAGAATCCGAAGCTACAAGTAAGTCAAGGAATGGCAAGGCTATTTGGAGTGGCAAAGAGAATCCCAAGACTGTACTTTTTTAGGGTGCATTGGAATTCCCACTCCCACATGAAGAATTTTAAGCATAAAATCTTGATATTCTTAGACTTATTTATCAATACATGATTATTAACTAAAGTATATAGTTTACATTCACTGTAGGGTTCAGTATTTGTGGGTTGTTTTTTTCTTTTTTAACTGGCTTAAGGCTATTTGTGCCTGTAGGATGACTGTCTTATCATGTAGTAAGTGTATATTTAGCAGCCAAAGAAACTACCAAATTGTTCTTTGACTGGATGGTACCACTTTACATTCCTACTAACAGCGTGTGAGTATTCTATCCTCACCAACACTTGACATTATCCTTTTAATTTTAGCATTGGGATGGATTTTGAGATATCTCATTGTGGTTTAAATTTTCAGTTCTCTAATGACTAGTGATGTTGAGCATCTTTCATTGTTTTATTTGCCATTCACATTTTCTCTGAGGGCTTGCCTTGTGGCTCAGCTGGTAAAGAATCCAAAAATCTGTGCTCGTAACCGCTACCTTGTTTATCCTGGCTCAGAAGCCTCGCTGCTCTGCAATCACCGCGCTTGAAAATCTAGGCTTTTATTTCTGAGACTTAGTTTTCTCTTCACACACATACTTCATAGTTCGTTGTGAGAATTAAATCTATGCATGTAGATCTATGCATGGTGCCTCAGTAGTAAACACGAGCAATGTGAGTTATCAACAACATCGTCATCATTACTTTTACTAAGAACCAAATGCCCACAGATCCATGTTTCCAGGTTTGCCTGCCCCTCACACTCTCCCTCACCTGCTGCCCTGCACGAAGGTCTCTGACACTCACAGTTACCCCCAGGCTGTCTCCACCTTAGTTTTCAGGCTACTGTGTAGCTCAGTGGGCTTCCCTTGTGGCTCAGCTGGCAAAGAATCTGCCTGCAATGTGGGAGACCTGCGTTTGATCCCTGGGTTGGGAAGATCACTTGGAGAAGGGAAAGGCTACCCACCCCAGTGTTCTGGCCTGGAGAATTCCATGAACTGTATAGTCCATGGTGTCTCAAAGAGTCAGACACGACTGAGCAACTTTCACTTTCTATTTTCTTTGAAGTGTCTGTTCAAATCTGTTGTCCTCCTCTCCACTTATTACTGAGTTTCAAGAATTAGAAAAATCTAGATATAAGCCCTTTTACAGATATATCTGATGTTTCCTCTCAGTATGTTTCTTGTCTTTTTATTTAGCAGTGTTTTCTAAAGAGCAGAAATTTACAATTTTGATTGTCTAGTTTATCAATTTGTTTTATATATATATACACATTGTATTTTAGGAGTAGTATCTAAAAAAAAAACTATAGCCTAACTAAAAAGGTCACAAAGGTTTTATTTTGCTTTCACGTCGAACTTTTATAGTTTTCAGTTCAGTTCAGTTGCTCAGTCATGTCCGACTCTTCACGACCCCATGAATCGCAGCACGCCAGGCCTCCCTGTCCATCACCATCTCCCGGAGTTCACTCAGAATCACGTTCGGATTTTACATTTTGAGTTAATTTTTGTATATGGTAAAAAAAAGTTGTATATAGTACTTCAAAAATACGACTCAAAGTTCACTTTTTATTGGCATACAGGGATCCAATTGTTCCAACATCACTTACTGAGAAGATAATTTCTTTACTGCTTTGCAACTTTGTTAAAGATCACTTGTTAATATATGAATGCTTCTGTTTCTGAACTTTCTATTGTGTTTCACTGATTAATTTGTTCATCTTTGTGCCAATATCATATTGTTTTGATTACTACTACAGTAGCTTTACAATAAGTCTTAAAATCAGGTAGTATTATTAGTCTCCTGACTTCTTCAAAGTTGTTTTGAATCTTCTAGGTCTTTTGCATTTCCATGTGAGTTTTAGAATGAGCTCATCATCAGTTTCTCAAAAAATGCTTTCTGGAATTTTTATTAGGGTTACTTTGAATCTATGGCTCAGTTTTAGGAGAATTGTTGTCTTAGTACTGAGTCTTCTGAACTATGAGCTATGGAATAGCTATGGGTCTCCTGTAATTAAGGCAGATTCTTCACCGTTTGAGCCACCAGGGAAACTTACTTGTTAGATCTTCTTTAATTTCTTTCCACAATGTTTTACAGTTTCAATTACAGATCTTATACATCTTTTGTTAGATTTATCCTACGTTCATATTTTTCAATGCTTTCATAAATGGTATTGTTTTCTCAATTGTTTGTTGCTGGTTTTGACAAATATAATTGATTTTTGCATATTGATCTTACACCTTGCAAATTCACTAGGCTAACTTACTAGTTCTATTAGGTTTTTTATTTTTAAGACTTCATCAGATTTTCCTGTTATCTGTGAATAAAGGCAGTTTTATTTCTTTTCCATTCTGGATGTCTTTCCTTTTTCTTGCCTTATTGTACTGATTAGAAACTCCAGTACAGTGCTGAATAGAAATGGTGAGAGGGAACATGTTTTTCTTTTTCCTGAACTTAGGAGAAATGCATTCTGTTTTATACTGACAAGTATAGTCTTATTAAAATTATGATAGCTATAGAGTTTCTTAGATGTCCTTTATAAGATTAAGGAGGTTCTCTTCCATTACTGATTTGCTGAGAATTTTAAGTCAAGAATGGATGTTGGATTTTGTCAAATGGCAAATGGCTTATCATCCTCTGAGATGATTATGTATTGTTATTGTGGTTATTGCTCTATTGACTAGAAAAATTTAGGAGCAAAACGTTACTTTTTAAATAGTGATACCCTTATTTTATGATTCTCTAGCAATCAGCAAACTTTTTCTGTAGTTAATATTTCAGATTATATTTTAGGCTTTGTAAGCCACATACAGTATCTGTCACTTATTTTTTGTTTTTGTTTTTTTAAACTATTCTTAGTTTATACTCTAAAATTTTAGTCTGGCCACCTGAACTAAAAATAATTTTTACATTGTTACATAATTGGCTATATAGTTGTAAAAAGAAGCTACTTTAGTAGCAACAAAAATGTATATGATCACCAAACCAAAATTTTCTATTGGCCCTTTGCCAAAAAAAAAAAAAAACTTTGCAACTCTCCGATTCTAGAATATTGTTTACAGAATACTTTTCAAGGAGTGTTGCATTTTCACATATTGTATATGGCCTAGATTAAATTAAGCCAAGAGTGGCAGCTTCTCCTCATCTGTAATCCTAATCCTTAAACTGGGAATTTTTTTAAGTGTGATTATTAAATATGTGGCATGAAGAAGCAGCTGATAAAGTCAATTTCATTGTTAGTCTGGACATTAATTGATGGAAACTATGCTTGATTTCTCAGATATTGGAATACCTGGCTCCTACGTTTATTAGAAACGGCACTGGCTGAGACTTGCTTCTTTGGAAACAAACCAGGTATAGGCTTGATTGGCTGGATGTTAAATACTCACTTTAAGTGCATTTAAAACTGACACTTGCATAGCAGTAATTATATTCCAGGTGTTGTGTTATGGGTTTTTTTCTCTGAGCATGTCTCCTTGTCCACAAAATAGGGATGATAATGATGTTAATAACAGCTTCCTTGTAGAGTTGCTGAGGAGGTCGCTTGTGTTTAAGTTACTTAGCTAAGATGCTTTGGTTCAGTTCAGTTCAGTTCAGTCGCTCAGTCGTGTCCGACTCTTTGCGACCCCATGAATTGCAGCACGCCAGGCCTCCCTGTCCATCACCAACTCCCGGAGTTCACTCAGACTCACATCCATCGAGTCAGTGATGCCATCCAGCCATCTCATCCTCTGTCATCCCCTTCTCCTCCTGCCCCCAATCCCTCCCAGCATCAGAGTCTTTTCTAATGAGTCAACTCTTCCCATGACGTGGCCAAAGTACTGGAGTTTCAGCTTCAGCACATTGTCACAAAGACTTAAAAGTTCCATTGACCCTAAATAAAGTGAACTACAAGATTTATGGTAGCTTTTAAGCAGCGTTCAATTTTAATTTGCAGTATAAAAAATGTTTTATTAATCTTCATTTCGGTCTGGACTTAATCTGTTCAAAAATTCAAACCCTTATGAGTGAGGAGGATCAGAATAATTTAGAAAGGGAGAAAGAGACAAGAAGAATGAAATTAAAGAATCTAAGAACTAGAAAAGCTTCCACCCTTTTCTTACCTGAAAGTAGAATCGAAATTTGGAGGTAGTCAAAGTAGTTTCTCCCTTATTTGGCTTCATTTGGATCAATTTAACCAATTTGTGTGGTTTTGAAGGAATCTCTCTGGGGTAATCATCAACTGCATGTTAATTATGACACTACTTTCAAAGGTCAACAAACAAAATAACCCAAATCAAAATGACATGTCACTCATTATAAACTACATTGATTCATTCCTCATACTACGTATATCTCCAGGGTTACTTGTTTTCTTCCTAGGGAGTGGGCCAGGATGCACCTGTCTGATGGGGAGTTCCACACAGATCCACACTACTGGTTCACTCTTGTGACTAGTTTCCATCCACTGCCCTGGGCCAGGCCTGATTCAGTTCTCCCACAGGCTCATGGCCCTTGGTTTTCCCCTTTCAGCATAAATGCATTGCTCTCTTACCAACCCCATAGGCGTATGGCTTCAAATATACAGCAGTTAAGTAGTATGGGTCTTTCTGCCTGGCAGGGGCCCAGCATTTGACCTATAAGGGAATCAGGTAAAGCTACATTATTTTCAAGCTACAACATTTTCACTTTTTCTTGAGCTTTCAGTGAACTCATGTACTTTCCCATCTGTCTAAAGCCTTTTTATTTTACCCAGATCTGTCTTTCCCCAAGTTCCGGGGCTCTGAAGTGGTAACTGTTACACTGACTATATTTGAAACTCCATCCTAATATCATCAACTATTACTCACATTCATTGTCTAAAGTAGCTTCATGTCCATCTCCCAAGAGAAGTATCTACTTCTTAAGGGACAAGGGTTCTATTGTGGAACACTATCATTTTGGTAATACTAGCAAGCAATGAGATAAAGATGGAATTATCTGCAATCATCCAGAGTCAACTTGCTGGCAACATTTTAGTGGATCTCCCCACAGTGTTTGCCTTATATACTCCCCACAGTGTTTGCCTTATATATATTTTTTCTTTCAGAAACAGGATCATTTAATACAATTCTGTCTACCACACTGCTTTTTTATGATCTTTCATATAAGTGTGGTTTAATTTAATTAACAAATCTGCTGTTGTCCACAGGCTCCATTCCAGGAGGATTTTCATGTGGAAGGTGAATGGACACCACCTAGAGACTAGAGACACTGAGAACAAAGACCCCTGTGTTGCACCGTCTCTTGAGTGAGAGGGCAAGTGTGCTTTTGAGTGTGGGATATTTGAGTTCTTTTGTGTGAGGTTTCTTTGAAACTGTTCATTTCCATTCACGAAACAAATGGTGCCATAGAATGCCTGGCACTAAGGTATGTAAATGACTTATTGAAACCTTCTTGACATTTGTGCTATCTCACAACATATGTACTTCAAGGCGATACTAGAGCGTTGTAATAAAGTGGACTTTTGATGACATATGATCTGACAAAGCGTTTAGTTGTGTGAAATATCTTTCAAAGATGACACAAATTTAGTAATATTTAGTACTATATGTTTTAGATAAGGATTTCTTCATACTACTTGGATACAAAAATGTCATATAATTTGAAGCCCTCACTTGCAAAGGGCAGCAATAAGTGTTATGTATTAGCCACTGGAGGGCCCTTTACTATTTAGACTGTACCAGGGCCCAAAGTCTTAACTCTGAGAAAATATTCAAGGGAATGTGGGGAACTTTTGATTTCTAGTCTGTTGGTTCCCTTTGAAGATGCTTGAACTCCACTGACCCTGGGCTGGGCTGGCTGCATTGAACTTACTTAGCACTGCTACTCTCAAAAGCTATGTCCATGGTATATAACTTCCCATGGGGCCATTATGTTTTCTCCCTTCCAAGATGCCTCTGTCTCATGGATGCTGAATGAGTAGAGTGATAATATGTTATATTAGCTACCATCCTAACTAGAAAACCCAGCTACCTCAGTGGATCCAGAATCCATCTTTTCTTCAAGCTTGGCAGTTCATCCTTAGAGCCTTGTTGGGTCTCTGTCATTTAGTCAAACAAAGTGGTGATGAAAGGGGTTATTCAAACTGCTTTATCTGCACCTGGCTTGAAACATGTACACAGTATCATTCCAACTGTGAACCAGACAATATGACTCAAGACAAATGTCAGACTGTACTTCTATATAGAGAGACTTTCCATTTTTAACAAGACACTCCAGTCATCTCTCTTTAAAAAGACCCCCTTCACAGCACACAGAACTTTAAAAAAAAGGCACAGGGACATGGCAGATTATGCTAACAGTATTTGAATAAAATGTATTTAAGGGAAATGCTAATTGTAGAGAATGTCTGGCATTTTAAGAGAAAAAATTGCACTTGTTGAACTAAGTTTTGTCCTTTTTTTATGGAGAGTGAAAATATTTTATAGCGCTTTAAATTTCCTTAAGCAGCAACTGTTCTTTAGCAAATCTGGAAAAGCTTCATGGATGAGGCAAGACCCTGGTCAAATTGAGAAATTTTCATGTTTCCCTTGGGAAACGGATTTGAATAGTCTTGCTGAAAAGCAGAGGTGTAGAGGTGATCTCTCTTTGCTATGCTGTGCACAGTTGATTTGGTTCCTATGACGATTCCTGTCTGTGTCTCAGCACTGAAGTTGTGCCATCTTCTCAACTGATGAGAATGGATACTGCTGACAGTAATAATAGCAACAGGAATAGTGATGGCACCCCACTCCAGTACTCTTGCCTGGCAAATCCCATGGACGGAGGAGCCTGGTAGGCTGCAGTCCATGGGGTCACGAAGAGTCGGACACGACTGAGCGACTTCATTTTCACTTTTCACTTTCATGCATTGGAGGAGGAAATGGCAACCCACTCCAGTATTTTTGGAGAATCCCAGGGATGGGGGAGCCTGGTGGGCTGCCGTCTATGGGGTCGCACAGAGTCAGGCACAACTGAAGTGACTTAGCAGCTTTGTTTGCTGTGTGACTGAACCTGGCTATTACCATGAATCTCTAAAGTCTCAGGTTAAATACCACTGTTTACTACAATATTTTCTGTTTTTTTCACACAAAATTGATCCTCTTTAGGTTTTCCAAAATGGTTGTTTTTTGTGTGTTCCATTACATGTGAAAAGTTTTCTCATAAAACTTACACAAAATGTACATAATTCCATAGCTCCAGAAGGAGTAGTTTGAGAAGCATGGTGCTAAATATTTGATCACAGCTCACCGAGTGCCTACCTAGTAAGGTATCAGATGGTGTTCTGTGAGGAGGAATTTCTGAAGCCTGTAATAAAGGGAGATTTGGGGAGCACCACTCAGGTAGCAATCACCTTATCCAGTTCAGTTCAGTTCATTTCAGTCACTCAGTCATGTCCAACACTTTGCAACCCCATGAATCGCAGTACGCCAGGCCTCCCTGTCCATCACCAATTCCTGGAGTTCAGACTCACGTCCATCGAGTCAGTGAGGCCATCCAACAATCTCATCCTCTGTCGTCCCCTTCTCCTCCTGCCTCCAATCCCTCCCAGCATCAGAGTCTTTTTCCAATGAGTCAACTCTTTACGTGAGGTAGCCAAAGTACTGGTGTTTCAGCTTTAGCATCATTCCTTCCAAAGAAATCCCAGGGCTGATCACCTTATTAGTTGTATCTTACTGTAACAAAAAGTTGTTGGGGCCTCCCTGAAGGTTCAGTGATTAAGACTCCATGCTTCCAATGCGGGAGACACAGATTTGATCCCTTGTCAGGCAACCTAAGACCTTGCACGTCACATCACAAAAAGAAAAATTTCTTCTGACTGGGCCTTTGAAATTAGTGCCAAGCTCAAGTTACACGTTACACTCTTTTGTTTATTGCAGGTAGAAAAATACCTTCTAGATAGCTGAGAAGATGAAATGATAATTGAGATATATTTAGTGTTCTCTGAAATTTCTGTAAATATTACCTAATATTCTAAAAGCATTTACCTAGGTTTGGATTGATCTGTATGAGTTATAAACTAGCTTCTGCTTTTCCATGTAAACATAGCTTGGAGTAACCACTGACTGCATCTTAATTTTGGACACTGATCAGCATTAAAAACTGAGAATAAATTAATCAAAGACAAAACTGCACATGTCATGGAGAGTAAACCATTCTTCCTTAAAGTCACTTTTCCCAGAGTTACTGATCCTCTGCCTTGGGGATAGGTCAGAATTCTTCCATCACATGCTCAGTTCAACTCAACACCTGGCATGTAGGTGCAATGTGCAGTTCCCGTGCAGCGTCCCATGACAGGCGTAGGGGCTTTTCGCACAGGCAGAGGTCACTGTCTGTCTGCAACAGCGTGTTGTTCCTTAACTTTCCCTGAGCCGAGAGACTTCAGTTACATAGACTGGCATGCACACAGTGAGGTGGTTGCGTTTAATGGCCTTGCAGCACACAGAGCTCATCAGTCCAATGAGCCGCCGCTTCTGCCATCACTCTTTGGTGGTGGCCCTAGGAAAGCCCTAGGTGAAACTGTAATGTTAGTGTGAGACAACATAATGTATCTTGTGAGACGATTGCTTTTTCAAATTGTATATGCTTTGGAGAAGTATTTCAGAGAACTCTTGCTTCCCGACGAATCTCTAGACTAGAAACAGGAGAAGTTATTTTTAATATTGTATATTATTTAACCCAATATACCCAAAATATCATTATCTCAAGGTGTAGTATTAAAATTATTAATGGGATATTTTACATTTTTAATACTAAATCTTTGAAATCTTGTACGTATTTATAGTTAAAGCACACTCCAGTTTGAACCGGCCACATTTCAAGTGCCCCCAAAGTCACACGTGGCTGATGGCCAATGTTTTGAACAGCACAGTTCAAGACCTTTTTCTCTTACTCAGACCTGTCCTTTCCTAAATTTCCTGGGATCTGAAGTGGCTAGTATAATATACAAATTCCATTTAAAGCCCTGTTCCTAATTTCTGCCCCTGGTGATTAAACAAATCACTACTTGATTAACATAATCATAAGGCCTACTCTTCCCAAACTGTATCTATTCTTCAGAGGAGAAACAGTTTTTTGTCCTATTACAGAAGTAACATGCTTATTGGGTTGATCAGAAAATACATTTAAGCAAGAGGAGAAAAATTTGAGTACTCCCTAATCCCACTTTCCAGAGATAACTACACACCCTGTTTTAGTGGCCATTCTGAAAGATTTCATGTGTATACCTTTACCCAGAAATGAGATTATATGGTGCACATTGTTATAATTATTGTCATCTATAACTTCAGTTTAAGTGATCTCTAACGTAATGGATATTATTGTGTTGTTTAGTTGCTAAGTTATGTCTGACTTTTTTGTGACCCCATGGACAATAGCCACCGCTGGGCTCCACTGTGCATGGGATTTCCCAGGTAAAAATACTGGAGTGCATTGCCGTTTCTTTCTTCAGGCTATCTTCTCAACCCAGAGATCGAACCCGTTTTTCTTTCTCGGCAGGCAAATTCCTCACTACTGAAGCCACGGATATTATATCTCAGTTTATTTAACCAGTCAGCCCAGAGGTTATCAGAAATGAGAACTTGCTGTAGACAAGAAATGAATATTATCTGGATATACCTTAAGAGTAGTCCTACCACTCAGGAAGGACATGAGTGCATTGGTGATTAAATGAGGGGTGGGTGAATTGTGCTAAGTGGAGGAATCTTTAGGATTAGATATTTCTGCAGATCGAGTGAAGGATGCCAGCACGTGCAGAGTGCCCATGGTGTGTGTGTTTTGAATGTGTCAGCTCTCCGGTAGTCATTCCAGAGTGAGAATAGTCACTTATGAGGCTATGGTGTATTGCTCAGACTACCACCCCCACTTCAGCTTCTAGGCACTCATTCTCCTAGCTGCTAACAAAACACAGATTAATTCTTCTCCAGGAAGGAATTGCCTTATGAGGGACTCAACCATGATCAAGGTCATGCCCACTTCCCTGGGAGACCTCTTGGCCAATGATTGATCGATGAGGGCAAGAGGGATAATAACTGCCTGCCTCCTTACCCCACACTGAGATAAATCCTCAGGCCTCTCCCAGTTCCAGAGCTCTTTGTGGAATCTGTGGAGGCTTGTGTGGGGACTGCATCACCACTTTCATCCCTTGGCCCAGTCCTGCTCTCTCCACCCTCCACAGGCGTATCTCTCAAGAGCATCTTCCAATAATGCAGTTAACGTGCACATCTCTAGTTTACTCTGTTTCTCAGGGAACCTAGTCTGTGACAGACATTTAAACTTTTATTGATCTGACAAAGAGTTTATGTGTATATTTTCCAGAAATGACTCAACTATTCTAATTGTTAATAGTTACAGATTTCTCCACAATACTGGTGTTACTGAAAATGTCACAATTTCCCTTCTAAGTGAGATCTAGCTTGGATTTCTTGCTTGAGAAGGCAACTAAAAGTGTTCTATATCTCTCCTTCTTTATGGCTCTTTCCAGGCTTCCCTGGTGGCTCAGATGGTGAAGAAATCACCCTGCAATGTGGCAGACCTAGGTTCAGTCCCTGGGTTGAGAAGATCCCCTGGAGGAGGGCATGGCAGCCCATTCCAGTATTCTTGCCTGGAGAACCTCATAGATAGAGGAGCCTGGTGGCTACAGTCCGTGGGGTCACATAAGAGTCAGACACCACTGAAGCTACTTAGCATGCATGCACGGCCCTTTCCTTACCATGTGGGCTGTACCAAGATCCCAGGTCTCTGGTCTGACAAAAAGTTGACAGGGAGGTGGGGAGGCCCATGAATCAAGGCAAATTAGAAGTGGTCAAACGAGATGGCAAGAGTGAACATCGACATTCTAGGAATCAGCGAACTAAAATGGACCGAAATGGATGATTTTAACTCAGATGACCATATGTATATCTACTACTACAGGCAGGAATCCCTTAGAAGAAATGGAGTAGCCATCATGGTCAACAAAAGAGTCCGAAATGCAGTACTTGGATGCAATCTCAAAAATGACAGATCTCTGTTCGTTTCCAAGGCAAACCATTCATATCACAGTAATCCAAGCCTATGGCCCAACCAGTAACACTGAAGAAGCTGAAGTTGGACAGCTCTATGAAGACCTACAAGACCTTTTAGAATTAATACCCCCAAAACATGTCCTTTTCATTATAGGGAACTGGAATGCAAAAGTAGGAAGTCAAGAAACACCTGGAGTAACAGGCAAATTTGGCCTTGGAATACAGAAAGAAGCAGAGCAAAAGCTAATAGAATTTTGCCAAGAGAATGCACTGGTCATAGCAAACACCCTCTTCCAACAACACAAGAGAAGACTCTACACATGGACATCACCAGATGGTCAACACCAAAATCAGATTGATTATATTCTTTGCAGCCAAAGATGGAGAAGCTCTATACAGTCAGCAAAAAAACAAGACCAGGAGCTGACTGTGCCTTAGGATCATGAACTCCTTATTGCCACATTCAGACTTAAATTGAAGAAAGTAGGGAAAACCACTAGACCATTCAAGTATGACCTAAATCAAATCCTTTATGATTATACAGTAGAAGTGAGAAATAGATTTAATGGACTAGATCTGATAGACAGAGTGCCTGATGAACTATGGACGAAG
>SJYV01031758.1:664274-686837 GCA_006410875.1 Neotragus pygmaeus | reverse complement strand
ACACACACACACACACACGTACATACATGTATGTTGTTGTTCAGTCACTAAGTTGTGTCTGACTCTTTGTGATCCCATGGACTGCAGCACACCAGGCTTCCCTGTCCTTCACTCTCCTGGAGTTTGCTCAAACTCATGTCCATTGAGTCATTGATGCCATCCAGCCATTTTACCTTCTGTGGCCCCCCTCTTCTGCCCTCAGTCTTTCCCAGCATCAGAGTCTTTTCCAATGAGTCAGCTCTTCACATCAGGTGGCCAAAGTATCATACACAATAGAAAAGCAAAGTACAAATATAGAATATTTAGATTAGAAAATATTTAATACATCGATGAAATAGAACATGACTATCTCCTCCCCCCACCTAAACTCCACCATGGGGACAGAAATGTCACTATTTTGTATCACCAGAAAGCCTTGGTAACCTAAAAATTACTTTATGTCTTGCCTCCTCTGCTCTGTTACTTTGGGGAAAGTGTGGAACTAGTGTTCCACTGACATATGAAAGTGTCTAGTAATATGTTAGACTGCCTGAGGGGGCATTTTGCTCTAGAGAAAGTTCTTTCAACAACATGAAACATGATAATAATCTTGAGAGCAAGTAGAAGCGAGTCTTGGATAAGAAACAATACTGTACTTTTAGCCCTTTGACCCCCAACAATAGCTAAAGAACAAAATACATTCTTCCTCCATTATTTTGCTTTTTTTTTTTTGTCGTTATTGACCTGTATCTGCATCCTTTCTTCTTTTTCTCTCTGATATTAAAGATTTCATGCTGTAGTCTACACATTCAGGGTTGGAACTGTGTGATGATTGCCAGCTACAATAGCAGAGCAGTTCGGAGAACTGAGAATGTTTTACTGAGGAATAGTCATGTAGAAAGTGGCCTGAGTAGAAAGAAGCAAGAATCCTACCTTTGGGGGCATCTGTCTAGAGTGGGGATCAACAAACTCCTTCCGTAAAGGGCCAGAAAGTAAACATTTTAAGCATGCAAGCCATGCGGTCTTCTTCCTAACTAGGAAACTCTCTCCCTTGAAGCATTATAGCATTAAAAGAAAACAAATTAATATTCCAAATAAATATTGGCTATATTCCAATAAAGCTTTATTTTGAAAAACAGATGGTGGGGTTTGGGCCCATGGATTGGGCCCATGAGCTGTGGTTTCCTGACCCCTGATCTAGAGAACCCTTGGCTTCTGTCCTAGTCTTGACCATCAATGTATTTTATAACAGGTCTCTATCTAGGCCCTCTATCTTCAGTTGACTTCTCACCATTCTGTCCTCCACACAGCAGCCAGAGGGATTTTTCTAAAGCTCACTTGAGATCATTGAGTCATTTATGTGATTCAATTCTTTCATTTTTGCTGCTGCTGCTGCTACTAAGTTGCTTCAGTCATGTCTGACTCTGTGCGACCCCATAAACAGCAGCCCACCAGGCTCCCCTGTCCCTGGGATTCTCCAGGCAAGAACACTGGAGTGGGTTGCCATTTCCTTCTCCAATGCATGAAAGTGAAAAGTGAAAGGGAAGTTGCTCAGTCATGTCCGACTCTTCGTGATCCCATGGACTGCAACCTACCAGACTCCTCCATCCATGGGATTTTCCATGCAAGAGTACTGGAGTGGGGTGCCATTGCCTTCTCTGTCTTTAATTCTTACATCATTCATATTTGTCACTTGGACATGCCTGCTGTCTCACAGTCTGGTTTATTTGCTATCCTTCTCAGACGAGGCTCCAAACCACACCTACTGTTGAAAACTGACTCTACTAGAGCATCATCAGGGCCCCAGATGCTACAAACTACATCTAAATATGGCCCAAACTAAATACTATCCCTTCCCATCAACACTGAGGCCTCTTGAGCATAGGAGAATGAAACCTCCTTCCTCTCAGTCTAGAATTTCCTTTATGTGGGTAGATCTAGTAAGGGATCTCATATGGTTTAGGTTTCCAGAGATAATATTTATTCTAACCTGAAATGCTGGACTGGAAGAAACACAAGCTGGAATCAAGATTGCCGGGAGAAATATCAATAACCTCAGATATGCAGATGACACCACCCTTATGGCAGAAAGTGAAGAGGAGCTGAAAAGCCTCTTGATGAAAGTGAAAGAGGAGAGTGAAAAAGTTGGCTTAAAGCTCAACATTCAGAAAACGAAGATCATGGCATCTGGTCTCATCACTTCATGGGAAATAGATGGGGAAACAGTGGAAACAGTGTCAGACTTTATATTTTTGGGCTCCAAAATCACTGCAGATGGTGACTGCAGCCATGAAATTAGAAGATGCTTACTCCTTGGAAGAAAAGTTATGACNTGAAGATCATGGCATCTGGTCCCATCACTTCATGGGAAATAGATGGGGAAACAGTGGAAACTGTGTCAGATTGTATTTTGGCACTCAAAAATCACTGCAGATGGTGACTGCAGCCATGAAATTAAAAGATGCTTACTCCTTGGAAGAAAAGTTATGACTAACCTGGATAGCATGTTGAAAAGCAGAGACATTACTTTGCCAACAAAGGTCTGTCTAGTCAAGGCTCTGGTTTTTCTAGTAGTCATGTATGGATGAGAGAGTTGGATTGTGAAGAAGGCTGAGCACTGAAGAATTGATGCTTTTGAACTGTGATGTTGGAGAATACTCGAGTCCCTTGGACTGCAAGGAGATCCAACCAGTCCATTCTGAAGGAGATCAGTCCTGGGTGTTCTTTGGAAGGAATGATGCTAAAGCTGAAACTCCAGTACTTTGGCCACCTCATGTGAAGAGTTGACTCATTGGAAAAGACTCTGATGCTGGGAGGGATTGGGGGAAGGAGGAGAAGGGGACGACAGAGGATGAGATGTCTGGATGGCATCACTGACTTGATGGACATGAGTTTGAGTGAACTCCGGGAGATGGTGATGGACAGGTAGGCCTGGGGTGCTGTGATTCATTGGTTTGCGAAGAGTTGGACATGACTGGGCGACTGAACTGAACTGAACTGAACTGCACTGGGGAGGCCCTGCCCGGGCCTTAGCAGTCTTCTCCCTGGAGGCAGGCGGTCCCCTTGTGGCACCCCTTGCCCTGTGCCGGCCTGGGCCCTGCCATGCTCTCTGTACTCCTGTGGCTCCACAGCTCCCCACGTGCAGCAAAAATGCTCTACAACCTATTTCCGTCCTAGAAATTCCAGGCTTTATTCAGTCATTTCCTTATTCATGATGAGCGGATTTTATTCTTTAAACAGCAACAGTTGGTTGTCAGCCAGTTGGAAGGAGCCTCAGGAAAGTGGCCGAGCCTTAAATGAGTTGGCTAACTTTCACGTTTCCCCTGAAGAGGCAACAATTATAAATATCTCTACCCAAGAAGCAGAGGTGTGGAAGTAGCCTCCGGTTCCTGTGCTGGAAATAATGGGTGGCTCAATTTTTATGGGGATTCCTACATTTTTTCCCTGTTTTAGAAATTCCCCAGACGTCATTGATGACAGATGGATCAGACATGGTATGATTCAGTCATTGTTGTGGGTTGAATTGTTTCTCCCCAAAATATCTGTGGAAGATCTAACACCAGTACCTCAGAACTGGAGTTCTTGTGACCAAGTTTAGAAAAATAGCATCTTTATAGATGAAATTGGTTAAGACGAAGTCATATGGGAGTAGGGTAGACTCTTAATCCAATAAGACATGCATCTTTTTAAGAAGAGATGAAACACAGAGGCACAGATACAGGAGGGAGAATGCCATGCATAGGGGCAGGCAGAGACTAAGTTGCAGCTGTAAGCCAAGGAACTCCCAGAGCTTCCAGCAAGTGACCAGAAGCCAGGAAGAGGCGAGGAAGGATACTTCCTACAGGTTTCAGAGGAAGCACGGCTCTGCTGACATCTTCGTTTTAGACTTCTAGCCTCCAGAGTCAGGAGACAATTTCTGTTTTCTATTTCTCAAAAGACATCATAAAACTATGAAAAGCAAGTCACAGGGGAGACAGGTGCAGTACTTAAAAGTGACCGAGAAGTAGTGTTCAATGTGTGTATATATGTGCAAGAGAAAGAAATGACACAATAATATACTTTTCAAAAATTTAAAAGAATTTTATAGAAGAAAGCTGCATGATTACACACAAAATTGCTACCCCTCAATTATCAAGGACAGGAATGCAAATTAACATGATAATTTACTATTTTAAAATCACTGTATTAGTATCAAGGGCTGCCATAACAAGGAATTACAGACCACAGGTCTTAAATAGTGGAAATTTATTTCTGCACAGATCTGGAGTTAGGAGTCCAAATCCAGATGTTGGCAGTGTTGACCTCTAAGGGACTCTTCTCCTTGGCTTGCAAGTGACCATCATCATCATATTGTCTTCCCTCTGTGTGTGTCTGTTCTAATCTAATCTCTTCTTTATTATTATTTTTTCTAATCTCTTCTTATAAGGATACCAGTCACATCAGATTATGGCCCCCTCTAATAACCTCATTCAACCTTAAATACCTCTTTAAACTGGCAATCATGGATGGTAAAGAAGGCTAAGTGCCAAAGAATTGATGCTTTCAAATTGTGGTATAGGAGAAGATTCTTGAGAGTCTCTTGGACAAGGATATCAAACCAATCAATCTTAAAGAGAATCAACCCTGAATATTCATCGGAAGGACTGTTGCTGAAGCTCAACCTCCAGTCATTTGGCCACCTGAGCCAACTTATTGGAAAAGACCCTGATGCTGGGCAAGATTGAAGGCAAAAGGAGAAGAGGGCAGCAGAGGATGAGATGGTTAAATAGCACCACCAACTCAATGGACATGAATTTGAGCGAACTCTGGGAGATAGTGAAGGACAGTGGAACCTGGCGTGCTGCAGTCTATGGGTTTGCAAAGAGATGGACACGACTGAGACACTGAACAAAAACAGCAACTGCTTTAAAAGATCTTGTCCCTAAATATAGTCACATTCTGAGCCACTACAGGTTAGGATGTCACATTGTGAATTTGGGGAGGGCACAATTCAGCCCACAGCACTCACCATATTAGCAATATTTTAACATCTGGGGCATCCCTGGTGGCTCAGTGGTAAACAACCCACTTGTCAGTGGAGNAACTGAACTGAACTGAACTGAAGTTCACGTAGCTAGTAATGGTCAAAATACTTGCTTCAAGGTGGCTGTAGATATCCCTGTAATCAAATAAACACTTCCCCAAAGACTTGCACCCCAACGAAGGATGCAGAAAAAAGAACTTCGGTTGATTGTAGGAAACCAGCGGGGCTGCCATTCCTCAGTGTGGTGGAGGGCATGGCTTGGCCTCCCCTATCCGAGCCCTCTTCTCTTCCCCAGGGCCTTCCTCTAGTGTAGACTCTGGTCCCTAACAGTTACATTCCTGACTCCCGTGCAACCATTTTCCAGGTGCAAATTTGCTCCCTTTACTTAGATGCACCTGTGCATCTCTGGGAAGGCAGGAGTGAGCTGGGTGGTTCCTACAGATGTTGAGTCTGTGGCTGCCGCAAGCATGGCTTTGAGAAGTTCAGCTTCTCTGTCACAGCGCCCTAGCATCCCCACACTCGCTCCCTGGGTGTCAGCAGACAGCCATGTGTTAGTGGCGATAACCTACTCAGCTTGCCACTGGCTGGTCACTCTCATTGCAGGTGGAGAGGCAGTTGCTGCGGCTGTGCCTTGGGTCCATCTTTCTAATACCTACTTCTCTGCATTAAATCCCTTACTGCATAAAATATCTGGCCTGATTCTGTTTTCCTGCATCTGATCCTGACAGTACACCTGGATTCCCAAGCAAAGACTAGTAACTTCTAACAGTTGGCAGTACATGCCTCGGGGAAGGGAGCTGACCACTCAGCACAGATGGTCCGGGCAAGGATACAGACCATTCTGTTCTCTTGTGTGATACTTGCTATGAAGTGTTACAGTTACTGTAAGGGAATGGGATGCTCATCAGGATCAACTGGCAATCTCTTAATATGTGTTTAACCTGTACAATGGAATGTATCTTTGTCTCTTTAAAATGTGTGTTATTACCGTTCTCTGCAGCCTTTTCGGATTTTCCCACCTACTCACCCCCAGCCTTTTTTCATTTGTTTCCTTGTGGTTCGATATTTAGCCCATTCTTATACCCATGGCCTTCTAAAGGTATTGCCTGTGTTCTTGAAAAAAAAAATCCTCAAATCTATTAGGAACTTCCTGAGAACATAGGTCTGCCTTCTTCATCAGTATATCCCCAGGGTGTAACATGGTAAGTGGAGCAAATACTCAATACACGTTTACCTAGTGCGTGAAGGAACACTTCCTTTCGAGGTGTTATTCTATGTGGATACCTGACCATGACTATTAAAGTGACCGTGCTGGTGATCATAGTGGATAAATTCAGGAAAATACCTCTCCTTGGAGAATTGCCACAATGAGGCAAATTCTGTCCAGGTACCAAAGACCCAGGGAACTAGGGAAATATTATGCTCTTTTTTTTTTTTCCAGAAATGAGGCAATTACTGTAAAAGATGTATTATGCAATCATCTTAGTAACCCAAACAGGGCTGTGAGCATACACTGTGATTACAAAGACAGACAAATTTTGCAAACAAGTGATTTTCCAAGAGATACAAACAGTTCCTGCTATTAATGAGGCAGAGATGATGCTGCTCTGCCTGATTGTCTTTGCCAAGGAAGAGGCAGCTGAAAATGTGCAGTCGACTTAGCGGGTCACAAGCATGTTTACTGGTGATCTCATGTAATCCTCCCCAGCGAGGCCCTGGTTATCACCTGCCCCCTTGTAGGTGAGGACCTGCAGCTGTAGAAATGACACTATTGGTAAATGACACATAGGTCCTTGGAGCTGGGTCCCTTAGCCACAAGCTCTCTCTCTTTTCACTTCATCCCTGTTTCCCTGTTCTGGCCAGATGCACAGAGTGAACCTCAGTTGCCAAAAGGGCCACCATGACCTAGCCACTCTCTGCAGAATCTGAGTTCTGGGTTTGCTCTTGAAAGCCCCTGAGTTCTGGTTGTTTCCCCAGCCACTGTGATGGATTTGGAGTCTCAAAGCATGGATTTCTCACAGCTTCAGATCCATTTAGCTTGGATGGTTACTTTCTGGTAAAGTGGAAACTGCAAGGGCCCCGTAGAAGATTAAGGTAAAATTCATATCACTGTTTTTGTGCTGAGAACATAATGTCTGGAACCAAGGAAGAAGAGTTGGTTACGTCTTTATGGATCTGTCCTCTCCAAGGATGCTGCCTTGCTCTCTGGACACCAGCTTTAAGAAGGACATTGATGGGTTACAATATGACATCAGAGGAAGGGCAGGAGAGAAAAAGAGCACATTTCCCCCCACCCCCATCTCCTCTCAGTGCCTCCACGAGCAGACTCTGCCCTGCTCCAGGCTTGGACACCATGGAGACCTTACTCCATCCTCCATCTCTACCCTGGTGGCTCTGTCCCATCCTTCATCTCTCCTTCAGCCTCCTGTTGCCCTCCCTTCCTGTAGCTTCTTGTTAGAGCACTCTGTTCTTTTCCTTCCCCTCCCCTGTTGCGAGTTGTAATAATGTTTTTATTGCTTTGCTCAGTGTAAAATCTGTGTCTTCAATTGTTTGCAAGTTTTAGTTCAGAAAGGTTTTGCTCAACACCTTAGCCCCTGCACTTTTCCAGCATGGCAAATGGGTGGATCTCAATAAGTATCTGTTGAATGAACAGATGAATACATGAGTGCATGAAGGATGGATGGATGGATGGATAAATTCATGGATGAGTCCCAAGTATTGGATGATGATGGGTATCCAGATTGGAGAAGAGATGATAAAAGATTGAGCCCATGGGAACTAGGCTCCAGATAAAAAGTGTGCTCAGATGTCTTCTTTATGCCTCATTCTCAGACCCAAATAGGGACCAGTTAATGAAAGCATTAGGAGGAAGATTATTGCACTGAGATTCTACACATGGAAGAGCTATTCAAAAGGGAAATGAACTGCCAGAGAAGCAATGATTTCTCTGTTTCTGGAGCATTCAAGAACCAGCCAGATGTGACAAAGAATCTGCCTGCCAGTGTCAGAGACACTAGTTCGATCCTTGGGTCACAAAGATCCCCTGGAGTAGGAAATGGCAACCCACTTCAGTATTTTCCACTTACCTGGAAAATTCTGTGGACACAGGAGGCTGGTGAGCTATAATCCATGTGGTCTCAAAGAATTGGACATGANAGAGACACTAGTTCGATCCTTGGGTCACAAAGATCCCCTGGAGTAGGAAATGGCAACCCACTTCAGTATTTTCCACTTACCTGGAAAATTCTGTGGACACAGGAGGCTGGTGAGCTATAATCCATGTGGTCTCAAAGAATTGGACATGATTCAGTGACTGAGCACAGATGATCACTTGCCAGAAGTGCTGAGGGGTGGGAAGGAGACTTCTGGATAAAAAGGGGTTGATCCAGATGGTACCTGAGAACACCTCTTACTCTCTGTTTCTGTAACTCCAGGTGCTTTTTCTTCTGTTGAGCTGGAGGTGGCATTAATATCTTTTGCTGTTTTATTTTTTTCTAAAAATTCTGTTAGCTAACATGTTTCTCTACTCTGCTTTCTCCCTTTCCTGGGAATATAGATGAGGTCTTGTCGGAAAACTTCCTGGACTATAAGAACCGCGGAGTCAATGGCTCTCATCGGGGCCAGATCATTTGGAAGATTGATGCCAGCTCTTACTTTGTAGAACGTGAGTACTTTTCCCATTCCTGTTGCTCGGGATGAAGCAGAATGCAGCTGCTTTTGTTCTTTGCTATGCTGTATTGCCTTCTCTTAGAAATGTGTCATATAATAAATGTTAGACACAATCATTGACTGTATGGTCCTAGTCTACACTGGAGGTTTGGTGGAAGAGCCCTTCCTTATGACACACCCATTTTCTTCTTTTGAATTTTAACTAAATGAGAAATAAGACATAATTTAAGGTCTAAATACAGTATCAGACGTGAACACAACTTGAAATTTGTTATCTTTTTAGAGTCAAGAAAATAAGTGTTAAGATACAAGAAATCTCAGGTTACATGAAATCTCATGACTGTGTCTTCATTCTGCATGAACCAATGTGAAAAGGGGGGATTTGTGTGTAAATTAATTTACTACTGGTGCCATTCCTTTCAAAGCAATTCTCCAAGATTTCTGTGACACAGAACATTTCCTCCATGTTCAGTTCAAATAACAAACTATTCAACATAACTGTCTTCATCAGTCGTATAAAGGTACACTTTAAATAAAATCGTCTCCATAAAATATATAAAATATTACTGAGTGAAAGTGTATTCAAACTTGATGAAATTGTAATGTCCTGGAATGACTATGTGACTTACCATGTCATATTCAAAATAATTAAAAGTTGAGCACTTTAGAAAACTGACATTTTTTCAAGTACAAATTTGGAAAGATCTCACTTCCCAGTATACCTCCTGGACTGACAATATCTCATTCTTTTTGGAAAATGGATGAATTTCCATTTTGCAAATATATCATATGAGTGAACAATATACTAGGAATGTAGTTTTCTTCACAAGTATAGCATAATTTTTCAAAAAAGTAAAAATTTATCAAGACAAAGCTTGAGTTTGCAAACAGTTGGAATATTGCCTCAGGGCACACACATAAATCAGATAAATTAAAATGTAATAATAAATTATAGCCTTAGGAGTCAGTGCATTGAGACTGTATAAAATATGCCATAAGAATTTATATTTTTAATGTAAAGTAATTTGCATTTTCAAAATTGTTTTATAGAATAAGTGCCAAATTAAGGAACAGGAAGAGATTGGATGTACAAAATGTTCTAATATGGCTATCAAAGCATATGCAAATCTCAAATCTTCTTGCTATAATATAAAAATACAGAATCCAGGCCATATAAAAATGCAGAATCCCAAGCCATTATCCAGAAGGATAGAGAAGTTTTTGTTACAAATCAAAAATAAGACTCTTTGAAGTCTCTAAGTAACAATAAACACATTAATCTCATTGGCAAAGTATTGCTTCTTAAAATAGAAATAATTTTATAAACTTTGAAAATTGGCTAGATTTTAAATCTTGAAGTATAACAGAAGGACATTTTACCTGGAAATTAAATTAGAATAATAAAATAACAAAGCTTTGTTTTGTCCATTTTTCTCTTTATTTTTTCCTTTTAGTGTTTACTTTTATGAGAGTGGAGGTATATCACTGATTACCTGGAATCTATTTTAGTAACGCATGTCTTTTGGAGTTACGATTCGGTTTAGAATTAGCTAATTGCTATTACATAGGACTTCCCTGGTGGCTCAGCGGTAAAGAAAAGAATCTGCCTGCAATGAAGGAGGCTCAGGTTTGACCCCTGGGTCAGGAAGATTCCCCTAGAGGAGGAAAGTGCAACCCATGCCAGTATTTTCCCTGGGAAATCCCATGAACAGAAGTCTTGTGGGCTACAGTTCTTGGATCGCTAAAGAATCAGACATGATTGAGCGACTAAACAACAACATTGATTTATGTGGTTTTTTGGAAGGCCTGATTAAATCAGATTTTTAAAGTACTAATAAATTATAAACATTCAAAACACATATTTTCTGTATTCTCCAAGTAGTTAAATGCATGATAAAGTACNGAGTGAACTCCGGGAGTTGGTGATGGACAGGGAGGCCTGGCGTGCTGTGATTCATGGGGTCGTAAAGAGTCAGACAGACTGAGCGACTGAACTGAACTGATGGTTTTTCCAGTAGTCATGTATGGATGTGAGAGTTGGACTATAAAGAAAGCTGAGCACCAAAGTATTGTAGCTCTTGAATTGTGGTGTCGAAGAAGACCCTTGAGAGTCCCTTGGACTGCAAGGAGATCCAACCAGTTCATCCTAAAAGAAATCAGTCCTGAATGTTCATTGGAAGGACTGATGTTCAAGCTGATACTCCAATACTTTGGCCACTTGATGTGAAGAACCTTCCCATTTGAAAAGACCATGATGCTGGGAAAAAATGAGGGCAGAAGCAGAGGGGATGACAGAGGATGAGATGATTGGATGGCATCACCGACTCAATGGACATGAGTTTGAGTAAACTCCAGGAGTTGATGATGGACAGGGAGGCCTGATGTGCTGTAGTCCCTGGGGTCGCAAAGTGTCTGACACAACTGAGTGACTGAACTGAACTGACTGTTTTATTGAGGCTGAACTAGAGGCGGTGAGGGGCAGAGTGTGATAGAGGAAACAACATGGAAGAACTTCCAATAGTACTGACAGAAAATGAAGGAGCTCTTAGCTGTTCTAAATGAAGGAAGTAGATGGTTTTGAGCAATGCTTCGATGTAGATGGCAGGCCTTCCCGACAGACATGCAAGTCTGAGATGAGGGGCTGAGGAAGAGGCAGTTCACTGAGCTGAGGACTTCTAGGGAGAGGGGCTGTTGAGGGGACATTTCAGGAGGGTAAGAGTCCCAGCTTGAATATGTTAAATTTGAAATGGCTCCAAGTCTTCAGTCATCAGCTAGGTGGCTGCCTGGGTCCAGCAGGAGCACAAGGGAGTGCCTTAGGCCAAGAGCAGGATTGAGACCCATCATTACTGACATGGAAGGTCACAGAACAAGAAGACAAGGCCCAGCAAGGATTGCAGGCTCTAAGCACCATCTGTTTCAGAATCACCTGAGGAACCTGCTATACTCCACACACTTGCGCTTCTTCCACACCTGAGGATCTGCAGGCACGGCCCCAGAATGTGCCTTTTAAAGCTTCCCAGGTTATTCTTATTTATACAACATTGTAATAATCTCTACTGTTGTGATCATTTGGAAGAGAAAGCTCCTACAGAAAGAAGAAAAAAAAGAGAGAGAGAGAGAAATCAGAAGTAGACAGCTAGGGATACAGCCAAGAGGCTGTGGGGTCCTGGGAACACAGAGATGAGCATCTGTAAGAGAGGCAAGGAGTGGCTGGCCATGCCCCAGGCAGCTGAGAGACATGAGTTCTATCTCAACAGACTTTTTTGGTACCTGGCCCACTTGAATTGCATTCAAGGCAGATGTCAGAACATCTGGCTCCATGGGGGACTCCATGCACTGATAGAAGACACTACAGATGAAGATGGTCTGAGAAATGAGACAAGAATCAGGACTGGAGCCCTGGGTGCAGTGGAAGCAAAAGATGAGTGCCAGCAAAACTTGGGATTCCAGATGAAAGACACAGAACTAGCAAAGCTGGTGGCAGAGGGTATCCAGGGCAGGAGGTCAAAGTGAGCACCTAGAGTCAGTGCCAGAGGGCAACAGGGTAAGCTGTGATGAGAGGTTAGCTCCACTACTTGTTGAGAGGCCTCATGCCAGTGGTGTTGGCCCATCAGGCATGAGGAACAACTAGGGAAATCTTGGAGCTTCACTCGTTGGCTGTGGACTTTGACTTGGAGCAAATTCTGTGGGACTGTACTACGCCCACCACTCTCCACCACAGCCACATGTCCTTAATAAAGTGGATTTTTTAAATTGTAGGTAATGCACATCCACTGAATGAATCCTCTGTGTTTTCCCTGGGTTGGGGGCTGGACGATGCAGAAGCCTTGGACCAAATCCCAACTACCATGGAGATTGTGAACTAGCAGAGGAGGCAGGTGTGAAAGTGATCAAATGAGCAGACTCTCAGGTCTTCAGTGTTCTCATGTAAAGACAGTGTGCACCGTAAACCAATGCTCACATTGCTCTTACCTTTGAAGGCTGGGTGGGATTTTGATCAGCAGAGAGTGAAGTTTCTGGCTGAGAGAACAGTTTGTGTAAAGGAAGAGAGGGCTGGGAGAGCTCGCTGTTTCCAGGACACTGGGTGGTTCGGTGTGGCTAGAACACATGCTAGGATCTTTCTCCCTGCTTACCCATATCTCCGCCTAGAAGAATCACAGCTCCCTGGAGCTCTGTATGCATCAGACTAATTTCATCATCCTCCCCACACAGAATGTTGTTCTTGCCTTTGCCATCCTGATGGCCAGCCTTTCAGCTACCTGGTTACTGCAGCCAGAAACCCAGGTGTCATTGTGAATCCCAACCTGTTCTTTGCCCTATGCCAGCAAAGTCTGGGTCTTCACCCCAAGTTCTGTCCTTCATAACCTTGGCCACTATGCTGGTCCAGGCCTCTAGCCATTACCACTTCCCTGCATCTCTGCTGAAGCCCCGTTGCTGATTGCCCACCCCCAGCTGCCTCCACAGCCTCACATCCATTTTCCACACAAAATCAGCCTCAATCATCTTAATGTTTCAGTCACACAAATCCCTTCAATGACTTCCCATTGCCCTTAGGATAAGATACATACAGCTGAAAGTCATACTTATGTATTGAGTGCTTATTACATGCCAGTCACTGTGCTAAGCATTTAGCATGTGCCATCTAAATGAATTCATTTTTTTTTAATTTATTTATTTATTTATTTTTTGATTTGACTTTACAATACTCTGTTGGGTTTGCCATACATCGACATGAATCCACCACAGGTGTACACAAGCTCCCAATCCCAAATCCCCCTCCCACCTCCCACCCCACAACGTCTCTCTGGATCATCCCCGTACACCAGCCCCAAGCATCCTGCATCCTGCATCAAACATAGACTGGTGATTCGTTTCTTACATAATAGTATATATGCTTCAATGCCATTCTCCCAGATCATCCCGCCCTCTCCTACTCCCTCTGAGGCCAAAAGTCCATTCTCTATGTCTGTGTCCTTTTGTTGTCTCACATACAGGGTCATCATTACTATCTTTCTAAATTCCATATATATGTGTCAGTATGCTGTATTGGTGTTTTTCTTTCTGGCTTACTTCACTCTGTATAATAGGCTCCAGTTTCATCCATCTCATTAGAACTGATTCAAATTTATTCTTTTTAATGGCAGAGTAATACTCCATTGTGTATATATGCCACAGCTTGCTTATCCATTCATCTGTTGATGGACATCTAGGTTGTTTCCATGTCCTGGCTATTATAAACAGTGCTGCAATGAACATTGGGGTACATGTGTCTCTTTCAATTCTGGTTTCCTTGGTGTGTATGCCCAGCAGTGGGATTGCTGGGTCATAAGGCAGTTCTATTTGCAATTTTTTAAGGAATCTCCACACTGTTTTCCATAGTGGCTGTACTAGTTTGCATTCCCACCAACAGTGTAAGAGGGTTCCCTTTTCTTCACATCCTCTCCAGCATTTATTGCTTGTAGACTTTTGGATCGCAGCCATTCTGACTGGTGTGAAATGGTACCTCATTGTGGTCTTGATTTGCATTTCTCTGATGATGAGTGATGTTGAGCATCTTTTCATGTGTTTGTTAGCCATCCGTATGTCTTCTTTGGAGAGATGCCTATTTAGTTCTTTGGCCCATTTTTTGATTGGGTCGTTTATTTTTCTGGAGTTAAGCTGCATAAGTTGCTTGTATATTTTTGAGATTAGTTGTTTGTCAGTTGCTTCATTTGCTATTGTATTCTCCCATTCAGAAGGCTGTCTTTTCACCTTACTTATAGTTTCCTTTGTTGTGCAGAAGCTTTTAATTTTAATTAGATCCCATTTGTTTATTTTTGCTTTTATTTCCAGTATTCTGGGAGAGAGAAGGCCTTTGACAAAATTCAACATCCATTTATGATAAAATTATTTTAAAAAATCTGATCATACTACATGTAGTTGAGGATGGGAGCAATAGAAAATCTTATATACTGCTGTGAGGAAAGTGATTTCACATTAAAACTGAAGGTGCAAATACACTAGAGATGTATTCTAGAAAATCTTTGCACAGGTGACTGAGAAGACCTGTATACCTGAGCTCATACCAGCTGTGGATAAACTGGAAACAGTCCGAGCATCCATCAGCAAGAGAATGAAGCATGTTTACACAATGGAATGCTGTACATCAGTAAGAATGAATGGACTAGAGCTCTACATGTGCACGTACATGAATCTTACAATGTAGAATGAATAAAAAAGCAAACTGTGAAAGAATGTTTAGAATCACTTTTATAAAAAATGGAAAAAATAATTTTTTAGGGAGAAATATGTATATATGTTGTTATTATTTAGTCTCTAAGTCTTCTGACTCTTTTTGACCCCATAGTCTGTAATGCACCAGGCTCTTCTGTCCATGGGATTCTCCAGGCTAGACTACTACAGCGGGTTGCTATTTGCTTCTCCAGGGTATCTTCCCAGCCCAGGGCCTGAACTCAAGTCTCCTGCATTGGTAGGCAGACTCTTTACCACTGAGCCAACAGGGAAACCTCCTTGTGTGTATGCAAAAAAAGTAATATTTAAGGAGGAGGGGAGGGACTTCTGTGGCAGCCCAGTGGCTAAGATGCCTCGCTCAATGCAGGGGGCCCAGGTTTGATCCCTGGTCGGGGAACTAGATCTCACATGCTGCAATGCAGATCAAAGATCTTCCTGCATGCCTGCAACTAACACCTGGCAGTCAAATAAACAAATAAACAAAATAAAGGGGTGGGGGAGAGAGAGGGAGAGAAATGAAAGAACAATAGCTCCAAATTCAAAACAGTACTTAAATCTGGGGAAGAGACAAGAATGTGGTTACGAAGTATTACCTTGGAAGCTTCAACTGTTTTGAAAATAGTTTTTTTTTTTTTTTTTTATCTGGTTGGTGGGTAAAACAGGTGTTCACCATATTATGCTTTGGTCTTTACATACATGAAATGCATTTTTTTTCTAAAACCTAGAAAAGAAAAATTGAAGAAAATGTGAATGGAATCTAGATACCATGGACAAAGAACAAAAGTAAGTCTTCAACAGGAATGTTCCTTCTGGTCAGCATTAAAGTAGTGATAGGAAAGAGAATGGAATACTTAAAAATTCGGTTGCTGTTTACAGAGAAAAGACAGATAAATCAGTGACTACCTAGGATCAAGCATTTGACTGGGGATCAAGACTAGAAGAGTTTATTTTCTAGACAGCCCATAAGGAAGTATAAGCTGCTATGCATTAATTACTGTGTTCACCAATTTTAATAAGTCATATCAAGTACTTGATTTAATATGAAGGTATCATAATCACTATCATAAAGTAAATGTATGTACATGGTTAAAAGTTTAAAAGACTATTTGACTTATGGAGATTGAAATAACATTAATGACACTGTACATAACTTGGATTAAGCAATAACTAAGACAAGCACCATCAGAAAAAAACACACAACTACCCCAGGAAAGAATATACTAACTTAGAGTGGAAATGAAAAGTTAAATGCTACAATGAGGATCCATTGTATAGTACAGGGAACTATATTCAATATCTTGTAATAACTTATATATCTGATCACTTTTCTGTACCCCTGAAACTAACACAACATTATAAAACATGTGTACTTCAATTGAGAAAAAATAAAGTTATCCCCAGCCTTCCCACAGGGGCTTCTTTAACTCTTTCACATCTTGTTCTTCCCATTTTGGGGTCATAGGTGGTGTCAATTAGTGACTTTACTCAGGGTTCTTAGCTAATTGCACATCTTTTCCATTTTCAGCATGTCAGGCTTTAGCTGACAATAAATTCTCTGGGTCTTTACTATGCGGATCACTGCAAATCCTATTTTGGAACCAAGGGATGGTATAAATACAGAGAATCTGTACACTTCCCGAGAAGACAAGGATTATGTCTACAAGTGGTATAACTAGTGATTTCCTGCTTAGGACAATTGCATGCTTTAATCTTTTAGGTGCTGGTATCATCAATAAGGTGTGTAGTGTCAATGCAAGGCCTTGGGATAAGGCTTTCTTTTCCTTTCGTCTAACTACCTAGAGAGGAGACGGGTTCAGGAAAAGCAGCTTTGAGGGTGGCAGTATACCGAAGCGGTGAAAGCACACAGGGAATGAGTCGAATTGATCTGAATCTGAGTCCCACCGCCACTCTTACCGGGTGGGAGATTTTGGACAATTGTTTACTCTCTACAAGCTGCAGTTTATAAAGCCCTCCCTTCTTTAGAGGGTTGTTTAGGGATTAAATAAGACCCCAGTATGTAGTGAGTATTCGGTAAACATTAATATCATTAATGTTATAGTTTCTTTAACAATTTCAGAGCCTGAATAAAAGATGACGGTGAACCTTTTGTATTTATTTGTTGTTGCCATTCAGTCACTCAGTTGTGTCCGACTCTTTGCGACCCCAAGGACTGCAGCACATCAGGCTTCCCTGTCCTTCACCATTTCCTGGAGCTTGCTCAAATTCATATCCATTGAGTCGGTGATGCCATCCAACCATCTCATCCTCTGTTGTCCCTTTCTCCTCCTGCCTTCAATTGTTCCAGCAACAGGGGCCTTTTCTAATGAGTCGGTTCTTTGCATCAGGTGGCCAAAATATTGGAGTTTCAGCTTCAGCATCAGTCCCTCCAATGAATATTCAGGATTGATTTCCTTTAGGATTGACTGGATAGATCTCCTTGCAGTCCAAAGGACTTTCAAGAGTCTTCTCCAACACCATAGTTTGAAGGCATCAGTTCTTTGGTGCTCAGTCTTTTTTTTGGTCCAGCTCTCACATCTATACATGACCACCGGAAAAAATGGNGACTGGATAGATCTCCTTGCAGTCCAAAGGACTTTCAAGAGTCTTCTCCAACACCATAGTTTGAAGGCATCAGTTCTTTGGTGCTCAGTCTTTTTTTTGGTCCAGCTCTCACATCCATACATGACCACCGGAAAAAATGGTAGCTTTGATTATACGGACCTCTGTATGCAAAGTAATGTCTCTTCTTTTAATATACTGTCTAGGTTGGTCATAGTTTTGCTTCCAAGAAGTAAGCGTCTTTTAGTTTCATGGCTGCAGTCACCATCTGCAATAAAGTTTGTCACTGTTTCCATTGTTTTCCCATCTATTTGCCATGAAGCGATGAGACCAGATGCTGTGATCTTTGCATTCTGAATGTTGAGTTTGAAGTCAGCTTTTTCACTCTCCTCTTTCATCTTCATCAAGAAGCTCTTTAATTCCTCTTTGGTTTCTGCCATAAGACACAAAATAATGAAATAATGGAGTAATCAGAGTTTCCACTGGGGGAGGGGATTTTCACTTTCTACTATTGTGATTTAAAAATCAGGAAGGATACCAGGTCTCTAACTCAGCCTATAGCTATTGGTTTAGATGAATGAATGACTGAAGTGTATCCCAGTGTAAGTAATCTAATTGTCCTATATCTTAGTTCTCTTCTGTAGAATATTAATCTATGGAAAACTAATTGTTTTAGAAAACCCTCTATATAGAGATTGTGTTTATAGATGTGCTTATGTTTTTTCATGAACATGGCTGTACTGGTAGCAGAATTTCTCAAATCTCATGTCCTGCTTTTAGTGGATTTACTCGCTAATAGAAGTTCTACGTGTTCATGTCACAAAGACCTTCAGGAGAGGGAAAGCCATTTTTACTGAGGTCTCATTGGAAGTGAGCTGGCTCTTGGGCATATCATGCAAGTGTGCTATGCTTAGAGAAAGCCATTCACCCAAGAATTTGCAGACTGGCCTGAAGAATCAATAGGAAATTATCTAGTCAGAGACCTCTGGGAATTCTTCTGCTTGCCATTCTGACTTCAGCAGGTATGGCTACTACTCTCTGGCTGCATACTGATTCACACTTGCCTTCTCAAAAAACAGAACAACAGGGATCACTTTTAAAAGAAAGCATTAATTATTCATTTATGGAAAACATTCACTTTCCTTACCTTTAAAAATTTGGAAATAATGGTACTTAATCCAAAGCAAAGATAATGGAAAATACTTAGGAGACCGAGTTGCTTTAAGAATGAACATTCTGGATGTTAAGTGAAATATAAAACATGCACATAATCTCTGACACATAGTGAACTCAGTGAATGAAACTGAACTGAGTGGATGAATGGAAGGAGAAAGGAAAGAGAAGGAAGAAATTAGCAAAACGCTAGGATTTAAAATACCTGGGCTATGATTCATAATTTGACTGATGAGCCTCAGTTTCTTATATCATAAACAGAAGCAATGTCCACCGCATTGGTTTGTTGTGAGAAAGAAATTGAACAAAGCAGAGAGAGATGTGGTTAAAAGCACATGACAGTCATAAGACCAGATCAGGCTAAATACAACACAATATAATTCATCAAATATTTACTGAACACTTATTATTTGCCTGGCATTGTATGTCTCGGCACTGAAAGTGGAGGAGATGAATAAGACAGCCAGGCTTGTCTCTTAGAGAGGTCTGCTTTGGGATGAAGGCAGACCCACATTCTAGACAGTAGCCCTTCTCTTTATTTTACATATACTGATAGTAGGTCCCGCAGACTCCACTCTGGTTGTCTTACCACAGTCCTTGCCCTCAAGAAACTCCTAGCTTAGTAGGGAAGACAAACTTGTCAACCAAAAATTCCACAGCAGGCTGCTGAATGCAGCAGTGGTGGTACACAGAACGCACACGAAGGGAATAACGAGACATGGTGAACTNCTTGGAGAAAGACACGACAATGAAGGTGTTAAATTAAACTGTCTGAGAACTGACTTCCTCGACAGCTCTGATTCAGGCCTCCCAAAATGTTGCACACTATGACTCATGCTTCCTTCTGGAAATGAGAAAACTTCCTCACCACACTGATCTAAGCTGCCTGCTTTTGGTCCTCCGTGCTCTCAGGAAAGGATTGAGTTGTATGTTACATTTTTTCCATGGTGGGCAAGGAAACCCATCTTTTGTTTTTCCAAAAGGAGAAACACACACACATACACACACAGAGGATGACACACTGAAAATCCTGAACATTAATACCAGGCAGAGAATCAATACCATCACCCCCACCCTCCGTACCCCTGGAAAATAAATAAATGATCTAAGAATTGTAAAAACAAGAGGGAGCTGACTTTTTAACCATTTATGTTACAAAGCTTTTTTTTTTTTTAATCTCAGTTTTCTAAGGGAAGAAATGCATAGTAACTTTTCAAAGCTAATGTTTTTATTATTCAAGGTGGTCTTAAAGAGTTTGGATGTTGTAGGTAGCTAAAATTCAGTTCTAAGCAGTGCTGATATATTTCCCATGGATACTGCATTCTCCATGTATTAAGATGTTGCGGGGAAGAGCAAACTTGGGGCACAGAAAAGAGAGGGAAAATGAGGAGAGGAAGGAGTATAATTGCCAACAATATTCTGTTCTGAAATCTTCTCTATATTGTCCCGTAGTAGCCCCAAGTATAAATGTGTGCCCACTGCATAATACTCATTTAAAAAATACTAAAAATAAAATAAAATAAAATAAAAATACTGTTTACTACACCCGAGACTATCACAACATTGTTAATCAGCTATACTGCAATATAAAATAAAAAGTTTTTTTAAATAATAATAATAACTGGGCACTTTTTATTATTAAATTCAGATGAACANACTCCTAGCTTAGTAGGGAAGACAAACTTGTCAACCAAAAATTCCACAGCAGGCTGCTGAATGCAGCAGTGGTGGTACACAGAACGCACACGAAGGGAATAACGAGACATGGTGAACTGTAGTGAAGGAGTCAAGTAGAGGATTCTGAGCAGGTGGATGTCTGGCTGAAGTAAAACAATAGGAGTTCTTTATAGAGGAAAAAAAAAAAAGCAGAGAAGGGCATTTCAGATAACAGGAAGTGTCACGTGCAAAGGCAAACCTACAGGAAATTGCTAGTTTCAGCTTCTGCCATTAATTAGTTCTGTTGAACCGTTTACAGGATTTCATCAAGTCCCACTGGACTTCCAGTTTTCTTATCTTAGAAAATGAAGGTTGGGAGGGAGGTAGAGGTAGAGAGGCAATGTGGACTTTTTTGTAAGGTGCTTTCTAACTGGATATCTTCATGATGGAGCAGAGAGAAAAGGGCAGCTTTGAATTATCATGTTATGTTTAGGGCATGAGCTAAAAACCCATCATTTGTGACAATCAAGATGATAAGCACGGAATTCCCTAGTGATCCAGTGGCTAAGATTGCATTCCCAGTGCTTGCAACCCGAGGTTCTAACCCTGATCAGGGAACTAGATCCCACATGCCAAAACCAAGACAAACAAATAAATAAATATTTAAGTTGATAGGCAGAGCCGGGAGTCATTCAGAGATTTTTGCATACTTTAATTCACCCACTCCACCAACATATATGGCATTGACTGAGGCAGTCAATGATACTCTTTAAGAAGGCCAAGGTCTAGCAGAGGGAGACAGATGCATAAATAAGTACACGAGTACCATGGAAACTATACTGGTATACAGACTGCAGGTTCATGGGGGCAGTAATTCACATGCGGGGTTGGGGGTGAGGAAGGGTGTAGGATTTAGCTCCAAGCTAAAAAGAACTTATTGCTTCCTTATCCTTCACCTTTTCCGAGAAGCCGCCAGCATTTTCAGCCGCCAATTCTTCCTGGCAGGTCGACCCAGGCGTCCTCCCTCTACCGGCAAACTTTCGCAGGCCCGGGTGAGCGGGTTCCCTGCACGCAGAGCGGATGCAGGCCGGAGGGCTGAGCAGAAGGGGGCTGGCCTTCGCCACAGCTTCGCTCCCACGCGAGCCCCAGCAGCTCTGGCGAGAAGGGGCCGCCGGAAGGGCGAGCCGGCCGGCGCCTCCAAGGGTTGGACTCCTGGCCAGCTGGGCGGGACTCAGGCTGCAATATAAGGGGGAGCGTCCCTGTCCCGGCTACAGTGCTGAAGCTGGAGCGTCAGCAGGCACCAGAAGGCAACTGGAAACTCACGAACCAGAGGGACTGAAAAAGAGGCAAAGGTCTGATTTCTATTTCTTTGTTTAATTAGTACCAATGAATGGAAGGCGGGTGGCTTTGTGGGCGCGAGCGAGCTCGCCAGGACTGGCGGGGGATCGTTGGCGCGTTGATACCCCGAGGGCTCTGGATGGGTGTCCAGCCACTCTCGAGAGGCCCCAGGAGCCCAAACTCATTCGCTTCTCTCCCGCAGGAGCGCTTCTTCCCGCCACTCCCAGCCCCAGCCTCGGAGGATGCGGCTCCTCGGGAAACTACGCACCTCGGCGGCGAGCAGCGCGCCTCTGGAGCCTGCCTTCTCCAATGTGCTCACCCCAAACCGCATCCCCGAGTTCTTCATCCCGCCGCTGCTGCCCACCCCCTATGCCCCCGAGTCCTCACCCCCGGCCGCCGCGCTGCCCCGGAGGTGCGCTGCTGAGCCGGACCTTTGGCTTCGAGGAGCCGACGACGGCGCGGGGCGCACGGACTGGGACCCGCGCTCGCAGGCCGCACTCTCGCTGCCGCACCTGCCCCGGGCGCGCACTGCCTACGGCTTCTGCGCGCTGCTCGAGAGCCCGCACACCCGCCGCAAGGAGTCGCTCTTCCTCGGGGGCCCGGGCGCCGCCGCGCTCCCGCCCGCGCCCCGTCCCCGGGCCCACACCTACGGGGGCGCGGGCGCAGACGCCCCCCTCGCTCCCGGGGCGAGATCCCCCACTGCGACCCCCGCAGCCCGCGGTGGCCCCAGCCCGTCCCTGGACACGCTCGCTCCGCCGCCCCGCTGCCGCCGCCTCCTACGCGCCCCGGAAGGGCTGCTGCGCCGAGCATTGCGGGCCGGGAGGAGCCGAGGCCCGACCCGCGCCCGCTCCGTCTCCAGCGGGGACGGGGAAGATGATGACGAGGACGAATGCCGCGCCAGCCCCGGGTCCCCGACGCAGGCCCCAGTCACATCC